>JAJKFI010000055.1:5349366-5460147 GCA_029204185.1 Lerista edwardsae
GGTAACCCTCACTATGTAACCCTAAAACTATGTTTTAGGCTGTGATCCTGTCCACACTTATATGGGAGTAAGCCCCCATTGACTGTAATGGAACTTACATCTAAGTAGACATGCATAGGATTGAGCTATTCAGCTGCAGTTAATGAAGAGAATGAAATATTTTAGTGTCCTAATTACATTCTTGATGTGTCCTTAGGTTTAGTTCTGCCTTTGTACATCATGGGACTGAATATATTTTATTTGGCCTTTGCGATAAGAGGAATTTCAACAGGAATTCTGTTCTGAATTTTCAACCTTTCTCTTAGTGAGGTATTTTACTTCCCCTCCCTTAAAAATGGTGAAATACGGACTGATGTTTATAGAGAAGCAGTTGTTGTAAATTTTAGTCAAAGGCAACTAACTGCTTTTTAAACCGGATTTGTTATCATGTTTTGTATCTTCAATGAGTATCTGATGTTCATCTGATTTTGAAAAGCTTGCATTTGCCAAGATATACTAAATCATATTTTTCTGGCAGAGAGCATGAGCAAGATATAGCATGATACTAAGCCTGCTTTTCCGTCAGTTGAAGAAGTTACCTACAGGTTGCTGCCAGATATTTGGTGGTATCAATAACATAAAAATGGTGGTGCTCGTTTGGGTGGTATCAATAACATAAAGTGAATGAAGTTTTGGGGCAGGGTGAGAGAGGCTTTGCATGTTTTGCCCTTCTTTTTAAGCCATTCAAGCAGTGATGTCATGCAGGGGGTATGGGGGGGTACGCGAGTACCGTTTCCTAGGTTTATGGCTGGCCCTGCCCATTCACCCGCCCACTTGTCGACTCCGCCCCCTGCAACGTTTGAATTTCCTGCACGTTTGAGTTGCCTGCATGTTCTCAGAGCCAGGCAGGCAGGCAGCGAGCGGAGCCTTGCCTTGCCTTGCCACTGAAAAATGAGCTGCTCTGGGGTTTTGGAACTGTTGGGTCACTTTAACATGATTCCAGGCCTCCTTAACATGTTCTGGGGGTGCTGTGGAATACTGTTGCAACTGTTGGGTCAGTTTAAAATTGTCTGAGGCCTCAAAAAGGGCTTTTTTCATGTCACTTACTGCCATGACATCACTTCCGGCTTATGATGTCACTTCTGGTGGGCGGGTCCCGACACGTGCCAATCAAAAGTGAGTACCTGTTCTTAAATCATTTAGATGACACCATTGCATTCAAGTGACTAATAAAAAAGTAGCCCCTTTCCCCTTGATGGTTGAATAAACTTGCCCAAGAGTTAGTCTGTATGTTTTACATGATTAGCAGAGCAGGTGTGTATATGTCTACTCAGAAGTAAGTCCCATTGTACTCAGTGGGGTTTGTTCCCTTGAAAATTGTTATTTGTTTTACTCAGAAGTGAGTCCATTGTGTTCGGTAAGATAGGCTGTAATCCTATCTTACTCACTGAAAACAAACACCTCAAATCAATCCAGCAACTATTGGCTGGAAAGCCTAATACAGAGTTACCTGGGAGTTAGCCCCACTTAATGCATTGGGGCTTACTTCTGAGTAAACATGTCTACGGTTGTTTTGTAAGACAATTTGGAGTGAGTCACATGCAAAGTGAACTTACTTTGGACCTGCTTTGAATTCAAAAGCAAACTGAGTGTTCATTTGGTGTACAGCAGTTTATTTGGCTTTGGTTCATTTTGTATTGGCCATTCAACTGGAAGCCCCTTTCATAGAGATCCCACGTTGGTTCTGGAGACAGGACTAGACAGCAGTCTGTGGCTATGACCTGTCTTTTGTGCATAACAATTTCGCAGGAGGTTAATGCATATGTTATTGTCAATATTAATTCAGCCTGAGCTGCATGTGGTTGTCTGCTATGATAAAGTTCCTTTGCAAGACTAAAAATCTTCTCCTTTTTCTCCTCCTCCCAGGATTTCACCTGAGCGGCACAGTAACAGAGCCTGCGACTGCAACAGAACCAGAAATGACCTACAAAGTGGCCATCAGCTTTGACCGGTGCAAAATAACTTCGGTGACATGTGGTTGTGGGAACAAGGACATATTTTATTGTGCTCATGTTGTGGCACTCTCACTGTATAGGATTCGCAAGCCTGATCAGGTCAAACTACGTCTTCCTATCTCAGAGACCCTTTTCCAAATGAACAGGGACCAGCTCCAAAAGTTTGTGCAGTATTTGATCACAGCCCATCACACTGAAGTGCTCCCAACAGCCCAGAAGCTGGCTGATGAAATCTTGTCCTCCAACTCTGAAATCAACCAGGTTGATGGTAAGTCTAATAGTAAAGATCACCTCTAGTAAATCCCCAAGTAGTGTGTAACCTGGCCATTGTATACCTTTCCCAGTGGTAGGAGAGGGTAGCGGAAGCTTTCAGTGTTGTGTTCATTAATGTTCTGGTGTAAAATGCTGTCAAGAGTGCTGACCTTCTTTCTGAAGAGCTGGTGATTAGAGTCACACTGGCAGTTTCCTGTGTGCTCTACGGTCCCCAAATAGAAGAGGTTACTGAAGCAAGTGTTATTTGAGAGTTACACTGAGAGCGCAATCCTAACCTGGAGTTAGGCTGGCACAGTTAAGCCAGCAAAGTTTTGGCTGGCACAAGAGCCTACGTAAAACACATTTAGACCACTCTTAGAGTCAGGGAGGATGGCGCATGTCAGTGTGCTGGCTTCTATGACTCCAGGAGTGGTCCAAACACACTATATGGTATCCCTTGTGCCAGCCAAATTTTGCTGGCCTAACTGTGCCAGCCTAACTTCTGGTTAGGATTGCGCTCTATATCAACAGCCTGCAAATAACATAGAGTCCCTCGCTGCTCCTTTGCTGGCCTGTTAGTCACTTATGCTTTGCTTCAGATACAACAAGGTTGAGATGATATAATGGTGGTTTGGAAGACCCATCTAGTATTCTGAATGTAAGAATTCCTGTAGGAGGAAAAAGGGTAGAGTAAGGCTGCAGTCCTATACTCCAGTAGTTCCCAAACTCCTGCAAGGGTGTTGGGAACCAGATAAGTGCTTGTGTGATAGAGGAGGGAGCAATCCTTATCTCTGATCAGCAGCTATTTTTCTTTTGCTGATCGGAGATAAGGACTATTTACAGCAGCCACAGAGGAGATAAGAGGGGCAGCAAGTCTCCAAGATCCTGAAGGGGGCCAGCACTGCCCCCCAGGTAAAATAAGCCCCTCGGCAGCGGCAGAGCTGCAATCTCTGCAGCACGGTTGCTGCTGCCAGAGTAGGGTCACTCCCCTTAAGGGGGAATGCCCTGCTACCAGTTCCCCTGGTGGATCGCAGTACACCAGTTTGGGAACCGCTGCTATACACAAACCTGAGAGAAACAGCCCAGTCCTTTCCAACTTTACAGTGCTGATGTAGCCCCAAGGTAAGAGATCTTGAGAAGGTCTCAGTGATAGCCCCCCAGACACAGGATGCGGCATGTGCACCATTGGTACAGCTGCATTGGTGCTAGAAATGTAGTTAGGATTGCGCTGTAAATCCTATTGGACTCTGAATCAATATGCATAGATTGTGCTATTGGACTATTTCTAGATTTCAAACTGGCCTTGGTATCTGAGAAAACATATTCCGTGTTCATAATAACCTTCTAGAGTCAGGAGGAACTGTGTGATTGTTGCTGTTTTTCAGTACCTTATAACTTGTCGGGGCAGGTGCCATAAAGCTGAGCAGATCTTTATTCCTGAGGATATAAGATAGCGTTTTAATCTGACCTCTTAGTGGCTTCTAATTGTTACTAGATGGTTATTTTTACAGCTGCTATTTTATTGTATTTTTGAAAGAAGAGGAGACCACTAGCTAGCTCCTAAACCTACAGATTGAGCCTAATTATCCAAGGATTTTCCATCCACAGATTTGGCTCAATGAGGGCCCCCAGAGCCCACGTTGAGCCAGATTAGGTTCAACAAGAAACCTCTGAGGGTGACCGGAGGTGTGCTTTTCTGGGGCCTGCCGAGTGTGCGTGGCTTTGGCAGGCTTCAGAATGGGCAAGAAAAAAGTTACTTGCGGTGTTCAGTGAAAACCGGAAGTGACTTTTAATACCTTTAATACCTTTCAAGGCATTTCAAGGCTCAGGGAAGCCCCAGAGAGCTCAGAAAGCCCTTCGGACCCAGTTGGACCTGAATCCGGGTGGGTTCAGAGAGGGTGTGTGGGCAAAATCCATGGGCTTAATTACCCACGGATTTTTTTTTTCCTCCGCAAGGGAATGGAACCCTCATGGATAAAAAGGCCCACCTGTAGTTGCCTATCCCTGATTGCAAGGATATTCATCAGTATCAGTAGTAGAGGAAAGTGGAGATGGTTCCATCTTTACAGTGTTCTTGTGAGCTGGGCTGCCAGTCCAGGTTTTAAAGGGTGTTCTGTGAGCCCTTCCCTCTGATCCAAAGTTACTGAGGTTTCAAAGTCTTATTCCTAAGCTTGTTACCATGTGGGGATCTGTCAGCTGCTGTGGAGCTAGCAGAAGGCACCCAGGGGCTTGTTGACACTCAGAAAGCAGAAAACTGTGTTGTTTCTATTTGTAGATATTTGAAGTGAGGGGGTGGGTGCATTTTTTAACTCTTCAGTTTAGATCTCAGTTAATTATTTTGAGATGACATAGCAGCTCATATTCACAGCATCTCCTCAGGGAAAAAAAAACAAGTTTCTCTCTAACTGCCAAATGCAAGGTTTACACTCTTGATCCTCAGCAATGACATGTGTTTCCCAGGGTAGGATGTAAAGACCTTTAATGCTTTGGCATTGATTAGGAAGCAACAAATCCTGAATCAATGCATTTCTCCTAGTATTGCCATCATTCAGACATAGTTCAGAGACCCTAAGATGTATCACCTGCCTCCCATAGTTGACTTGTATGTTAAATGGCTCGAACATTTGGGGCACCTTTGCCTGTGGTCTGTATATCGCAAATATAAACACAGATGCACAGGCCTCTGGAGTCCCATCATAAAAAAAAACCCCACATACACACACAGAGTGGGGAATGTGAAGGTGCCAACCATTGAACAAAAGAATGCTTGGGTTGGAGAGGTTCAGTGTTAAATACCAAAAAGGCAAATCTGCTGGTTCTTACAACTTCTGTTCCCCCCTCCCTGCACTATGACTGTGTGCATTTCTTTTTTGTTGGTGCTTTAAGATATACATGCACTTTCCAAGGTCAGTGTAAAACTTATGTGGTGTTGCATTTATTGGATCTGTCCCTTGACACCAATGAGCCCGGCAGGTCCCAACCCCATAATTTCTGTGCTGTTGGCAAGGTTTTTATGGATCTGCGAGTTTTGTATTGTGATGTGCAGTGATGTGCCACATCATTCCAGAGGGACAAATGGTGATTTGGAGACATGGCCTTTGCTTGGCTTGCCTTAGTCTTAAGTTAGCTTATTTTTCTGGAATATTCTGTTGTTATTTTACTTCCCACGGAATTGTACCACACTGTTTTTCCTACTTTCTACACTTAATATCACTCTAGCCTAAAAAATAATTCTGAAATCGAAGTGTGCTGGCAGCAAATAGGCCTCTTGAGATTGTCCGATGGGTCTGTTGTATCAGCCACAGCTCTTGCCTATTGTATGTTGTCCTCATGTCCCCCCTCACCTTTGGCTCCTTTCTTCCTTATGCATTTCTCCTTTCCCTGGATGTATCACCTTCTGAAAGAGCTCGTCCTTCATGACCATAGTACCTCCTGTTCTCCACCATTCAAATTAAGCTCCCTTGGAATATCTTCCCCACATGGTTATGTGGATAACCATGTAGTGAGGACTGGGCAGTGTGAGGACTGGGCATGAAGGCATCTCCATGAGGGGACAAGAGAGGCACTGGTTTTTGAGACTGTGTTGGAGGACAGCTGCTCTAAAACAGGGAAAGCAGAGGTGATAGGAGATGAATGGGGGGAGGGGAAGTTTAGCATTACTCCTAGAACCTTTTTGTGTTTCCACCCATCTTTCATCTGCTGTTTTCTTCCTCCATCCCCACCCTTTAGCTTTAAGTTCCTCTGGAATGATGCCGTTAAAAAGGAGGCAACTTGCAGGTTAGGGGCACGTAGGCAGAAGACGTGAGCCCACAAAGAAGCTGCATGAATTATAAGCTTCCCATCAGAAGCTCTTGAGGTGTTGATTTAAGAGCACTGTGGCTGAGATGTTCATCTCAGGTTTGTGATTCAGCTAATCATTTGCCATTTGACAGGCTGGGCTGTTAAAGATGTGCTACTTATTCCAATGCACCTACTTTCAGTGACTGGTATTACCCTATTACAGGTGTGCACCAATATCCACTAATTCAGTATCCATGGTTTCAGTTATCCACAGATACCAGGGATACTGGGATGCCTATTAGAAAGCTAGAGGAACATTAAACAAATCTGTTTTTTACTTTATTGTAGCAAAAACTATCTGGTTTAAGGTATCCACAAGTTGGTGGTAGATCTGGAACGGAACCCCATCAGATATCGGTGCATGCCTGTACAATCCCCCAAATCAAATGTGACAATGGTCTAGGTCTGCCCAAATCGTCAAGCATCTAGTAATAGAAATACAAACTTGGCAGAGGTCACGTTTGTCTCTTAGCTGCTGTTGTAAAAGTTCTGCTGTTAGTTTGGGGGCATCTTTTCATATGGGACAGAAAGCAAAACGTTAGCCTGTATCCTAGGCCAGTGTTTATCAAACTGTTGGTCAGGACCCTCTTGGTGAGTTGCGACCTGATGTCAGGTGGGCTGCAGCCACCTTGGAAACTGTAGACCTTACTCTTGCTATAGTCCTTTTGTGACTGCTCACAGTTTGAATTTTCAAGTGAGGGGTTTTTTTTTTTAATTATTTTTAGTTCAGTGCTTTTACCCAGCATTTTGTCCTAATCTTGCTTTGTTGGAGATGTTTTATGGTTGTGCAATTGCTGCAGTCCAAGAATGCCAATTTGCATTCCAGGAGCATCATTTTATTATGTCACAATGATGGCACTTCCTGCTTGATGATGCACTTCCGGCTAAGACATTTCCAGGTTAATGACATCACTTCTGATGGGTCCCAACATGAATGCTGTTCTAAAAAGTGGATCCTAGTCTAAAAGATTTGAGAATCACTGTCTTAGACTATGTTGATAGAGCTGGACATCTCAGGGTTGTTTCAGACAGTTCTTCTGGTATTACTTTGATCAAACAGGCCAAAGGAGAGGGCACATCAGACTCCCCCTGCTGTATAAGAATAGTACGGATACTTTACTGATTGTACAGATCCATTGAATGGATACTGTTCATGGTGGTGGTTATCCAGAAAATAGCCACAAAAGGTAAAACAACTTACCAAGATGAGAAAAGAGTGTGTGTTTCTCCAGGCATCTCTTTCTCGCGTTTCACTCACTTCGACCTTGTGAGTTTTGTAAACAAGGCTGAGGGTAAAGCTGAAGCTTTCTGGGGGTTGTTATCTCTGAAAAATTCATTGTGTAAACAGGCCCCTGGAGAATGTCTGTAAAGCTGATTTGAGACCAGATTTTGGAAAGCTGCTGTGTTACTATGTGAGTGACAGCTTCAGCAGTCTTGAGGCCTCCCTTTTGTTCAGTTCTCAGTCAGCCTGGAGCTGAGATGGGAGAATTGCCCATTGTCTTTGTTGTGTTACCATGTGCCACTTGGTCGCTTAGTAGCGTATTCATATTGGCACAAGGAAATTGACAGTACGTCTTATTAATATTTGAACGTGTTACAAATTCTGTTGTTGACTCTGAAATGAGTATCTATTTATCCAGTGTAATTTTTAGCACATTAATGTCATCTTCTCTGTCATGTGTATCAGACCCTCATATTAAAACATCCTTTTATCATTCTCTGATACAAAAGCAAAATAAATTCACTGATGGAATTAAATTTGTTTTCTCCTCATGATTGCAGCTGTCATGGCAGTTTAATTAACGGCAGGCTTAAATACAAAACTGGAAATAAAAATAATACTAGTTAACACGTAAGAGTTTCCGCTGTCTCCTTCCTACTGCCTCTTGAGTTTTATTTATAACATAGGTCTTTAAAAACCTACACAAAAGTGCAATGAATTAATGTGTGTGTGGGGTCCCCTTTAGGACCTTGAAGGATGTATCTGCCTGTGCAATTTGCTCTGCAGGTGAGGTTTTGTTTTTGAGTTCTGTATCTCAGTGGAACATGACTGGTGGCGACATAAATGTGACTGGTGCCACTTTTTGATAGTGGCACCCATACTATGGAGCTCTATGAGCCCAATCCTATCTCCCCCCCCCCACTGGTGCAGTCACACCAAAACTGGGTGCCGTGTATTCAGAGGGGAAAGAGGAATTACCCCCTACCCCTTCTTAAGCCTTCCACTTCTCAGTGGGTCTCCTCAAACCTGTGCCAGCTCTATAGCTAGTGGAAGTCTGATGAGACAGCCAGGCTTCCAAAAGTGGGGATAGGATCCAGCATGCACCATGACTACCAAATGCACCCCCTCCTGCAGCCTTCCTGGCCCCTGTTCCTCCCTCCTCCCCGCTTAGTTTCATCCCTCCCTGCCCAACTCTGTCCCTGCCAACTCTGTCCCTGCCTGTGAGGCAGAGTCCGCCAGAGGCCATGGAACACTGCCGCAGCCTACATCAGCACCTGGAAAATGGCTGCCATCATAGTGCTGGGCACTCCATCGACAGCCATTTTATGACAGCAAAACTCTGTTCCACTGTCTTAAATGTCTCTGTGCAACTGCCCAATCTGCAGATGTCCCAAATGTATCAGGGTGCCTAACCAACTTTCCAGCACTGACATAGCTGTGCCAATGGGGCATGTGCTGCATCCTGCAGTTGGGGGTCAGTCACGGAGGCCTCCTCAAGGTAAGGGAATGTTTGTTCCTTTACGTCAGAGCTGCATTGCCCTTACCCTGGCGCTGGAAAGTAGGTTAGGATTGTGCCCCCAATCATTTTAAATTTTGATGGAAGACCCGTTTATTTAATCTGGCCTTTGATTTATAGTTGTCTTTGCTGATGTTTTTGTCTTTTCATCTAGTTTTGTATTTTTAAGAGGTTTAAACCCTGTAACAGGAGTTATGGATCTGATCAATTATTTTATAATTGTTATAAGCTGCCCTAGTGGCCCCCTTAGGGAGTGGAAGGGCAAGGAATAAATAAAAGGTTCTAATGTTTCGGAAGGTAATCAGTTGTACCAAGATATAAAAATAAAGGACCAGACTTTGATTTCAGGGAAGGTTACGGTTCTTACTCTTCTCAGTACACTTAAGCAGCACAGGTTCTCAAAACAGTTACGCAGCAGATCTTTAGCCGATGGCTCTTATTGTTTGTGCAAGTGAAGACAATCTCAGTCATGGAGCAGAATTCAAGAGGGTTTTTTTTTTAAATTTGCTGCTGGATAGTGAACCTGACCTTCTCGTCGCTGTGGCTAGGAACAGTCTGGCAAAACGGAGCATTGAATTAAGGTCTTTCTGTGTTTCTGGCTATCTGCCATTTGCATCTCTGGGTAACAGGAGACAGTGTTTCCTTTTTGCAAGGTGCAAAGCATGCCCTGGGGCTTAGTTGGCAAGTATCTTGTGCTGATTGTTTAAAGGATTATGAAAATACATACAGTGTATCTTGTCAGATAAAAGAGATTCCTGTGGCTGGCAAAACTGCTTTGCCAAACATCACCCTGCGTTGGTAATTCTTGGGAAGCAGCTGGCTGGCTTTTGAAGGAAGGATTACAATATGATTGGTCTGGGTGCTTTGTTATGATACAGTACATTACTTTTGCTACATGAGTAGGATCATGGCTCCCCTGGGGGTAGAGAATGCTAACTGCCACTGGGCCCATAAAGGAGTGTCTGTAGAACAAGTGACAGTGAAATTTGTGCAGGAAATTCTTGGTATTCCACCCATCATCTGGAAGACCGATGTAGCATTTTCTAAGCAGCACTCTCTGAATAGGCATAAAGATGAACCTTTACTGAGAAGCAGAATTCCAGTGGAGTCGATTGAATTGGAAATGCTGTAGCCCATTGCCTTCCTTCTGCCACCCATGTTTGGCTGTTCCAGGGATGACCCCTTTACTCACTGGAGTGTAGTAATAAGCATGAGGCAAGTAGGTTAAAGTTCAACTGAGCATGCTCTAGGCACCATGATTTTTCATTGTCACCATTTTTCATCCAGGAATTTTTGTGCACAGAGCCAGTCTGGTGTATGGAACTTGGGGGTGGATTTTTTTTTTTGTTATCTAATGTCAAACATCCAGATGCAGAGATACTTACAATTTCTACAAAGTGGCAGCATTGTTCAGCTCCTTACAAAGCTGCCTTTGAAGCATTTCAAAGATTTGAAAATAGAATCTATTTTTTCCTGGCTTGTGCAAATTGACGGCAGCACAACAATGCAGAATGCTTTTTAATTTCACGGGAGTGCACTACAACCGAGTGCTTCATAAATATTGCTTTGTCCTTGCCAAGTGCGAGCTGCATTTTTTTCTGGTGGCTTCAAAGGGGGAAAAACCTTGTCAACTCAGTATCCTGCGTTTTAAAGCCCCATTTCTTTTGCCTCTGAAAAAGGATTCCAGAATTGTGGTGTTAGGGCTCTGTACATGCAGCTGGTTAATTGTATGAGGCATGTCCACTTGGGGTACCAACTGCTCTTGCAAACCAATTGCAAACTTTGCATCATTGCCAAACCCAAGCCTGAAAAGTCAGAGGCACCGAGGAAGTAGTCAGAAATATTTTGAGAACGAAAAAAGGAAGACATAAGGCTCCTAGAAAAAAGAAAATAGAAGTCTGTTCTAAGGGGCATACATATTTTTCCTTAAGAAAACACTCTGGTTGATCCATTATGAGCCTGAGTGCCACTCTTTGGAGTAGCAAACATTGCACAGACAGAACAAGATTTACTTGCAGGAGTAAAACTGAAAGTGCAATCCTAACCTGCAGTTAGGCTGGCGCAGTTAGGCCAGCAAAGTTTGGCCGGCAGAAGGATCACTGTAAAGTGCGTTTGAGTCATTCTCGGAGTCAGGGAGGATGGTACAAGTCTGTGTGCTGGCCTCTCTGACTCCGAGAGTGGTCTAAACATACTTTATGGTGGATCTTGTGCTGGTCAAATTTTGCTGGCCCAACTCCAGGTTAGGATTGCGCTCTGAGTCTCCAAGGGCTGTGAGTAGCTTTTTACCTCCAAGGGCTGTGAGACACCTTAGAACAGGAGTTAAGGCAAGATGATTCTTTAAGGCTGTAGTTCTGTACACAGTTATCTGGGAGTAAGTCCCATTGAATTTAGTGGGCTTCTGAATAGCCACGCACAGGATTGTGCAGTCATTGGGAGCCAGTCACCCAGTGAACTGCAATTCCAGAGACTGGTGGTCTCAGTGATTGCTCCCTGAACACACTCCGAAACAGGCAAGCATGTTTATGCATGTGTGCAAACTGACCACGTGCATGCATAGAACTTCAGGTTTCCAGCAGTAATAGGCTCTGCCTGGCCAGGATGGACTTCTGTTATTTCTTCTGTTCTCTTCTGCTGCTGGATGATGGGTGGGGGTGGAAATAGAATTTCCCACCCAGCAGCAGAAGGCTGAGCCATGGAAGCACATTCTGTAGACCGGGGTGGCCCAACCCACAGTTCACAGGTCAAGGTCTGTTTTTGGTGGCCCTCAAAAAAACCTGCCGCAGCCACCGCCTCCTCCAGTTTCAGCGGCTTTTCAATCTCCCTGCCATGCGTTCCAACTTCTCCTTTGAAGAACGAAAAGCCAGAACAGCACAGCAAGGAGAGAAGTAATTTAGAGGTGGTCATCACGGAAAGCCAATAACTTCCATATCTGCACAATTGGGGAATGATGCCAGGATCTTGCAGTCCCCGACTTATTAAAAGTTGGATCATCCTGCTGTAAACTATTAGGAAGCAGTCTATTACCCAGCACCAATTCGGAGAGCAGGAAGTGGAAAGCACTGCATTGTATTTTTTCCCGATTTGTTGGTTTCATCAAAAGTACTTTTGATGCTCATTCTTTGCCTTGCTGTTCCCTAGAATGGCAGAAGAGCAATATGTGGTTGTTTTTATTTGAGATTCTGTTGCACACTAGTCAATGTGGACATTGGTGTGGACGTATGAAAAGCTGGTGCTCATCTTAGTGATGCTGCCTGCTCCTATTGGACGTAAATGCTGAAGGAACTAGTTTCTGACCAGTGTTAACTGCCTTAAAGTAGTCACTATAAACACCCCAACAGCGCATTAGAGGCATGTGCTGCTGGAGCTGCAGCAGGAAGGGTGCTACCACACTTTTCACAGTGGGTCTCTTTTGGGACCCACTGAGAGCTCAATCCTAATCTGCAGTTAGACCAGCACAGTTAAGCCAGCAAAGTTTGGCTGGCACAAGGGACACAATAAAGTATGTTTGGACCATTCTTTGAATCAGAGAGGCCAGCACACAGACATGCACCATTCTCCCTGACTCCTAGAGTGATCCAAAAGTGCTTTACAGTGGCCCTTGTGCTGGCTTAACTGTGCCGGCCTAACTCCAGGTTAGGACTGCACTCTGAGAGTTGGCCGTTGTGTTGTCTCCTATGCCAGTAGGCTAGACCAGTGACAGAGCCAAGCTGACTATCAGTCTTGGAAAGAGCAGGGCAGGGAGGAAAGGAGGCACCAAGTGAGAGTGCCCTACTCAGTTCCACCCTCTTGTTCACATATTAACGTGTGGTCCGTGTAGTCTGGATTTTGTCTGGATTCTAATGCTCCTATACTGTAGAAATGTGTGTTCTTTACTGAAGATAAACTGGCATTGTGAAGGTTTGGCAATACCAACTTGTACAAAATACTGTTTTTATTTTTTTTACTCCGTTCCCTTTTCCACCCCACATCTGAATGCTATCTTTTAAACAAATTAAAGTGGCTGGGTAGATTGAGAGAGTGCCGCAAGCCATTCCACCTCTGTGATATGTTTGAACATGATTTCTTTTAATAGCCGGGCTTCTTTGCTACAGGTGCACCAGACCCCACAGCAGGAGCCAGCATTGATGATGAGAATTGCTGGCATTTGGATGAGGAGCAGGTACGAGAGCAGGTGAAGCTGTTCCTCTCCCAAGGAGGGTACTATGGCTCTGGAAAACAACTCAATTCCATGTTTGCTAAGGTGAGGACTATCTTTCATTTTTGGACAAATTCAGCAATTTGATACCCAATAAGCTTAGAATTCTTTTCTTTTGCAGCTCTCTCTCTCCCCTAGGAGTGCCACATTTTAAGATCAGATCTCGTACTCCAGTACAGAGACTGGGTTGGCACTGGCGTGGTTTAATTGCAATCCCCCATTGGGTCAGAGATACTTCTACAAGAAATATTTTATCCCTTGTTCCCAAATATTTTGTCCATTCTAGTAAAAAGTGTCTACAAAAGGCTACCCAGAGAAACATAAATGAGTTGGATGTATTTGGCACAATGAAATAAAGCCCTGTAGCCACAAGATGGTATGGGAATTTAAGTTTGTTCTATCTTACAGATGTACTAAACCCTTCCCTGTCATATATTTTCTACACAGATCTCTCAAGTATATTATATAGTGTGGGATGCTCAGGTCATTTGAGGAGGAGCATATTGCAAGTATATCACAATTCTGTTCTGCAAAGGTGTGAGTAGACAGAGCCTTTACTGGCCTGTAGACATAAAACAGAATCTAATTTCTTGCACATTTTGTGTCCAATCCTATCCAACTTTCTAGCACTGATACAGTTGCAATGCAGCCCCAAGGTAAGGAAACTTATGTCCCCTTACCTTGAGGAGGCTTTCATGACTGCCCGTCCCCCAAATATAGAATGGCACATGTCCTACTGGCATGGCTGCATGAAGCGCTGGAAAATTGGATAGGATTGGGCCCTTTGAGTCATGAAATAGATTTTGGTGAGACTTATTTAAAACAGGGTTCTGAAAACTATGGCCTGGGGGGGCCACATCCGGCCTACCACAAGATTTTATCTGGCCCACAACAACAGGGTTTTTTTTTTGTCAGAGCATAATGTTTGACATTTTAACTAATTAACTGTTTCTCAGTTTAAGCACAGCATCATTTCTTTCTAATTGTCACATATCTCTTTTGTTCTGAATCATATCAAGCTGATTACAAAAAAAAAGATCCAAGTAAAACATATTTTATTCATTTAAATTTTACTCATTCATTTATAAAACTATTTTTTTCAGCCCGCAAAAATGTGTAAAATGTACTATGTGGCCCTTGTACTGAAATGTTTGAAGAGTCCTAGTTTAAAACAAAGTGTATATACTGCTTTTCCACAGTAAAATGTCAGAGCGATAAAGATACCTATATCCTTGCGCCAAGTAGACCTCACCTCACTGGGGAGTGTCTGTTGTGCATGGGCCTGTTGAGGAGAGAGTAATTTGTCAGAAGAACGTCAGAAGAGCCCTGATGGATCAGGCCAACGGCCCGTCTAGTTCTGCTTGTCATAGTGGAATCAAAACTGGAAGTGCACCCTGATCACGAATTGGGGCAATTTCCAGCAACAGGGAGCCCCACCGAGGGGGCTGCGAGCTTCTCAGACCCTGCAGGTGTCTAGCGGGATTCCCAAGTAAGGGTAAAAGGCCTTGGGTCCTTGCCGAACTGTGATTGCTGCAACACCATTGGGATGCCAATTTCAGGGCCACTCCCCTTAAGAGGGAATAGCCCAGTTCCTTTGCCTTGAGGAGGCCTCTATGATTCCCCAACAGAATACAACACATTCCCCATTGGCACAGCTGCATCAGTGTTGGAAATTTAGATAGGATTGGGCCAAGAGTTTATTTTTTGATGGCACATCCACATTTTAAACTATTGAATTCGAATACCACAATAATCTTGTAGTCTCGAACATGTATACGTACATATGGGAAGTAACTAAAATAGGCCCACATTTTGGAAATGGTGTTACGTGTACATGTATGTATCACCTGAACAGGTGTTTCTTTGGGTGTTGCACACTAACTATTTAAAGCAACATGCTGGCAAAATTTCCGCCCACTCTGTAAAAGTACGTAATTCCACTCAGGTAGTCTTTGATTATCTTTAACATGCAAAAGGGAGCCCCAATACATGGAAAAAATCCACACATGTAACTAAATGTTAGCTGCTCTTCTTCCTCTGCCCCCAGGTTCGCGAAATGTTGCGTATGAGAGATTCCAATGGAGCCAGGATGCTGACGCTGATAACCGAACAGTTTATGGCAGATCCACGACTCGCTTTGTGGAGACAGCAGGGAACAGGCATGACGGACAAGTGCCGGCAGCTCTGGGATGAGCTGGGTGAGTTTCTGTATCGCTAGCAGAGTTGAGAGTTCCAACAGTTTTTGATGGAGGAAGCTGGAGGGACTCCTGGTGGAACACAAACCTCAAAGGCTGCCGTAACTCTGCCGATCTACTCTGTACAGATGGCTTCAGGGCAAGGAGGAGGGGACTTGAAGCTTTACAGAGTGAGGAATGGGAAGAGAGTGAGAGCGAGAGCGAGAGCATGAATAATTTCTTGGCATCCAGTTTAAAAGTTAACAGTTTTCCATCAATCTAACATTGAGTTTGGAAATGCTTTTGCTCTCCCTTTCTTTTATCTTCATGGGAAATAAGTAATGCATATTGAGCTAGCTTGCCTGCAGGCTGCGTCTCTGCCTTTTAGCAGCCAGGGTAAGTGGCCTGCCACTGTTAGTTAGTATGGCAGAGGCCAAGAGGCTGCCGTGCAAAACAGCCTCTTTGAACTTTGCTTGCGGCTCAAAATCGGGGGAGAGGTTTATATTCCAAGACAATCTGCTATAGCCTTTCATTTGGGAGATGGTGTCTCTTTCCGGGCAGCTAGTTAAGTATCCTGCAAGCCAAGCAGCCTCTGTCTCCCTAGGCCAAACTAGGTTAGCATTTGATGCAGAGATGTGTTTAGATTTGCATGGTAGCCTAGACCTGTTAAATAGGAGTTTGTCGTATGAGAGGTGATGAAGGGAACATTCTCACCAGGATAAACACTGGACTGTGTTTCATCGATGCCACTACATACCTGTGACCACAGTTGCTGCTGCTTCTCCTGCCTCCACCATCTTGGCTGGGCCTCATGTGGCACCCCCTTCCAGCCTGGTATTCAGGGTGGATTGTAATGCCTCTGATGTAGGGGAGAGAGATATTCCCTGCTCAACGTCTCACAGGAAGGCTGGGATTAAAATGCAATACATTAATAACAACTAAATAAACGAAAAAGCTGCTCTTTGCATTTAGGAGTTGAAGTGTGTATTTCTTTGAGGTCTTTTGTAAATTTTCCACCCAACCCTCCACCCTTACTCTCATTTTTTTGGGAGGGAGGTCTGGATAATCATAGCACTCATATCAACACATGGGACAATCAACACAAACCGTTCCCTCATCCCTCCTGCCATAGCTTTATTTAGGGGCTGAGCATTATGCCATTACTGTGGGTGCTTATCTAGCCCTGGAACCATAAACAGAAAGAAGCATATACCAGCAAGGCATACACTACCTGCAACGTTGTTCCACAATTCCACAAATCTGTCTTAAAATAAACCAACACAAAAGCCTGCATGTTATCATACGAAATGGCACTTCATTCTTGGTTTTCATGGCAGGAAGAAAGCTGGACATGTTAAAACTGTTATCCTGATTCCAACAGATGCGACACATGTTTTGCTACCATAAACATCAGGATCTAGGAAGAAGTGTCTAGATCCAGCATGCAATGTGCAACATTATCGCTCTTGCTGACACTGCTGGCTAGGCAGAAGAGGACAATTTGGGGAAGTTAAGCTTGGTTCATTTGGAACACCAAATGAACCAGCCATGGACTCACACATTCCAGTTCCCTCCCATGCTTCCTTGCTGTGAGCAAACTAGTTTGCCATGTTGTCCAAACTGCGTAAACCATGATATGTGCATTGTTTTGATAAGAGTTAGAAAATAAGAGTTAAAATAAGAGTTAGCGCAAAGTGGCCAATGGAAAACAATAAATCCTAGTTTGTTTGGAAGTACAGGAGGGAATTGATACATGCAAGGGGAGGAGGGAGTGTGCAAGTCCAAGGCTTGTTCATGTAAGGCACATGTTTGGCATTATGTCTGAAATAATTGTATTCTTGAATGAACTGAATCCATCTGAGGTAAGGATCATTAAGCATCTTCTTCAGAAACAGAGTTTAGGTTTCATCTCAGAGAATTTCAGCAAAATTTCAGAGAATTCCAGAGTGAATTTCTAAGTCACTGTCCAATCATGTGGGCACCAGTGAGACGTTTCAGTTTAGCTGTCACACCATGAATGAACAAATAATATCTGTAATGGCAGGATGACAATTACTGTGGCGTTTCTGGTAATCTTCTGTGGAATCCTGTCCATGGAAAACCAGTCTTAACAGAAAGTGTATCCTTTCTAAATCCATTATCATCCTGATAAATTTTCTTTGAAGGATTTAGAAGAAAGAAATTAGTTTGAATATATTTATGCTTTCATTGAGAGATTTGAAAAGGGAGGAGGAGGTCTTGCTAAGAGTGAGTTGTGCTGTTTGTACACGTTTGTAATGTTTCAGTCCTTTGACTTTTAAAGGGAACTGCCTATGGCCTTGGGGAGCAATGGCTAGGCAGGGTGGGCAGTACTGACAGATGGACAGAAGGTAGCGTTCAGGCTGATGTGGGAAAGCCAGTTACATAAATAACAGCACTGACTCTGAACTACTTGGAATTTTTATATGCGTTCAATTTCTGACCATGCATGAAGATACTGCCTGCCTTCGTGAGCACTGCTAAGGAGCTCTTTTCCACAGACATAGTAACTTTCTGTAACTTACATAGTAACTTACTGGCAGATATAGTAACTTTCACATAATTCTTACCACATATCTCACTCAATTGCTGGAAAACAACGTGTGAAAGGAGGGATATAACTCTTTGAAATGAAATGAACCTCATTGAGCATATGCACAGCAATACTGCCATCACTAGAGAGATGTCTGCGCTGACACTGTTCCACATGGTTTAGCCATGCTTTGGACGAGAGCATTTGACCTATACTACATCGGGAAAAGCCCCTGGCTAGCATTTCTTTTCACGCAAGCATAAATAATACTCATTTAGCCTTGCAAGTTATCAAGTGCTAGAAAGTTACTTTAATTAGGCCGCAATCCTCACTCCTCCAGCAGTGATGCAGCCACATCAAAGGGGTATGTGCCACATCATGGGCTGGGCTGGGACAGTCTTGGAAGCCTCCTCAAGGTAAGGGGCCTTTGTTCCCTCAAATTGGGATAAGCCACTCCTTCCCCAATGGGCCTTTTCAGACCTACGCCAGCTATTTTGCTAGTGTAAATTAGAGGAGAGTCAGAGTGGGGAATGGGCACTTGTGCCACCACGAGCCACCCCTCTCTCTCCTGTTCCTCCTTCCCCATCTGCACTAGATACTCTCCTGTTCCTTCCCTCCCACCTGCTCCTCGCACCTTCTTACCCGCATTCCCAGAATGGCCAAGGGAGGCATGCTGTGCACATGCTGTATTTACCACAGCCAAACTGTATTCTGCTATCATAAACCTAGTGTTTGGTCTGGTAGTCTGTACCTATATGTAGCTGCCCAGTGATGCTGACCTTGGTTTGTCATGTTTTGCAAGAAACTGGTGACGAATGCCTGCTCCAGATGGAACAGAAGCCCAACGGATACTGAGGCATGCCTGTAGATGTGTTTGGTTTTGTCTCTATAGCTCAACTGTGCTATAGAAGCATGAGGGAAGCATTACGTTCTCCTTTTACAAAATGTTGCACTTTTGAATGTGCAGATGATGCAGTTTCTGCACACCAGATGTGCAACTCAAATGTATGGACTGTGCACAACAAATAGATACCAAATACACATTTATTGTCCATGAAACATATTGTGCAGAAAAGCTCTGTCTTTATCAGTGTGCCAGGCAGGATCAATAAGATCAGTTGTGGCTCTGATCAGTGTTTTATGACATCTGTATTTTGACACAAATTCTATGTTGCTCATTATCCTTTTTTCCTACAGTAACTAGTACCACATTTCAGAAGAACGCGCACTAGGAACAGGGCAATTAGAGAGTGAGCCATCCCCTGTCATTCACTTCAAGCAGTCTGAGGTTTAGGATCAACTGTTGTGTATAAACCCAGTTTAAAAACCTGCCACCCAGGAGGCAGATCTGTGAATTACTTTATGCTGAGCTTCATGGCACTCCCCCAGCCCTTTATCAAAAGAACTGGCTCTTTAAACTGGCAGCTTTGGGAAATCAGCCCTGCTGCAGGCCATTGAGCTCCATGGGAGGACTTGCTGGCTGGGAGACTTCAAAAGCTGGATCTGTAGAGCTGGTTTTTTTTTTCCTGTATGAGGGATGGAAAGAAACTCTTAGAAGTTCAAAGATGGCTTCCCTATATTTATGGTTGGGCCCCCAAAGGAAATACCAGGGACTATCCCTAACAATTTCAATGCACTATAGTTTGAGATGTTCTGAAATGGGGAAAAAAAAATCTTCTGCCCAGACTTCAGCTATTTGATGGAAAAGTCTTGGCTGTATAGGAACAGGGCTGGGGGTGGAGCTTAACAGATTTAGAGAGGGGAGAAATTATGGGGGGGGGGAGAGGGATAGGCATTGGATTGCTTTTTCCACCCTATAATTCAAGCCTGCACAGTTTGTGATCTTGCAAGCTAAGTGTAGCACCCACCAGGTGCTTGGGAATAGTCCTGTTTTGGAACCTCTAGACAAGCAACAAGGACAGGTGGTACAAAGAGCTCCCCGGAAGGCTGCCATACATAGCGAATGGGCTGTGGTTGCCTTAGTGGGTCACATGTAATGCAGATCACTGGAGTTGCTGGCTCTGGAGTTGCTGGGAGTGGTAGGAGAAACCACAGCCACTGCTAGTTATGAGAGAAGAGTAGCCTATTTAGAATCTTGCAGGCTATGTTTGGCTATAGTGATGTCTTTTCACATACACATTTCCAAAGGTACTTTATCTAATGTACTCTGATGAAAAAGTTTGCAAGCTTTCAGCTGTCATAGAATTTTTGTGTTGGAAAGAGTGTTAGAGATAATCTAATTGAGAGCACAATTCTAACCTGGAGTTAGGCCGGCACAGTTAGGCCTGAAAAGTTTGGCCGGCACAAGGGCCACCGTAAAGCATGTTCGGACTACTCTTGGAGTCAGGGAGAATGGCACGTGTCTGTCTGCTGGCCTCTGACTCTGAGAGTGGTCCAAACACTCTTTATGGTGTCCCTTGTGCTGGCCCAAACTGTGCTGGCCTAACCCCCAGTTAGGATTGCGCTCTCATTCTGCTGCTCAGTACAGTCAACTACTACACAGGCCAACCCGCAGCACACCATCCAGACGACACCACACCAGCACTTTCCTCCCAGTAATCCTGGTGTAGTCCTTCCCTGTATCACCCCAGCATCCATAGAAACCCTGACACAGCCTGTCACCCAAGTAGCGGCATCCTGAAGTTTGTGCATCCTTCGTGTGACATCTGTGCGTCCTCGGTGTGAAGTTGGTGTTACTTAGCATGTTGTCTGAATTAAGTCAGCACTTCATCAGTGTGAAGTCCAAGGAGTCAGCAACCACATCCAAGCAGCCCCAATGCAAGTGGCCAGAGAAGCATCACCAGGCTAAACTGAGCAGGGGACAAGGACAAGTGCAGGGCCAATGAGCAGCCAATGCAATAGGCACCTTGCCAACCACTTGGAAATGCCCCTTGTAGGACTTTGCTTCCAGAACCCTCACCGCCTCTGAATTGGTTCCAACCTTGAACTAACTTTTTTGAACTGTTTCCAACTTTTCAATGTTCATAAAATAAGGTGCCCAGAACTGGACACAGCATTTCAAGTGAACTATTCTGAGTAGTGCAGAATAGACTGGAACCATTATTCCTCGTGGTCCTTACTTCTCTGCCTCTCTGTTAATGAAGTCCAGTGTTGCATTAGCTTTTTTTTGCAGCCTCATAATACAGCTGGGTCATGTTCGTCATGTGATTCACAGAGATACATATATAGATCATTTTCACATGTGCTGCTGTGACAAGCCAGAATCTTCCCTGTTCTGTATGTGGGCTTCTGAATTTGTGTACCTCTTGCAGGACTTTACATTTGTTGAACTTTCTCTTTTCGGTATGAAACCAGTAATCAAGCTTCTGGAAATCGTTTTGAATCTTGATGATGTCTTCTAGGCTGCTAGGTATCCTTGCCTCCCCCAGCATCATGTTATCTGCAGATTTGATAAGCATCCTTTCTACCAATTCATCCAGGTTATTCGTAAAAACAGTGAACAGCGCAGGATCCAACACATGGTCCTATGGCATTCCATTTGATGCCTCTCTCCTGGTGGATATTTATTAGCACTGGTTGGGAATGGTTGTTCAGCTTTGAACTCGCCTATCTGTACTACCATCTAGTCCACATTTTTATCATTTTGTCATTAAAGGTATAATGGAAGACTTCATTAAGTGCTTAACTGAAATCTAGGTACCTTGTCTGTGGCGTTCCCACAATCTATTAAATTAGTCAGTCTATTCCCCCCCCCAAGAGAGAGAGAGAGAGAGAGAGAGAGAGAGAAGATTAGACCAGTTATGGCCTTGGGTAAGAGGGTATTTAATCTTTCCCTGCTCATTACCCCATATAAATGGCTCTCCAAAGTGGTTTTTAGTTCTGTTGTTGGGTAAGAAATACCGATACAACAACGGTAAATGTATTTTTCCCCCAGTGGGACAAAAGGCAGCTTCAGGAAGCAATTTAGGTTAACAAACAGAGCAGGAGGAAGGAAATGTTAAACAGTCTCTCCACCATTGTTCCAATAAAAATTGGAGTGCCCTGTGGCTCTTTAAACTAACAGCCCAATGCTAGCCATTCTCCTGCCCTAGTGTACAGCTGTCCCAAAATGGGCTGCATGTCATGCTATGATGGGTGTGTGAGAGAGATCAGGAGGCTTAGGAAAGGTAAAGGAAAACATTTTCCCTTACCACTCAGACATCGTGGGTCTCTTCAGACCTGACCAGCTCTTTATCTAGAGACTGTTTATCATGTCAGCTGGCTCCTGAGGGGACAGCATCTGGCACAAGTAACTTGCGCTAGGCTTAAACATGCCTCCAGCTCTGATCTGCCCCGATCTTCCTATCCCATGAGTCCTGATGACCCATCCTGATGACTCTCCATTGTTAGCTTTGCTAACATGTGCAGAATCCTCCTGGCTGCCTGTAGCAGTGGTCAGGAAGCACACAGCTCCATGTGTTTGCAGAATGCTGTTTACTATCAGCATTATTATCAGCATTATGGTACTTTTTACCGTATGTGGTGGACTTGTACTAGAGCAAAAAGATACTGGGCTCAGATACGCCTGCAGATGCAGTTGATTTTTCAGGTAATTTTACGAATGAAGTCAGAAACTTTCTTGCTAGATATACTTGATGATCAGGACCAAAAGATTTCAAAGTTTTATTTTTATATATGACAGCTGCTGCTACTGTATAAATTATATAATAAATGATACTGTATGCACAACATTGGAAAGTCCCAGAGGTTCCTTCAATTGAAGATTGGTGGATAAAAATATTGGACTTAATGGAAATGGACAAACTTACAACTTTAGTTAAAGAGAAGTCAGTAAAGTCATTTGTGAACAACTGGAAACCATTTATTGACTTCCTCATGAGAAGGGAAATATTAGTGCAATGAACTACTGAACTGATGAATAGGTAGTTGATTTAGACTCAAAACACTTTACTGGGGATTAAAATAAATGATAAAGAGATAAAAGGAAGGAGCATTAAAAAAAGAATAAGAGGCTGGCGAAGAGACACAATTTTTAATTTCAGCCATTATTAATATTTTGTAGATGACGTAAGAAATTTAGATGCATTATTCCACACTTGCTTTATATACACTAAATTTAGTTTTGTTTTTTGCTTATATAGTTGTTTGTTTTAATTAAAAAATTAGAAACAAAGAATGCTGTTTACTAAAGTGTGTTCTGCCTCCAGAATGCTGGTTACAGCAGTGGAGCATGTGTGAGGATTTGGTCATAAAAACAAACAGAAGTTTGGATATATGATTATGGATCTGATCTGATCTTAAATGCCAAAGTAATTAGCTCTGGTGTCTGTTAGACACAATACCGTCAGTCTTTATATGCGAGCTGGCTATCTGTAAATTCGCTTATTTGCGAAGGGCATAATTGCAACTTTGTTATCTATGCCTTTGTCTTCATTATCCATGTAATGATGCAAAGGCCTTCCAAAGGCTGCAGGATCTTTAGAATGGCACCTGCAACCAGTGCTGACCACTTTAAAATAATTGGCAGAAACATCCACTTGCCATGTTTAAAGGGCCCATTCTGGTCACA
This sequence comes from Lerista edwardsae, assembly GCA_029204185.1. Lineage (NCBI taxonomy): Eukaryota > Metazoa > Chordata > Lepidosauria > Squamata > Scincidae > Lerista > Lerista edwardsae. The sequence goes on from JAJKFI010000055.1 coordinate 5,372,641, forward strand.
GGCGCCATTCTGAAATATCCCTGTAGCCTATGGAAGGTTTCTGCAGCATTCAGAGATCTTTTGGCACTTCCTGTTGCACTCTGCTGGATTCTTCTGATGGCTGATAGGGTACCCCTTGCACCTAATCCCATTGATCCCATAGGATCAATGGTTCATTATCTGCTAATTCGCTATCCACTAAGATTTCCAGGAACCTAATGCTACCTAGCAGAGAATGAGGACTGCTGTATGTCAAAAGAGTCTTGTCAAACAAAGGTAGGTTTGAAAGAAAAAAAAATAGCAGGAACAAATTTGGCTGTTTAAGGAGAACTTGATTATTAGAAAGAAAAACCCCAAAAGCGTGTTCCTGGTCATTTCCATCCTTTTTTAAATATATTGAAAGAAGGAGCAAGTCCTGCAACCCCTGACTGCAATGTTGCTTTTGCTTAGAGAAGTACAAACCTGAACACAATTGTGTGTTTAGCCTGGCCACAGGACGTTGTGATAGTGCTGAGCCTAGATCCAGTGATGTCATCTGGTAATGAAGAACGGGAACGCTGAGCGGGACTTACGTGTGATTGGCAGCCCGTCCGTTCCGCGGCTGCCCTGGCCTCGGGGGGGGCTGCCCCCGGTTGGCGCGCCCCACCGCTGCTTGCCCAGGCACCCAGCGCGCCCCCCACCCATCCCCCCCGGTGAGCAGGTGCCCCGTCGAGGCCAGGGCAGCCGCGGAACGGAATGGATGGGCAGCCAATCATGGGTAAGTTCCGCCCAGCATTCCCATTCTTTATTACCAGATGCCATCACTGCCTAGATCCCTTTAAAAGGTGATTGGCAGATTTATGGATGAAAAAATCTATCAGAGGTTACAAGCGATGATGACCATTTGCACTCTCCGAGGTTTAAAGGTAGCCTGAATGCCAGATGCAAGGGAGTGGCAATAGGATACTGGTGTTGTCTTGAGGGGCTCACTGTGGCATCTGGTGGGCCATCGTGGGATACAGGACTAGATGGGCCCTCAGCCTGATCCAACAGGGCTCTTCTTATATTCTTACAACTAAACCATAATATTCAATACATTGTCTGCCTTACTACCTTTTCCTTCTGTTTCGGATCTCTGCTTTGCTTGAGAACTATGGCAAGATCACGGCACGGGGTGTTAGGATAGTAGAATGTTGTAAAAAAAATACCATGTACGGATTTCTCTGGAATGGTTTTGGGAAATTAAATCAAAAACTTCTTGAATACAAATGGGCTGAAGAACAGTGGCAGATGAAATGCCACTCTGACATTGCTTTTATAGGTGGAGCAAACGTGTGCAGGATAAAAATCCGCATGATCTGTGGAGCTTCTGACTCTTGGGCTCACCAGTGTATTTTTAAGCAGGCTTTTATGTGCAGTTCAAACAGGAGATCTATCCTGGCAGAAAGAAATAATCTCAGGTGCACACACAGCCGTTGCCTCCCCATTCCCATCTCTCAAGAATGCAATTTAGCTTCATTATGGAAGACATTTCCTTCTGTTCTTATTTTCTTATATAAATCCTCTCTCCAGGGCTCAGTGTGCTTCCCTAAAACATGATCTGACATTTTCCCAAGCAGCAAGTGCAGGAATGTGAAGGAAGTTGGGTGAGGGATCACAGTGGGTTCAGCACCTGGCATTTAGCAGTGGCCCTTTCTACTTTGCTTTCTGCTTCAGGCTTCTTGCTGGTCAGACTGGGATTTACTGAGAAATTGTTAGTCTTCCTACTACCCAGTTGAAGGGCTCAGACAGAAGGAAGTCACTGGGAGAACCTTCCTCCCAAATTAACAGAGAGCCCCAAATCCCAAATAGGGACGTGGTGGCACTGCAGGTTAAACTGCTGTTGCTGAACTTGCTGACCAGAAGGTTGGTGGTTCAAGACCACGCGATGGAGTGAGCTCCCATCACTTGTCCCAGCTCCTGCCAACCTAGCAGTTCGAAAGCACCTAAAAATGAGAGTAGATAAATAGGTACCACTTTGGTGGGAAGGTAACGGCGCTCTGTGCGCTCTGGCGTATAGTCATACCGGCCACGTGACCACGGAAACTTGTCTTCGGACAAACGCCGGCTCTTCAGCTTAGAAACAGAGATGAGCACTGCCTCCTACAGTCGGTCATGACTAAACCATTCGGTCATGGGGAAACCTTTACCTTTACCCAAATCCCTGGAGTCCCACTTAGAAATCAAAAAGTAATAGACTGTGACAGTCCGGGGGTGTGTGGCAAACTCACCTCTTCCAGAGTGAACTTGGGATGGGTTATTAAAAGACTGAAGGGACAATTTCCTGAACAATTTTGGGGAATCTTTACAGTTTTGACATCCTTGTGTCTATGAGCAAGGGGAAGCATGCTTCATTTTGATAGACTGATGACTGATGTGATAAAGCACATTTCTTTGACATGCAGGGAAATGAAAAGAACAAAGCGAGGCATGTATCAAAAAGCAAACAGGACTGGCAAAGTGAGGTTTGCTAGCAACCTTCGGCAGGGAGATTAAAATGCAAGTGGCAAATACAATGATGTGATTAACTGAGTAGTGTCCATATTCTACTTACTTATGCTGTGCCAGTCTTCTGCACTCACAGGGTGAGCAGACACACCTTTCGCCAAGCATGAGCTGCTTCTAACAGTGAACTGGGGGCCACACACCTACACTTCTTGGCTTGACCTTAAAAAAAAATCTAGGGTAGATTATATCATGAGTGCAACCTGGGCATCCTTATCTGCCCCTTGACCTGGTCAGTCAGGTTTGGATGCCCAACCGCTGTTGTGTGCAATTCCAAAAAGAAGTTGCTGTTTTGCAGGAAGCCAGATGTGAAGGCAAGTGATCTGCAAAATGATTTGTCTGCTTTGCTGTGAGCTTTCTGCAATGATGCTGAATTCAAAGAGCATCCCAGGACAATGGGGTTTGCAGTAGGATGTCTCAGTAGCCTTTTTTGGATGCTGAAGCATCACAGAAGTTTCTAGTAGGCTAGAAGGACCATTTTACATATTCATATTTGATAGTACTGAATAGCTCTGCCTGCCATTTTTAACTTGGTTTGCCTTTACAGGTGCCCTGTGGGTATGTGTCGTGTTGAATCCGCACTGCACCTTAGAAGAGAAGGCTTGCTGGCTGAGACAGCTGCAGAAATGGGGTGATATGGACGTCTGCCCATTGGAAGATGGGAATTATGGCAATGAACTTCCTAACATCACTAGTGCACTTACACAGAGCTCCAGTCACAGGCAAAGTAAGTTGGAGTACAGGAGTACAGTAGGAGTATTTTGTCATCCGCTCTGTAACTTGCTCCCCATTTAATTTCCATTAGCAACTAACTGAAAAAGTCTTACAAGATTCCATCTTTGCATGAATATAAAATCTGTTCCGATGTGCAACTGCACCTATTATTGCCTCTGAGTGCCAATTGGCAGAAGAATTTGTATGCTTATAGTGTGCAGACATACAAACATACTGTACATGAGCAGCAGTCTCCTCTCCTTACTTTGCCCTGTTCTGTGTGGAAGACGGGTTTAGATTAAAATGACCAACTGAGGAATACGAAAGATAATCACCCTGCTTGGATATCTCTTTAGTTATCCCTTTCGCTGTGCTGTATCAGACCAGTGTTCTGTCAACTTAAAGACAACTCCTTATACTCCTTTTGTTGGTGCAGGCAGAGCTTCAGTTGCAGTTGTGCATCCTGATCTAGCCATGTTTTATTCAGAGGTAAGTCCCACTTTGTGCAATAGAAGCTGAACATAGTGAGTTTTACTTCTCAGTTGGTAGGATCAGGATGCACAGCTGCAGCCCTGTGCTCATTTACCTGAGAGTGAACCCCATTGAGCTCAGTTGGATATACTTCTGAGTAAACATGCCTAGGCCTGGACTGCCTGCATATCCTGTTAAAACTCAGGGAGGCTTATTTCTGAGTAAACTGGCCTGGCCTATTCCTCTGCTGTCTTGATGCTTGGTTTGATGTTAAAAGTCCCTTATCTCTGGTAACTCCCATAGCCCAACATCTTGTCTCATGTGTGGATTTGCTTGCTCTATGGTATGTCCATTATGTGGTAACCGTTAATATCCCAATCTTTGACTATCAGATGTTAAAAACATCCTCCTTCTTTCAGACTTCTCCCATAATCAGCATGTCTTAGACTACTTGTCTACCAAAATGTAATTTTCTGAGTGATATGAAAAGGACCAGTCTTATTCTGGGACACTCTTTTCAGTCCCCAGATGTGCCATTTACAGATGTTCCTAGTAATCAGGTTGTCTTCAGCTCTGTATACACCAGGTGTCAGTTTCCTAAATCATTTGGAAGAATCTTAACAGTTTTGACATCCCTGAGGGCTCAATCCTAACCTGGAATTAGGCCGACACAGTTAGGCCAGCAAAGTTTGGCCATCACAAGGGCCACTATAAAGCGCTTTTGGACCACTCTCGGAGTCAGAGAGGCCAGCACACAGATGTGCACAATCCTCCCTGACTCAGAGAGTGGTCCAAACATTTTGCGGTGTCCCTTTTGCCAGCCAAACTTCGCTGGCCTAACTGTGTCAGCATAACTCAAGGTTAGGATTGCACCTCAGTCTATAAGTGAAGCCCAAGCATTCTTCATATAGATAGATAGATAAGTAGATAGGTAGGTAGATAGATAGATTGATTGATTGATTGATTGCACTTCTTTCACAAACTAAAAGGTCCTTAACCTCGTGGAAAACATAGTGCCGTGGATGTGGAATTGTTGTATAATGTGGGACTGAGAGAATCTTGTAATTAAGGGCTCAATCCTAACCAACTTTCCAGCACCAGGATAAGTGCAATGCAGCTCTGAGATAAGACAACAAACATTCCCTGACCTTGAGGAGGCCTCCTTGACTACTACATCACTGCAGAATGCAGCACACGCCCCATTGGCACAGCTGGAAAGTTGGTTAGGATTGCACGCTACAGAAAATCCCAAGTGAATCCAAAGTTCCTGGCTGTCAGCCCCTAGTCTGTGTCTTTCTTTTGTGATTATTAATGAGAATATTTATATACCACTTTCAACAAAAAGTTCACATAGTGGTTTATAAAGTACATTAAATATATTCTTGCAGATATTTTATCTTCTGTCACTTTTATTGATTTGGCAATTCCTTGTTCTCAGTCCCTCGTGGCACAGTTGAACGTAACACTCCATTTTTAAAAATCCTCAAAATCGAGAAGTTTGAGGATTGAATGTGTAGAGATCTGCCTGCTTTGCGTACAACCGACAGCTGAATGCCTGCCGACATTTCCAAATTACAATGGAAGTGTTTAGGGTTTTCAGGGCAGAGCTCCCAGACTTCTGCTGAGCAGGAGTCTGGATGGGATGGGAGGGTCGTGTTTTATATGCGTGAATGGTTCAGAAACATGGTGGCAGGAGATTCTTTCTGCAGGTTTGGTATGGTGATGGCTGCCCTGCAGGGCTTGCAATGTGCTCTTGAGCTAGTAGTGCTTGTGCTTGTCAGGCCACCCTGGTGGTGCTTCCAGAATAATGTGCTTGCTTCTGGAATGTTGTCTGGGGCTAGTTTTCCCAGGGTGCCCTCTCTAGCTCTTTAGGCAGTAGCCGTGGTGCAGATTCACTGCCCTAAGCTCAGTTCTGGTGAATGTGTAAGCAGTTCAAGGGGCCAATCTGATCTAACTCTCCAGCAGGGATGCAGCTTCAATGCAGCCCTGAGGTAAGGGAAGAAACAGTTCCTTACCTTGAGGAGGTCTCCATGACTGTTCCCCTCCCTCACCTCTGCAGGTGACACACGCCCCTTTGGCATGGCTGCACCAGCACTGGACAGTTGGATAGGATTGTGGCCCCCAGTGCAATAAAAATGGAAAGTTGGCCAGACCAGGGTGAAGGATGAGAGGACTTGGAGCACAAACAAACCCTCTGTTCTTTCTCTTCCTGACAGACTCCTTAGCAAGGCCGAGACGCACAGTGTTCACTCGTGCCATCGAAGGCTGTGACCTGCACTGGCAAGATAGCCACCTCCAGCGGATAATCAGCAGTGACTTCTACATCTCTCCCTCATACCAAAGAGAGGGTGAGGGCCTCCTTTTCAACTCGCAAGGACAGCCATTGTGGCTGGGTAAGCTTTTCCTATCCTTGGTGGTAGCCACTGTGCCCGGGCTTGCCAGTTTGATGACCTCAGTATGCCAAAGATGGAATGTTGAGTGAGGTTTTGCACTAACAACCCAAGTTGTTGGTTAGGCTGGTAATATTTTAGGAAGGGCCAGTGAAGCAGTGTGAAATCTGATGGGTTCTCCCAGGATCCCATGTAGCTGAGATATATTTGCGCAGGTCCAGCATTCTCAGCGCCATTGCAGGAGGTCCTGGGCTGCACCTTTGGGCTCATACAGTGCAGTCTCCTGGCCTGGCATCCCTCTCCTCAGACAGTCCTTAGTGGTTTGCACCAATTCCTTCCCAACTTGCAAAATTCCAGACTTGCCAAAGGAATGAACGTCACACGTTCTGATTCTGATGTGTCGCTGTCTTGTCTTCCTGCTCTCTTTCCCTGGAGCTCCTCCTGGAGGAGATAATGCCAATACAAGGATTGCTTTTGATTTGCCAGCAGCGTTTGAATGATGCATTCAGACACAGAGAGAATCTTTCTTCAGATGACAAACAAGACAGCTTCTTTTCTGAGATGCTTGTACCCCAACAGCCTCCCCCTCAGGAGCTCATCTGTGGCCTATTATAGCACTACGCAAACCAGCTGGGGACTTGAAGGAGGAGGCGGCAAAGGAGGAGGAAGAGGAACATGGCAGCATTTAAAGGCCTCTGGATGCCTTGTGGAAAATATTTCTTTTGCAGGCTGTCATGCTCCTGTGATTCTTCTGTCTCTTGCATTCCCCTGCCAGGGACATTTGTGGAGGAGCAGGCCCTTTTTTGCTGTTTTCCATCCAGTTTGTATCATCTGTTCCTGCTTATGCCTGCCCCCTCAGACTCATAATCCTCTCCACAGTAACTGTGACTTCAGGTGGAGAGAAACCAGTGGGAACAGATGAATTTTTGTGTAACACAATTGTGTTGTGCACAAAGCAAGCTGTTTTCTAGTAATAAAACCCTTATGAACAGCACCAAATGCACACTCGGTGCAAAGGGTTTCAAGCCAGGCATTCAGGAAGCTGAGCCCAAATCTATAAAAGTTGCAGGCCTAGATGACAGTTTTTCCTTGGCAAGTGGTGGGTTGGTGAGTAGAATGTGCGGCCCTTTAACTGACCTTCCAGTTGGAGATAGATCAGGGAGGCATCTCATTCCATCTCCAGCAGCTGATGTGCAAAGCAAACACAACTCCTCCTTTGGCTTGGAAATATAGGGTGTCAGGGAAAAGACTGGGCTATAACCCTTCTCCTTACATGGCAGCCTTCCATGTGCAGGGAGATCTTTCAGACAGGAGAACAATGTCCTACTTGCAGTCCAAAGTGGTATAGTCCAGGAGAGAGCTGCACCATATACTCTTTCTCCACATTTGAATTGGCCATCAGAGAAGAACAGGTTAGAAATGTTGGAATTTTGCACAAGGTGGACCTCAAGAAGAGGTGGGGACCTTGAGGCCCTTCCTGTAAGGAGGGATGGTGGGCTTGAAAGATCTAAGAGCTGAACTACACAATCAAATAACAACAGATGGTGCTCTGAGCCTCTGCCACTTCAGACTGCATTTGGAGGTTGTATTAACACTCCTCTGTAAAGAACTCTATGAACAAAATCCCAAAACCACAATTCAGTCCTGCCTGTGGAAGACTGGCCTATCAAGGAGAAGGACTAGAGGAGGGCTGTACCACATATTTCAGCTCTAAGAGAGAATGAAGCAATAAATCAGTGAATTTAGAAAGAAGGGGTGAATCCCATGTCCCTGACACTAGCTGACTTGATTCTCTTGCATAGACAGTATTATTCATTTGCCTGCCTGTGGGGCCTAACTGCATACTGTGCGTGCATTATGCCACAGAACACGTCCCTACAGCTTGTGCCCGTGTAGATGCCCTTCGCTCCCATGGATACCCAAAGGAAGCTCTCCGTCTGACTGTGGCGATAATCAACACCCTGAGGTTGCAGCAGCAGAGGCAGCTGGAGATATACAAGCATCAGAAAAAAGGTAAGGGCCAGCAGCCTGTTGTTGTGGGTTTGTTGCCCATTCAGGGCATGACTTATGCTGGTTGACCTTCTTGATGGATTAAAGTATACGGTGCCTGATAGTTACCTCTCAGAGCTTTTATCAGCAATCAAAAACTGCAATCTAAAACTGGGCTTTTAGCCTTAGAGCAATACTTCAGCAGATCTCTAGTTACTCATGTTTGCGTGCGTGCGTGTGCATGTGCATGCACGCACGCCTTATGGCACAAAAGTAGAATATAAAATACAAACAAACATACATTGTAGGACTTGTCCTATTCTCTGTATTCCAGAACTGTTGCAGAGAGGAGCAACCACCATCACAAATCTGGAAAGCTGGGTGGGGCATCCCCTCAACCCGATTGGCTGCTTATTTCTCACTTTGACAGAAGCATGTCGAGTAGAGGATGAGAACTGCCTTGAAATTTCAGGTATTGCCTGCATAAGCCTATGTCTGTTTACTCAGAAGTGAGCTCCTTTATGTTCAGTGGGGCTTGCTTCCAGGAAAGGGTGTATAGGTTTCCTGCCTGAGAATATTAGCACTTCAGACTGCCAAACCTTGAACCCAAAGCGTATTTTTTGTTCTTTTTATTTTTTTCCCAAGGAGCTCAGTGTGGTGTACATAGTTCCTCCCTTCCTTTTGTCGGTGAGATAGGTGAGGGTGACAGATAGTAGCTTCCCCAAGGTCACCAGCAAGCTTCATGGCCGAGAGGGGATTTGAACCTGAATCTTCCAGGCCTAGGTCTGACTCCTGGACCACTACATCACTCTGTTCTCTGTGTCCATTTTGGAGCCACCCAAAAGCTTCCCAATCTTGCACTGCAGAGTCAGCAAAGGCTCTGCATTCTGAAAGCTGGTTTCCAATGGTGAGCACAGAATGGCCCAGAGGAATGAAGTATCTAGCACTTGGAGAAACCCTTTTTATGAAAGAAAGGAATTCCAGTTATTGCCATCAGACCCAGATCCTCAACTTGGAATAACAGATGCCCGTTGGCATTACTGTGACTATGACTGTCATGTCTGGCAGGTGATTCAGGGGCCCAGGTATTTCTGTGGTGTTCCTGGTGGTCTCCCTGCATTGCAGTTCCTCATGCAAAAATGCCTGGGCTAGGGTTGATTAATCTGTCTGTACACCTCAGCCTGGCTGAGCCAGAATATGAACTGCACTAAGAGCGCAATCCTAAACTGGAGTTAGGCCAGCAAAGTTTGCCTGGCACAAAGGCCACTGTAGAGTATGTTTGGACCACTCTCGGAGTCAGGGAGGCCGGCATACAGATGTGCGCCATCCTCCCTGACCCTGAGAGTGGTCCAAACGCTTTACAATGGCCCTTGTGCCGGCCAAACTTTGCTGGACTAATTCCAGGTTAGGATTGCACTCTGAGAGTTGGCCACTGTGTTGTCTCCTATGCCGGTAGGCTAGACTAGTGACAGGGCCAAGCTGACTATCAGTCTTGGAAAGAAGGAGGGAGGAAAGGAGGCACCAGATGAGAGTGACCTACTCAATTCCATTGCTGGCTCTCTTCTCCCACAGATGCTGGTGACTCCAAGCCCCCAGTGTACCAGCATGTGCCTGTGGCCAACAGCTGCCCTGAAGGCCAGGAATCCTACTTATCCCTGGCTTTGGAAGTGGCGTTGATGGGGATGGGACAGCAGCGGGTGATGCCAGAGGGCCTTTACGCTCAAGACAAAGTCTGGCGCAACGAGGAGCAGATCATTGCCCGCCTGCAGGAGCTGGAGCTGGATGCCGTGCTGGTGCAGACGCTACGCAAGCAATGCATCCTGCTCCTGGAAGGTGAGGGGGCTGAGGGGTCCCCATCCACGGCTGCTCACGCGGAAGGAAGCTCAGCCCACTGCCCTGGTGCAGTCTAGATTCCTTGTAGTAAGCGCCATTTTCTGCAACTAGAAACCCCAGAAAATTCCCCATGGTAACACCCCCAATCAGGTGTGGATGGTCAAAGGGCTTGTGTGAAGGGCACACTGTGGCAGCAATATATGGATCGGGGGTGGGGGTGGAGGCTATCATAATGGCCAAGGAGCAAGTTGTGCTTCCATCACCACTAGAGTAGCTTTCTGTGCCCTGAGCAGCTTCTCTCTGTATCCATTTTTCAGGGGTGTTTTTCCCCCTGCGCCTTGCTGGTTTCTGCTGATAGTGCCCTGGACAATTTGCAGTGGCTGCAACTCCTCTCGCATCTGCTGTGGGAATAAAGCATAGTGCCGTTTCCACTAAGAAGTGGATGGGCCCAGAAGCAGCAGTCACAGAACAGTCACTGCTGTATTGTCCCCTACTTAGGCACCACATTGGAAAGGAGAGGAGTAGGCAACGGTGCTCGAGTGTGGGGTAAGCGAGAGTGTGCCTCCAGCCTCTCTGTGTCAGCAGCTTTGGGGCTGTGTGGGGCTGAACAGAATCAGGTGTGTCCCGCCTGGTCCTTCGAACTCCCAAGTTCCCAGTTTAAAATCCCAAGTATGCAGAGGAGACCTACAGCATGACTAGTGAACCTGCAGAATTCTCCCCGGTTGGAGTCCTGGGGGGATGGTTGTGGGATGGACACTGACGTGGCTCTGCTCCTGCCTAGGTGGCCCCTTCAGTGGCCTTGGTGAGGTGATCCACCGCGAAAGCGTGCCGATGCACACCTTTGCCAAGTACCTGTTCTCTGCCTTGCTGCCCCATGATGCTGACTTGGCCTACAAGCTGGCGCTCCGCTCCATGAGGTTGGTACTGCTTTTTCCCAGGGCAAGATGCAACGTGGAAACCATGGGAGATTTTTCCGAAGCTCACCACACGCCTTGCATTTGTCTGTCCTCCAACTTCTGCAGCGTCCAAGTTGCTGCGGTGGTTTTACGGGCAGGTGTTTAAGTAAACGATTTGCATACATTATAGTTTTAAAGTGTGAGTGTGAAAACAAAGTTGCTGATTAGCAGGTGCAGTTGGTCCGTTGTATCAAGAGGCTATAATTTCCTACTTGCTCAGTTTTAGAAGCAGCAGGGTTTTAGTCCAGACAGCATCTGGAGCCCAAGAGCTCCACTCTCTGTTGGCTTGAGACAGAGGCTGCCTCAAATACTAGTGATGCAGAAGCTGACAGCTGTGAACTGCGCTCCTTGGGAATGCACCCTTAGGGGGACCTTCCTATTACCCTTGGTGTCTGATGCAAAGAACAGTTGCATGTTGCACAGCTATAGCTGCTCCAGCACGAGAAGGGGAGAGCAGGCAAGGCTGAGAGCACAATCCTAACCTGGAGTTAGGCTGGCATAATTAAGCCAGCAAAGTTTGGTCACCTTTACCAGGACCACTGTAAAGCATGTTTGGACCACTCTCGGAGTTAGGGAGGATGGCGCATATCTGTATGCTGGCCTCTCTGACTCTGAGAGTAGTTCAAACATACTTTACGGTGTCCTTTGTGCCGGCCAAACTTTGCTGGCCTAACTGTGCTAACCTAACCCTGGTTAGGTTAGGTTAGGTTAGGTTAGGTTAGGTTAGGTTAGGTGAGCAGGCTGGGAACAGGTGGGTCTGCATCATTTGTCTCTACGATTTGTACTTCTCTACAAGGCCATAATAATAAATGCAGAATCTTCTCAGGTTTAGTAGCTGTGCCTCTTAGCAAGCAGGTCTGGGTGGGAGTGAGAGTTGTGGCTTCCTGTTCCTTGGATCTCCAAGGCTTTTAAATACAAACATGTGAGCAGGTAGCTCCAGATGCCCTGAAGCAAGCCACACCCACACCCCACACACTAAGCACAACCAGATGACTGCTGTGCAAGCCACCCTTGGCTCTGACATAAAAGCACAAGAGGGGAATGTTTCTCAACTTAATTTTTTCTTTACAAGTTTATAAATCTCCCCTCAGTTCTCTAGTGGGCTTTCAAGTTTGTTCAAGGCTAGTCTTGAGTCCATATGTCGTAGAAGGCCTTGAAAGAGCCGCTTGCAGAGTTTTACCGCCAGCACACGGCGAGCGAAAAAGATGGGAAGGATTTATGCTTCCCTTGGGCAGGTGCCCCTCCCTTGATCTGATGTCGCTGCTGCTTTGCTTCCTCCTAGGCTGCCGGTTCTGGAGACGACAGCCTCCGGCGATGTCACGCACCCTCACCATATTGTTTCAGTCGTGCCTAGCAGGTACCCTCGCTGGTTTACTCTGGGACACTTGGAATCACAACAGTGTGAGCTTGCGTCCACGATGCTGACAGCCGCCAAAGGTGGGTGAAGGACTCCTTGCACGACTGAACGTGGCAGCCAAAAACGTTAGCCAGGTTGTTCGTCTTAACTGGACCGAGACAGAAAAAGATCATTGTAGAAAGAGAAATTGTAGTGTTAGATGATCACTGCAGATGCCTGTAGTTGAGCCGCCATTTTTCTGTCCGTTTTCTGTCCTTGAGAAGCATTGGTTAAGCATTAACCAGGAGCAGTTTCATGTCACAGGAACTCCCGGGGTCTGAGAATCAGTGGAGTAAGGACAGCTTTGGCCACTGTTGTGAAAGGGGGAGAGTCAGGGAGTGAAGAGAGGGACTGGCATACGCACAAGCCAGGAAAGGTTTGCTCTCTGGGACTTCCACAAAGGCTGTTCCACTCTCTGCTGCTTTGACGAATGATAAGGCTTATTCTTGCTGGCCCAGAGCAAGCAGCCTTTGTGATACAGCTTGATGTATCACAAATATACATTCTTGGATGCTGTACCTGTGCCTGCGCTAGGCGGTAGTATCAACTGCATCATCAGGGTATAGGCAAGGGGCACTGTGGGGAGCACTTGCTCCAGGCTCCCAGCACCCTGGCACTTGCACTGTAATCGATCAGGGTGCCTTAGCTCTGAATCGAGTTCTCTTCCTTGACTGTGCTCGTTCTTCAGGACAGGACGGCCAAGAAGTCCGTTCCAGAAAGTGGTCATGCCTGGAAGCCATCTAGCCGCTGTGCTGATCCAGGCCATGTGCCCAGAGTCACCCAGTCACTGCTGCCTTATTCTCCTCTGAGCTGATACAGAAACTCCTCCTGAACAGCACAGGAGCTGGCACTGCTTGCTCCCCAGGTCCCTGCGTGCAGTTGCTTGCTCGCCCTTTCCCTGAGCTTGTTTCATGGTAGTGATAGCATCCACGTTCTAGGGAGGCCAGATGGAAGCTGGCTGCTTGAGGAAATCGGAAATCAATCAATCAATCAACCAACAAGTATTTGTATACTGCTTTTCAACATGAAGTTCACAAAGCGGTTTACAGGCAAATAATAAAGTTAAATGGCTCCCTGTCCCAAAAGGGCTCACAATCTAAAAAATGCAGAACACCACCAGCTGCAGCCACTAGACAAGACACTGTGCTGGGGTGAAGAGGGACAATTGCTCTCCCCCTGCTAAACATAAGAGGAACACCACTGGGAAAAGTGCCTCTTGCCCAGTTAGTAGGGGTGAAATGGAAGCCAAACCTTTGGGCTTCTGGGATTAAGGGCTTCTCCATGTTGGTGCCCTGTGCTTTGATTTGACTTAACATAGCATTGCTGAAAGTAAGTCAGCATCTGAGGAGGTGGAGGCTTGAGCGGGTGTGAAAGTTTTTAACGAAGAGTACCTGGCTTTTGAGTGCCTGGGCCTGAATGACTGGTTGGCAGGAGGCGGCAAAGGTGCTCTCTTAATGAAGTTTCCTTGAGCAGGTTATTGTTTGTCAGGGGAGTGGAAGTGAATGTGTAAGGGACGTGGTGGCTGGAATTCAAGTAACATTGTGCCTTTGTTGTTGGGCCTGGAGATCAGAGGTGTTAAGTGTTGTCATGTTTGTTGTTGTTTTTACTTCTATGTTTTGGATGGTTTCACTTTTAAGACTGTAAGTAACTTGCTGTGAGCTTTTGCGGTAGGATTTCTGAATAAAATCTCCAGGTTCCCAATGTACATTTCTACAATTGTGAAAGTAACCCATTGGTGGCTGTTGTAAGCAAAGTAGTAATTGGCTCTAACAGAAAAGAGCAAGCAAATGCCATTACACAGCCATAGCCATAGGACCAAATAAGCTTCTGCCACACATGTTGCCTTTTAAGCTCCATCTGTATTAAGCAAGATGGTCTCCCTCCCTTTGGTCTCCTAGCCAATGGGCTTCTAGCCATGCCCCTAGGACTCATTGTATTTTACACACATCCCTTCCTTACATTCAGCTTCATGTGGTTTGTTTTTCTGGTCCATGGTTGCCTTTGTTCATAAGTACTGGTAAAAGGGTAGAGGGCTTTGAGCAAGGGGAATCGTTATTGGGAGACATATTTATATAAAAAAGAAGGCAGAGGTTACCAAAATATACAAACTGTTGAAATATGAGTTGAAATGTAGGGCATGATATTTTAATGGAACAATGTGAAACAGTTTGGTTGAAAAGTTTAAAATTTACATTGCATATGAACCTTAAAGAGAACTTTTATATAAAGATACAAGACATCATGTAGATTAGCAAAAATGTATGAAACTACCAAATTAGAAATGTAAGTGAAGGTTATTTTTACCATATATTGTGGGCTTATGGTAAAGCAAGGAAGTATTGGCTACAGATACATGCACAGATGCAGTTAATACTTAAAAGTAAATATACAAATGAAACCATAAGCCTTTTTGTTGGGTATGATAGATGATTATGTAGGAAAGAACTTCGAAGGGTTGTTTTAATATATGACGGGCAGCAAGAATATCCTATGTACAACATTAGAAATCGACAGAAATGCTTTCGCTTGAAGATTGGTGGACAAAGATCTTGGATTTAATACAAATGGACAAATTAACAATTTTGCTTAAGGAGAAGTCTGACTTTTGAACGATTGGAAGCCACTCAAACTTCCTGCAAGAGAGAGAAAATGATCCACAATGATTTGTGGATTTGAAGAATAAAGACAATTATAACAAATTAATATGAAGCGATTAGAGAAATGATAAATAGATTAAAAAAGAAAGATCAAGGAGAGGCTGACAGAATGGGTATTATTATGAAGCTGGGATTAGATGTTTAGGAGATTTGATGGAATGATGATATAGTGCTCTAGTCTTGTGTTAATTTAGAGGTAATTTTTATGTGTAAGAATTTTTAGTGTTTTTTATATTAGAGTTGAGCATGTCTTTATGTTACATATGTGTTTATGTATGTGATTTGTTTGAAAGATATTTAAAAAGAAGTACTGGTACAAGGGAAAATACGACTACTTTTATCACGTCTCTTCCACCTCTGCTTTGCATCAGGGACTTCCAAAGTGTGCTTTGCAGTTGTGCTTCACCCCAGCCTCTCACAGCTTTTGCAGCTCTACTAACCTTCCCCAAGTGACTTACTGGGCAGCTCCCTGAAATATTTGCTAGGAGTGCCTGAGCTTCAGAGAGGCTGAGTGGACATAATCTAGGGGTGACTTTTGGGAATTGCTTGGAAATATAGTGAGTCAGGATGTCCCTTTATGCCATACTCTGACTGGTCTCTTCCTAGCAAAATCAAGGGTTATGGGAGAGTGGGACTTATCCTAAATATTTAAAAGCTGAATGTTGTCTGGTTTACGTAGGAAAATGGTGGTATCTGAGTTGCACAGGAGGCCAGCGTGTGAACTCTCTTCTTGTGTGCTTGCAGGGGACATGCTGCGCCTGCGGACTGTCCTGGAAGCTATTCAGAAGAACATCCACTCCTCCTCGCTGATCTTCAAGCTGGCTCAGGATGCCTTCAAGATAGCCACGCCTGCTGACAACAGCTCTGATACAACCCTGCTCAATGTGGCGCTTGAACTGGGTCTGCAGGTAGGAGAGAGAGGCAGGCGGTTGCCTCCAAAATGTCAAGGCTTGGTGTGACTTGGTGCTGGAAGGCACAGGAATGAGGTTTTATGGGAGCTGGGGCAATCTCCAGGGTAGTGCTGAGAAGGGTCACGATCAGTCTGGTCAGTGCCTGGCTGGGTGATAACATGGACACCCTGCACACACAGTCTTGAGTTCCTACGTGGAAGAAAAAAGGGAAACACATGTAATATTATTTTGAGGAGCAGCTTCTCAGTTGTGCTGAAATGGGAACGTGCGGGGATCCATCTAAATGCTTAATGATCCTTTGTTGGCAATTATCATTGTGCTCTGTTCCAGGTGATGCGCATGACCCTATCGACCTTGAACTGGAGACGGAGGGAAATGGTGCGATGGCTGGTGACCTGTGCTACAGAAGTAGGTGGGTATCCTTGTATCCATGAATGTATCCTTGTAAGTAAGCCCTCCGGCCCAAACTAAGCCTGGTCTGGTCAGCCTATGGCAGTGGCAGGTCCTGCACACCCAAACACACTGAGGTGGTGCTACTCTGCAAGGTTAGAAGATGATAATGCTAGCATTATTATAGTTCTTTGGAATGTTCAAGGGATTTCACAGGCATTGTGGTGTTGTAGTCACAACCACCCTGCAAGGTAGACCTAATCCCTGTTTTTGATTGCGATTGTGAGCCCTTTTGGGAGAGGGAGCCATTTGATTTTATTATTATTTGCCTGCAAACGGCTTTGTGAACTTTGTGTTGAAAAGTGGTATTTAAATACTGTTGATTGTTGATTGTTTATTGCAGAAGTAAGGCTGAGACCGGGAGAGAGCTGCTTGCTCCAAGACTACTTAATGAGCCATGGCAGAGGCAGCAGTTGAATTAGAACTTCCCTAATAAAGCCCAGTTTCTTAGCTCAGCGGTCTCCAGACTGTGGATCGCTGTGTGTCGAAATAGCTGTCCAGAAGTGACACTTTTCATTCCCCACCCCCACAGCCTCTTATCTTTCTATCTGATCTTCTCATAAACTTGCACCGTGCAGTCACTTTCACTCAGAAATTGAGGCGCAGAGCCTGCAGAGGTGGCAGGCAGTGAGAAGGCCAGCTAGAAAAATGGGAGGCTGCAGCGTGGAATGGAAAGTGCTGCACCTGGGCAGCTTTTTCAGTATGCAGCAGTCCGCAGTTGGCTGGGCAGCTGCTTCCACTTTCTGTGCCCCAATTTCTGGGCAAAATCACCTACCCAGTGCAAGTTGCTGAGAAAATCAGCTGGAAAGATAGGAGGGCTGTGCCACAGAAGGGATAACATCCTGCCCTGGTGGTTTTTTCAGCATGCTGAATCTGTAGGATCCCTGCAGTAGTTAAAAGATACGGGCATAAAGGAAACTGTGATGCTTAGGAAATTGGACCAATAACAGGTACTTTTGTGGGCAGTGGTTTTAAAAACAAGGCAGTGTTGTCTAGGAAGGAAGATTTCCTGGACTGGCTTTAAAAAGGAAGACAAAATCAGAGGCCCTGTAATTATGCCTGGAAGCTGTCTTTTAAAGTATGGCCAGACGTTAGCCTACAACTATCATAACGATCTTCATTGGTAGTGCAAGCCTCGGTGCAAAAAAGTGAATATTGCCGAACAGAGGAAGGATGTCCTGCTCTGTTCTGCTCCTAGAATACATTGACAGAACAGTCAGAATGTGACTGCCTACTGTTGGGTCACTGTCCAGAACAATCCGCATGATCTCATGATTAATCCAGTTGAAGTAAATAACCCAGAATTGCCTGCTCTGATCGCTAGCAAGGTTCGAAGGTGTTAGGTGAGTCTTTCCCAACCCAACCTCTGGATATGCCAGAGAATTGAATCTGTACCCTACTACATGCAAACCCTGAGCCCCAAACTCAGCTGCAGGTCCACCCCCAAATTAAAATCTGGAGAGGAAATACAGAGGAGGAAGAGACAGGTCTTTTTTGCCACCAACACGTGCTCACGTTCTTCAGCAGTGCTGCCTCTGTGCCCTTGACTGAAAAGCTTGTGCTTTCTCCTTGCAGGTGTCCGGGCCCTTGTCAGCATCTTGCAAAGCTGGTATACGCTCTTTACTCCCACGGAAGCCACCAGCATCGTGGCAGCCACCGTGATGTCCCACAACACCATCTTGCGCCTCAGCCTGGACTATCCTCAGCGAGAAGAGCTGGCCAGCTGTGCCCGCACCCTAGCGCTACAGTGTGCCATGAAGGACCCCCAGAACTGTGCCCTCTCAGCTCTGACTCTCTGCGAGAAGGACCACATTGCCTTTGAGACTGCTTACCAAATTGTTATAGATGCTGCTTCCACGGGCATGACTTACTCCCAGCTCTTCACCATTGCGCGGTACATGGAGCACCGGGGTTACCCGCTGCGGGCCTTCAAGCTGGCGTCCCTTGCCATGACCCACCTCAACCTTGCCTATAATCAGGACACGCATCCTGCCATCAATGATGTGCTTTGGGCATGTGCACTCAGTCACTCCCTGGGAAAGAATGAGCTGGCAGCCATTATTCCACTGGTGGTGAAGAGTGTGCATTGTGCCACAGTGCTGTCTGACATCTTGCGGCGTTGCACCATGACAGCCCCAGGCCTGGCTGGCATTCCTGGCCGCAGGAACTCTGGGAAACTGATGTCCACAGACAAAGCACCTTTGCGCCAACTGTTGGATGCCACAATAAGCGCTTACATCAACACCACGCACTCCCGCCTCACCCACATCAGCCCACGGCATTATGGGGAGTTCATAGAGTTTCTCAGCAAAGCCCGGGAGACTTTCCTGCTGGCTCAGGATGGCCACATTCAATTTGCGCAGTTCATAGACAACCTGAAGCAGATCTACAAGGGCAAGAAGAAGCTCATGTTGCTGGTGAGGGAGCGATTTGGATGAGCTTCCGCACTAGACAAAGACAGAAGAAACCCTGAATCACTGTTGGTGGAATCTAGCGCTTACTGGGCAAGCCTGACTCACTTTTCCATCCAAAGAGGAGGCCCGGATTCTTTGAGAGACGCAAACCAACAGGCAGCAAAACGGCAGGAAGGGTTTGCTTCTCACCCACCACTCACTTGCAAACACCTCGGCAATACCAAAAGTGAACTAGGAAATAGAATACCTCTCTCCCAAAGGGCACGGCGGATGGAGGCTGACAAGCAAACAACGATGCGGGAGGCACGGAAGTACGTTGCTCCGCCTCTTGCGCAGCCACCTCTGCTCTGAGCCGGCAGCCTTGTGAGCTGGGCATCCAGCCAAGACTGGCAAGCGTCACCATTCTTTTTGTGAAGATTCTTAATGAAAAACCTAAAGTTAACTGTTCTCAGGGATTGCTTTACTTAAAAGTAACAGAAGCATTTATGATACTGTAAATACAATAGTATGTGTCAATTATTAAATTGTAAAGTTCTAATTATTTATAATTATTCGCTTTTTGTTTGGGGGAATACTTGAAATTTGTCATGGGCTGGGTTGATGTCGGTTATTTTTTTGTTAAACATTTCTGAACATGAGAAACAGAGACATTTCTCAGGTTTTGTTCCCCAGCAGTGTTGCTGAAGAGGGAATGGGTGGTGGCATCTGATGTGTGGAAAGGAATCCAGAGTCTATGCAGAACCAGCACCACCTAGAAGCCTCGGAAGAGAGGAGACCAGGGTGGCAGCAACCAAGCCAGGTGCACCTCAATGTTTCCAGGCCATCAGGGTGTGGACTTGCCCACTGGCTCTCAGCCTCAGCCCTCTCCCCACCGCTGCTGGTTTATATTGTGGTCCCAAGTATGGAATACAAAAACTCCACAAAGTCAGCGAGCTTCCTGACTGTGAAACAGTTGAACCTATAGTGTAAATAATCTATTTTTGCCTTTCTCCATACATGTACAGATCAATGCGTGCAAGAGTTGCATACTTCTGTGAACATGCACAAGGAAAGTTGCTTTTTCTTTTTTGCAGATGGGGAGCAGGAAACTTTTCTCTCTCTCTCTGCTTACATGTGTCTTTATTTTCAACTCCATTTCCACTCACTTACCTTTGATGGCATGTCTGAGGCTGACACCCTCTTGAGGACAGCTGTCTGTCATGTTTCTTGCTGTTCCAACTTCCACGGCTGTTCAGCAGGCCATCTTAATTTGAACTGAACTTGCTCCAATGAAGGGGAGAGGGGAGGGTGGGAGGGAACAAAAGCAGCTCTTCCTTATCCCAAGTGTCTTTGTGTTCCCCTGTTCCAATGTGTCCTAGTTTTAAAAGGGGCAGGGAGGGAATGGGGGGGGGCAGGGGTTGGGATGAAGTGTAGCTTAGAAAATGTGGATTAATTACCTACTGTCAGACTCCAATTTTGTTTTCATGAAATTCTGAGAAACTGGTTCTAAGACCAGGCAAACCCAGCTCACTCAGTATTTGTTGCCATAGAAGTATCATTCTTCCCGTCTGACTCTTATTTTGTGTGTACAACCTCTTGACCTGATGTTTAATAAAAAAGGAGACATTCATACCACTCCTGTATCACTCCAGCCATTTCTGTATCAGTCATACTACAGTGTCAAACTACACAGCAAAGAAAGGGCAACTGTGTAAATACAGCTTACAGAGACTGTTGATAAGAGGCTAGATGCAACCTCCTGACTGTTTTGGTCTATGCTGGTGTTATTCAAACTATGGGTCGGGACCCACTTAACGGGTCGTGGAAAGCTGAGAGAAGTCATCTTGGGAGCTGCAGACCTTACTCTTGCTATACTCCTGTTATGAGTGTTAACAGTTTGAATTTTCAAGTGAGGGTTTTGATTTTTTTTTAACTGTTTTGAGTTCAGTGCTTTTCCATGACATTTGTCCTAATCTTGCTTTCTGCCAGAAATGTTTCATGGTTATGCACTTGCTACAATCCAAGAATGCAAGTTTGCATTCCAGGAGTGTCATTGGATTGTCACACTGTTGGCGATGAAGTCCCTTCTGGCTATGACATCACTTCCAGTGGGTCCCAACCTAAGTGCCATTCTAAAAATTCCACTCATTCATAAAATTGATTTTTTTTTTACAGCCTGCTAAGATGTGTAAAATATATGATGTGGCCCTCAAAATAAAATGTTTGAAAACCCCTGCCTTCGAACATGGCAAGAGGGCCTAACACCCGTAGTGGTTCTGGGACTGGTCCATGTTCTTATGAAAACAGCAACCAGGGTAGCTTATCTTGGGGTTTTGTTTCCATGTGACAAACATGAGACAGCACCCACTGCTAACGTACTTACCGTATTGTGTACCCAACAGCCTTCACTGCTGTGACAGAAGTTCAGCTAAAGATCTGAGTTTCCTCTTTGAACCGTTAGGTGGAAAAACCAGCCAGGATATTATACAGTAAGCTACAATGATTGTATTCATTGCATCATCCCCGGTAGAGAAGTATCTCCCCATCTCCATAAGCACAGAACTTATCACAGCACCACCGAGCACTCTTCCAGCCACTTCCAATGCTTTTCCTCTGGCCGTTGCTGCTTCAGCTTACCAGAACTTGTTGCTTACTTTCCCTGAATGGGATGTGTATGTAAAATAACTAGACTTTCTGGGAACCACTGAACTAGGGCCAAACTGTGTCTGCTTAAGAACATAAGAGCTCTGCTGAAACAGGCCAAGGGCCCAGTTAGTCCAACTTACTGTATCTGACAATAGCTCACCAGATACCTCAGGGAGCACTCAAGACAAGATCCAGGTATCCTGTTGCCACTTTCTTGCATCTGGCATTCTGAGCTATCCTACTATTAAAACCAGGAGGATGCATAGTCATAATGACTGTATGGACTTTTCTTTCATAAATCTGTCCAATTCCCTTTTAAAGACGTCTAGGTCAAGGACCATCATAATGTCTTGTGGCAAGGAGTTCCCCAGTTTAATTACACACAGGGTAAATAAATTTCCATAAGGCAGTATATAAGTAAGAAAATCCCTGCTCTCTTACTTTACAACCCAGCACCATGATAGTATGAGTAAGAGAAAAGGAGATTTTAATAGCATACTATTGAAAATCCAACCTTCACCCTGATCACAGGTTTTAGCAAACGAAAGTAAGAGCGTCGCCTTCAGCAGTCTCCAGTTATAGCTCAGTGTATTGTCCTTTTTCTGCCCTGGGCCTGCGGCTAGGCATTTAACAACTTTTGTTCAAGTGCCGAGAGTGTTTATGTACAGCATCCACAAAAGCTCCCACATGCTCTGGGCTCATGTCGGGATAGAGGCCATGGCCCAGGTTGGCAATGTAGCGCTGGGAGCCAAACCCTTCCAGCATCTTCTTCACCAGCTCCCCAATCTTCTCCTGACAAGCGAAGAAAAATTAAGTAAGCAAAGCAACTAAAGATTAAATACTATTCTGCAATCACCCATACTATGTAGGCTTATATGTGGTCTTTTTGAGATATAGGCAAACACTGATTCATTTACCTTAGCAATTTTCCAAAGCATGGTTTGACACTTGGGAATACCTTGTGGGTTTGTGTGCTCCCTTTGTTTGCCAGGGTGACCAAATTAGGAAAACTTACAGCTTGTCCTAGTTTGCCTCCGGACCATGATTTCAATTCATGCCCAGGAAGCAGCCCTTGTTATTGTTAACCATGGGTTCACTGACTATGTAAACCAGGACAAAGAGACAGGAAGTAGGCAAAGTACAAGCCTATGGTTTGGTGGTTATCACTAATGCGACTTCTGAACTGAACCACAGTGAAGAATGGAAAGTGAGACTAGTGGCTCCCAACTTGTCAGAGACTATACTAGTGATTTCCAACTCTTGGTAACCAGTTCAGGCAGCTTTCCACTTGCAGCTACAGAAGGCACTGTAGATACATACAAAATACATTGTCATGGCTGGCATTTGAACCCTGTCTTCACCTTGCCATATATGAAACATGTTCCAACCATACAATTTGCAATAATTGCTTATAACCTCCTGATAGAGCTTGGCATTTGTACCTTTTAGATACAGGAAATAGATTAACTGAGCTGAGGCAATATAAGAAGCTTGTGTTAGAGGGAGAAGAAATAACCCAAGCCTCATCAAGTCTGCTGACCAGCCTTCCAAATGCCTTGCAGCTATCAAAGTGCCTGCTGGTGTCTTTACTCTTCACTACTCAATAGCAGCTGAAACTAGTGCCCTCCAGGCAGGCCTGGCTGTTTACCTTTGGTGCATAGAGAGCACATGGATCCAGATTTCCTTGCAAGGTGATGCCTTTTCCCATTCTCCGGCTGAAACAGGAAAAACAACTAATGGAGATGAAGAAGAGGCTGTAGGCACTGAAGAAAGTCAAAGTTACATTATGGAATGCATTGCTATAACCTATAGGGAGTGGACAGATGTGATCCCAGGAGGGGTGGGTGGGAGCAGTGGTGGGTCCTCAGTCTCATCATTTAATTATTTATTTATTTATTGGGGTTATGGCACAATAAAGGTTGAGGACCACTGGGCTAGTGGATCCCATTGCGACTACAAATGATATGAACCAGGTCAGAAAATTAAACAGGTTAACAGAGGGGTATGGCACTAGGAAGAAGTTAACCCGGCTGCCAACCCATCTGCCATCCAAGGAGCATAATCGATTTCTTACCGAGCATCCTGGGGGCGGATGGTCCAATCCAGGCCAACTACTTCATAACCAGACTCTGCCAGGTCCTCCAAGGCATAATGTGCATCTTTGGCAAAGACAATCTGGGAGAGGAAGGAAGACAGACAGACAAACAAACAAACAAGCAAGATGAAGTTGTCTGCATTTGGCACTAAAGAAACCACACACGTCTCAAAAATTTTACATAATTCTTTTTTCCAGGGGAGGGGAAGGAGACAAGAGAAAGATTATTGAAAAGTATTGATGGCCTGCATGAGGACCGCAGGAACTACAACTCTATTAAGCTCTCCCCTGGTTTTTGAGATTTACTATGTACAGGCAGGCCCCGGTATCTGCTGGGATTCTGTTCCAGACCCCACTGTGGATACTGGAGATGCCTTTTTAAAGACAGAGGAACATCACTGGTTTTGCTGCAACAAGGCAAAAAAAGATAATGTTCCCCTATCTTTTTAATAGATGTCCTAGTACCTATGGTATCCATGGATAACTGAAATCGTGGATACCGAATTGGTGGATACTGGGACATGCCTGTACCCATATTGCCCCATCAGTATTTCCTTCTGGAAAGTATTACCACCACCATAAAATATTAGGATGAGCAGAAAACCATCATTCAAGGCAGGTTGGCTCAAGGGCTTGCCAATGCTACAGGTCTAGTGAGGAACCTAAAAGGGATGATGGTCCTCTTACCATGGGCACCATAGGAAGGGCCTCTTCCTGCAGCTTGCTTTTCACTTGCTTGGCAATGGATCGGATGAACGGCAGGCAGAACTCTGCGAACTGCTCTGGACCCAGGTATCCTGCATGGGACTCAAAAAGCTGTAGCGCCTGCAAAGAAGGAGAAAACCAGAGAATCGCCAATGTCCTGGTGGTGCCTTCATTTCCCGACAAATATCAGAAAGGAACTCCTTGCAATAGAACACCGGCAGCTAAAAGCCTCCCCGGTGTGAACAACACTTACCGTTCTGTCAGGGAGTGCATCTACAGCTGTGACTACAGCCTCCAAGTGTCATTGCAGCCATCCACGCCTGCCCAGAGCTCCAGGTGCACAGCCAACTGGGGGGACAGAACCCGGAAGCACTGACTGCAGCGGTACATGGAGGCTGTAGTCGCAGCTGGAGACACACTCCCCGGCAAAACAGTAAGCATCAGTCATCCAGCTGAGGGTGTCAACGGACACCAGATATGGCCTGCGGGCCAGAGTCTGGAGACCATTGCAATAGAAAAATGCTCTCCTTCAAGCCCTCCTTTCCCCTCACAAGACAAGAAAATATAGTAAACGATCTAGAATTTTGCAGCTGGAACACATTGTATATTTAAATAGCCTTAAGATGCCATCTTAAGCACATTTATCAGAAACTAAATTATTTTGAAAAAAGTGAGCAAACAAAAAATGTCAGAATCTCAGCCTGCAGACTAAGATTCTTGTTGCCATCATCTGAAGTTTACATTTTAGACTGTCACAAGGAGGGAAGTAGTTGGGATCTGAGAATACTGCAGATAGAGGAGTATGTTTGCTGTGAAGCCAACTTGTGCACTGTGCCATCAGCTGGGGCTTTGAAACCAGATGAAGCCGTTTCAAATATTTTTACATGTACTTAGGAGGACTACAAGCCTACTTTGTAGGAACCAAATTCTATATAACTCACAACACTGCAAGTTTCTTGACACTACCCTTTGCAAAGCATATCCTTTAAAGGGATCATTTTCTAAATATCATCATCTGTTCCTTCAACACCTTATCGCAAAAGAAACATTCTCAGGTGCACCGTGAGAAGTCAGGATAGATGTGCTCAAACAACAACAATACCCACAAGCATGTGGCAAGAGGTGGCTCAGGAACACACAGTTCCTCCAAGCAGGATTCACTTTTTCTCCCACTCACCTGAGCACCAGCAGCCACCTGTCCCACCAGGTAATCCACAATTACATTGGTCAATAATGTAAGCAGACGATGACTGGCCTCAGGATGCCGGTAGAGCCAGGCCTTGGCTTTCGCCATTGTCTTGGAGCCCCCACCTTCAATCATGTAGGACATCAGTGTCCACTGGGAGACAACAAGTGAGAGAAGGCATGAAGACAAAGGCTCTAGTCCCAATTCCCCTCTACGCCCATGCCAGCCTCTGTCTGCAAATGTACCTCGCAGAACTGCTCTGACAAACAGCTTGTTCAGAATGGAACCAGGTTTCAGTCCTTCTGGTTCACAGAAACAAACCCTGTTCTCATTAAGACATTGTCCAGCTCCCCCCCCCAAGAGTCACACTCAATTTTTTGTGCTCGTCTTCACATCCCACTGTTGGCATTGAAAATTAATGCACAAATGCATTTATGTTCTGAATTTTGACCCAAACTATGAAAAAAATCCAAACATTTTTGTTTTAAGCAATAAGTGGAAGACTGTGTTTGGCACTTTTCAGTGCTTCATTATGGTTTTGCTTCCCTGCCTACCACAGAATACTGAAACAGAAGATTCAAAAAATCCATATAGCCCAATCATCTGTTCAAGACAGACCCACCCATCCACCCCACAAAAGTCATTCAAAGGTCAGAAAACGGCATCGCTAGTTGTCCATGAAACTCAGAATCCATCCAGCTTCAACCAGCATACAGACGGCCAGCACTTCCCTCCTGCCTTCAGAGGATGCTTTAGCTCTGCAGTGCCCACTCAGGGATCAAGACCAGGGACTGTCAGGGAGATGTGTACCTCCTCCCAATACTCACCGGTGCTCCAGAGAAGCCAATCAGGGGCACTTTTCCTTCCAGCTTGTGTCGGGTCAGTGTAATGGCCTTGAAGACGTAGCCCAGTTCGGTTGCCACATCTACTTTCTGCTGGAGTTTCAGCAGGTCCTCTACTTCCTTCAGGGGCTCAGGGAAGCTGGGTCCCTTACCAGGAGTCATTACCACCTCCATGCCCAATGCCTAGGAAGAAAGCAGGATGCAGCATTATTAGGGGAAAGGCTCTGTGCCAGGCTTTCACCAGCCAGTTTGTGTTGCAACCTAGACCAGAGTCTCTCCAGACAACTGCTTCATGTAGCCAGAGGTGGGGGGGGGCTTGAACTAGAAATCATGCTGGAACCCTGAGCACACATATGGGCATGCAAATCCAAGTAATCTCAAAGGACCAAGGCCTTGAGCAGGCCAAGGACTGTAGCCTGAACACCCTGCACCCAAATACCTGGCTGTGAACTGGTGCCTGCTGGCACAATAAATACACACAGTGGGGGGAAAGGGAGGTGAATCCTGCTGCGCCACCCTCCCACCACAGCATTTGCAGGACCAAGACGTTCAGTAACCTCAGAAGGGCAAACCCTCAGGGGAAACCTCTTTCCCTCTTTCCCAAGAGCTGCTGGGACACGTGCACACACGGGAATACCATTGGAGGAGGGACTGGCATGGTCAGATTGGAGCAACACATGGTTGCAAATCCCACAAGCGTCAAAACTCAAGGCTGTAAGTGCCCATGGAATAACTGCATGTCTAGTCTTCATGAGCAGACAGCTTCATGTGGCGTATGTGAGTCCTAAGCTGGAGTTCAGAACACCTTGAGATGAGATGTACCCCTCTTCCCAGCATCGCTTACCTGGGGGACCACCAAGATGTCTGAAAAGATTATGGCAGCATCAAAAGGAAAGCGGCGCAGAGGCTGAAAAGAAGAAAAGCAAAGAACATGTAAAAGGCGCTGTACTCATTTTGGCTTGCAATTAATGATTGGGAAAAAGCCAGGATCCAACTCTTGGAGTGAGGGAGGAAATGTTTGAACATAAGAGAGGAATAAAGAGAGGAACATGACCAGGGGCCAGATTTCTGCTGATGCATCCTGGATGCCAACTCTATGCTATTTAGTTCATCTCAAAGCAGTGGCGTTTCTACAGGGATGGCAAAGCTCTAAGTTTTGCAAGAAGCCTTACCTTGCAGTGGAAATCACTCCTCTCCTGTACCGTTTTAGCCAATCTTGGCGTTGCTTACTGGCTACAGCAGCAAGGGAGAGGAGGGATTTACACGACAGGGTAAGGCTTCTTGCAACACTTAGAGATTTGCCATCCCTGTAGAAACGCCTCTGTCTCAAAGGGAACGTCAGAGGCCATGAGCTGCAGATATCCTGACAGGCAGTCTGAATTCCATTTGGAGTAGCCTCCAAACCCCCAAAAACCAGCCTGGCCTTCAGCACCATAAGCAATATATAGAGCAACGCATTATAAAGCTTTGCATTTTTTTTGCATTGCAAAAGAGGATCTCCCTACAGTCCTGCCTACTTGGACACAGAGGTTCACAACTCCCCTGCCTAACCATCCTGACACCATTACTTAAATATTCACATTCAGCAAAGCTCCCTACACAGTGGGTGTGATGGGCACAAATTGAGAGAAAGCTAGCCCAAAGAGCACGGAGCAGGCAGGAATGGGAACCTGAATACCTGGGCAACTGCCCAAGTATGCAGGAAAATGTTTAAAAAGTTAACAAGGCATTCAGTTAGGACAGAAAGTAAAACTTTGATCAGAGGAAAAAGATAATGTCGAAGGGTGCCAAAAATTGTTAGGATAAAAAAATTAACAGCCGTGCCAATGCTAGCTAACCAGCAAATAGATAGCATTTTTATTTTTAAGGAATATGTTCACAGCCAGTTAGAAAAGCACAGAGATGTTGCATTTTTTTTTTAAATGGCAGAAAGAGAACAATAAGCACCAAAATGACATTCAACTCAAGTTATGCTAAAAATTACTGATAAAAATGACAGGCATTGGACAAAAAGAAATAACAAAAGAAAATGACAAGCACTGAAAAAAACACTGAGGAAGATAAAAGTCAAATATTTCAAAAATGAACTTCTGTTTTAAAACCACGTTGCCGGAACAACAATGAACACCAAGGAAAATATTAAAAAGTGGTGAGGGAAACCAATAAGAAATATTGTATACAATATAAATATGTTTTTTAAATGGTGAGGAAACGTTTTTTAAAAGGGGGAGGGCAATTTCCCCTGGGTACAACACCCTGAAGCTGTGCCAACCTGCACCCAGATGGTGGATCTGGAGTCCTTAGAAAGGCATTTCTGGTAACTCCTGGTTCACCAAGTGTTAAATTTATGGGCCTCCGGTGCCAAGATACCCCAGCTACGCCACTGCTTGGTGAGACACTGAAAGTGATCAAAAGCAACCTTTTTTTTGCTGAGACCTCAAAGACCACTCCTCAGGGCCACAGTGTGTTCTGTGCAATGTTGTTCTCACTGCTGAATCAATCACTGAACTCAAAACTCAAACGTCACTTAGAGATATAAAGCATTCAGAACATTCTAAAAAGCATGTGGAGTTCTTTCTACTTTCAAATGTGTGATTTATTAAGAACAATGACTGCACTTCCTACTTAATAAAATCACTTCCAACTTAGGGGGGTGGTCCCCTGACAGGTTGTTGTACCTAAAAAGGGGGTCCTGGTGCAAAACAGTTTGGGAACCCCTGTTGTAGAATATTCCTGAGAGTTGCCCTCATTTACTACATATTTTCACCCTCAAAATGTAACATTTCCCTCATATGTTCTCTAGCGGCATGTGGATTTATTACTTGAACTAGCAAGGTTCAAATATATTGCAATTTTCAATTTAGATTTGAATTTTGTATTTGCTGTTCAGTTTTCTTTTGATGTATCTCAGATAAGTAATTGTCCATCAAGTGCCACAGCCTGTATTTTAGGAAGCCTGCTAGCCTTTTTGCCTTCCTTCATACCCCGCCTTTTTACCCCATGGGCACCTGTAATGGATATAGCTTGTGGTGTCAGCAGTGCCCTCCCTGCTGATTCCAGAGCACACAGGGTTAACTCCAGAACTCCTGCTGTTCTCCGGAGCACAGCTGTAGCCTAGGCAGGCTAATGAGGGCTGGTTAAAGGCAGAAGTGCTGAGTCACTCAGCAGGTGCAGATGGGTGTGGCTGATTAGCTATAGTCTGCCTAGCAACAGTCTCTGATAGGCCTGCAGATTTATAAATGTAGAGGCAGGACCAGCACAGCAGTGTGGGAGGAGCCAAGTTTGGTGGAAGTGGAGAAACTTGACGGACAAACCTGTATCTAACCCATGTGCATGTACTACTGACTATGAGCTTAGATTCTGATTTGGCTTGGCACAACTTGGACCTGGACTTTCTGGCTTGGGACTGACGTTGAGTGGTGTGGCTGCTGTGCTTAAAGAGGTAAGGCCTGGTCGTGTTCCCTCCATTACTGCACCAGGGCTGCTTAAAGGGGAAACCAGTCAGCCTAGTGTGGGCATCAGGGCCCTCAGGGAGGCCCAGCAGGAGTTTCTCGCAGAACAGCACCCAAGGCAGCTTACAACATTAAAATAAAAACCATACAAAATGAAACATTTAAAACAATATTTAAAAACAATTTCAAATGGGCAGGCCCCGTGGATCCCATAGTTGTCATTTAAATTGCCAGCCAGCATGTCAGCAGTTAAAAGCTTGTTTGAATAAAAAGGTCTTCAGGCCCTGCCGAAAGATTGTCAAAGAGGGAGCATGATTCACTACCTAAATAAAAGAGCAATAGATTGCGTTCCCTTGTGCATCTTGTTAAATTAACTCCAAGGTATACAAATGAAGGTGTCCTGTCAATGGTGTAAAAGACAGTGCTTGCCACTTAATACAGCATTAAGTACTTGCTACTTAATGCCACTTAGTATTGTTAAGAACTTGGGTGTTCTCCTAAAGTACTGGTTCCCAACCTTCTCTTCTAGTAGATTCCAGTCCAGAAACCCAACGCACCTGCAGAGTGAGTTCGCAACATTTTTCTGGTGACTGACACGTAGCAAAGAAATCCTGAGCTGCTCGGGTCTCACGAAACTCTGCACAAGGAAGAAGCAGAAATCCCTCAGTGTCCATAGATCGAGGAGGGAAGAGAACTGGGCTTCTATCACAGGGAATTTGTGTAAAAAAAATACCCCAAGCAAGAAACAGTGGCAGAGTTTGTGTTTCCTTGCCGATTCATTTTGTGAGAACAAATACTCATTTTTTGGAATCCACCAAGGCAGAGGCCTCCATCCATGATGCCAGTAGGCATGCATGTGCCCACGGAGGTATTGGGCAATGTCCACCTCTTGCTGCTGCTATCAGTGCCAAGCATCTGCCCTGCCTGCTCTTTGCACTTACATTGCGAGTGAGGGATATTAGGGAGAGCAAAGAAGAGAAGACGGCAGAGTGCCTTTCTCTCTGGAGGCCCCCACCTCCTGCACATGCGAGAGACTTTATTTTTAAGTCTGACCCCACCATCCCTCTCAGAATTCCTGTGACACCTACAAGCTCTAAAACAGCAGGGGACCCTCGGCTATTAAGAACATCCTTCCGCCTCCCCACTAACCTCTTTTCAAAAAGACTTACACCTCTCTCAAACCTCAAGGCCAATGGACTTCACTGGTACTCCCACAAGAGCAACCATCCCCAATCAGTAGGTCATCCCAATCCCTAAAATAGGTAGGCCAGTGCCTGACAGCCACGGGACCAAGCATCATTACCTTACATACCTGGGAGGTACCGTCCTGCTTGCCGCATGCACCAAACTGGGGTATACTCTGTCTCTTTTCCTAGTGCCGCTCGGAGGAAAGTATCATTTTTCAGTTGTGGGAATTCTGTAGGACTAATCACAGAAAGCAGAGACAAGTATTAGCACAAAGGAGAAATGGAAGATATTTTCAAACTTTAAATTCTTAGATCCAGTGTAGGTGGACAACTGTGTAGAGTTTTCCTCAGTGTAGCGTTGACCACAGTTGGGAATTCCCCCAACTTCCCACCCACCAGGCAAGGCTGTCCAAAGGATTCAACCCTCTCCTACCAGCACCATAAACCAGTGATTCCCAAACTATGAGTCATGGCTCACCAGGAAACCAGTCAGGGGAGCCACTGAATCCTCATGAAAAACCTGCCACCCTATACAACGTACAGGATTGTAGCCCTAATGGGGAGTCCCAGCCAATGGCCCAGCAGGTCAAGGGGGCTGCCAGTCGAAAGTTTGACAACCACTGCCATAAGCACCACTGAGGTAGGCTAGTCCCACCTAGTGGGCAAATATGGCCCTGCTCTTATTCAAACTTTTGCATGCCATGATTACTAATGGTGAAGAAAGGGCATTCTGCAGATCCAGAGAGACTCTTAACACCTTTGAGCAACAATTCAAATTAAATTTCTTACCTTCAGGCCAAAAGCCCTGTATGTGGCACCCACTCTTATAACACACCACCTCCCCAAATGTCCCAGAGTTCTGCCCCAGGAGGAACCAGTCTTATATGTATGCATGCAGGTACAAACAGCCTCTAAATGCTAAATTCCCTTGTTTCTCCAATATTAAACTGGTGAAGGAAGAGAGCGGCAGCTAATCCACAACAAAGTGATGCAGTAAGAACTTGGGGGGGGGGAAGGAGTTGCTTGTTAGCCATTTCTTTTTCTCACACCTAGGCTTCTGTGCTCTTTGGAGCAATGATACAAAGTAATGACAATGGGACCAGCACAAAATTGTTTGCTTTCTCATACAACCTCCAGCCCGTTAACCAGGAAAACCATACACACATGTGCACACACCCCAGGCCAGCCCAAGAACAGTCCCCGATTAGGTTTATCAATGATAGGCAGGAGCAGTTGCTCAGGACTGGGGACAAGTTTGACAAAGTTGCAGCAAAGTTGTAGGCTATCCTAGTCTCTAGCTTTTACTACCAGTCACAGGATAGCAATGATAATTGTCATTCCTTCTGGTTCGGTTACAAACAATATCAATAACTTTTTGACAGAAAAGCAGCCTAAAATATAAATAAAGTAGATGTCATTGTTTAGATGCAAGCCTCGCACTTAAGTGGGGGTGGGATGGACAGTATATTTCAGCTACCATGCCATTATTCTCAGTGCGATTATGACAGAATGGTGGGGTTGCCCTAAGCAATCTTAAGCAACAAGGATCCGGCAGACAGGCAGGAAAAAACAGGGGCTAGGATTCAAAGGCCACACTGGATTGTTTTATACAAAATGAGTCCCCCCAAGACGCAGAAAGCACTTGCATTTTGCACTTTCAAAACCCCACACCATACCGATGTGCCACTCCTATATATCTCCTTTCCCAGCACTCATGAGATTGCAGTTTATTCCTTATTCATTATTCTACAGAGGATTCCTCCAGAAGCCCAAGTAGTAACTCAGGCAGTGCATAAAAGGATGCCTTAAAGAATCTATCAGTACTTTCTACCACAGAGAAAATTGCACAGAAAAGGTGATGGTGAATTCTATAGAGGTATTATATTATATACAAATATTATATAATATAATTTGTTAAACACTGGAAAGTGCAAATTAACTGTGCTACTTGTGAAGGAATGTCTGTGTCCTCATTTCAGTCAAATAGTTGATGTAACAATTGGGATGCAACCCCAGTGCAGGTCTCCTGCGCCTTCAGCAGCTAATAACGCGCACAGTTTGAAGCTGCCCACGCCACTGTACCCGCGGGCCAAAAAAAGCGTCAGCTGCGGGATTTTCAACTCCCTGCAGTTATGCAAGAACACTCTCAGGGAAGCGGCAGCCCGACTCCCTCCGCGACCTGAGTGAGCGCAATGCCCCAGAGAGGGACTAGACCCCTTCCACCTTTGCCCTGCCCCATGAACCGAGAATCCCACAGTCTCCACTCTTTGCCCGGGCAGCCAGGACGGTTTTTCCCCCCACACTCCTCCTCGTGCCCTATGATCTGTGCCCCCTTTGCTTGCATGGGCTGCAGCTACTCACTGGATCAGCGCGTCACCTTCCATCCTCTCCGTTATGCTGCCGCCACTATGGCCGTTCCGCCCCTGTTCCCCCTCATAGAAAACACATTGCTCTTCCTGACTTCCGGGTTCTTCCCCTCTCTCCTGATTGGTTCTTGTAGAACACAGAGGGACCGGCTTTACCGTAATGCATGCTGTAGCAGGTCTCTCGGAACAGGGACAAGGCAGAGAGAGAGAGAGAGAGAGAGAGACCCTGGGATCTCAGGCCACTGTACTAACAAGTTATGGGGCGCCCGTACAGCAGAGACAGCAGACGCTGCCTCGACCCCTGCGAAGCATGGCCATCTTGCAAGTCACGCGTGTCAAGGCTCCTGGAAAAAATATTTTGTAACTGTCCAAAAAATTTATGAGGACAACCAATGTTCTTTACAGTTCAGGGCAAGTGAACATAAGAACAGCCATGCTGGATCAGGCCAAAGGCCCATCTAGTCCAGCTTCCTGTATCTCACAGAGGCCCACCAGGTGCCCCAGGGAGGCATGAAACAACAAGATGCATCCTGTTGCCACTCCCTTGCACCTGGTACCAGTAGCCCACCACCTTTGTAAGGAGGTTGCACAATCCATCATTGCCTATAGCCCACG
The DNA here is from genome assembly GCA_029204185.1 of Lerista edwardsae. Classification (NCBI taxonomy): domain Eukaryota; kingdom Metazoa; phylum Chordata; class Lepidosauria; order Squamata; family Scincidae; genus Lerista; species Lerista edwardsae. Next base: position 5,406,397 of record JAJKFI010000055.1, read on the forward strand.
ATGGACCTTTCCTCCAGAAATCCGTCCAATCCCCTCTTAAAGGCATCAAGACCAGATGCCATCACCACCTCCTGTGGCAAAGAGTTCCACAGATTAACTACCCGCTGAGTAAAAAAGTACTTCCTTTTATCTGTTTTAACTCTCCCAACCCTCAGTTGTAGCGGATGTCCCCTGGTTCTGGTGTTTTGAGAGAGGGAAAAGAACATCCCTCTATCGACTCTATCCCTTCCATGCATAATTTTGTATGTCTCAATCATGTCCCCCCTCAGGCACCTTTTTTCTAGACTGAAGAGCCCCAAACGCTGCAGTCTTTCTTCATAAGGGAGGTACCCCAGCCCCATAATCATTTTTGTCCCTCTCTTCTGCACCTTTTCCAGCTCCACTATGTCCTTTTTGAGATGTGGCGACCAGAACTGGACACAATATTCCAGGTGCGGCCTTACCATCGATTTGTACAATGGCATGATAATATTGGCTGTTTTATTCTCAACCCCTTTTTAATGACCCCAAGCATGGAATTGGCCTTCTTAATTGCTGACGCACACTGGGTCGACACCTTCATTGAATTGTCCACCAGCACCCCAAGATCTCTCTCCTGAGCTGTCACAGACAGCTCAGAACCCATTAGCCTATAGGTGAAGTTTTGGTTTTTTGCCCCAATGTGCATCACTTTACATTTGTCTATGTTGAAACGCATCTGCCATTTGGCTGCCCATTCCCCCAACTTGGAGAGATCCTTCTGGAGCTCTTCACAATCCTTTCTGGTTTTCACCACCCGGAAAATTTTTGTGTCATCTGCAAACTTGGCCACCTCGCTGCTTATCCCTGTCTCTAGGTCATTTATGAATAAGTTGAAAAGCACGGTTGCCTCTTTTGCAATGAATCAAAAGACATCAGGCCCTCTCAACTTTCCCACAAGTGGAAATGGGCCTGCCTTTATGTTATGAAAACAGGCAGCCTGTTGCGAGATATGGAAGATTTTAAAAATCATTTTCAGGAGCTGCATAAGCACATCAAGGGCAATCTACTAATTATTATAGAGTGAGGACTATTTGGTTAGAGCCATTCTCATAGTATCACTTTAGCTACTGAAGAAGCTACTGTGCTGTCATCCATCATTGTGGGATCCTTCAGAATTTGACAATTAAGTTCCCCATTTTACTGAACACAATGGGCTCACTTCTGAGTTAAATAGCACCATTTTCAAACACATCTAATAATACACTAGATTCTCTGGCATGCAAATGTATAAAACAAAGGAATACAGTAGGCATTTAGCCTATTTAGCAACATCTCCCCATGTTTTTATCTAGAAGAGCCTGTTGGTGTTGTGGTTAAAGTCATTTTTATCTAAAGGCAGAGAGGATGATGGAAGAAATGGCTTTATCATACACAGAGAGACGAGTCCAAGAGTTTATATCAGCCTGACACAGGGGGTGGCCCTTTATCTGCTAGAACAAAAAGACATCACGTATTTATAAGCCTCAAACTAGTAACAGATCCAGAAAGTTGTGTAGCAATATTTAAATACAAATATCTAATTTGTAATAATCAACATATTCCAGCACTGAATCAGAGTCAGCTCTGAAATGTACTTGGACTTGAAATTCTCAAAATTTCCATTCATACCTGAACCATTTTGATATGGGTGGATCAACACTATTCTTGGTGATTCACTATTTTCTTACCTTTTCAGTAAGTCAACGTGCAGAACAATCCTAAGCATGTACCCTCAGAAGTCAGCCCCACTTAGTTCAATGGGTCTTAATGAAATGTAAGTGTATATAGGATAGGAGTCTTAGACTGATTCCTAGGTCAGCAGAACTAAAGGCAAACCAGCTCCATGTACATTCAGGGTAAACACTGTGTAAAAACAACCAACCAACTTTGGACCAAGTCTCTACACTCATTCCTGCGTCACAAAAATGACCCTTCCCAGTCAACTAGAGCTGCAGTGCCTGGCATCTAGATCTCTCTGGAAGCCAATTGTTTGCCATCACACCATGAGCCACTTGGCCTTTAATACGTATAATAGATCATGCACTTATGTTTGTGTGTCTTCATATGCAGTGGCATAGCTACCTATGGGGTGGGGGGCACAGTGCTCCAGGTGCCATCCTTGGGGGGGGGGCTGTCACCACTGAACCCCAAATTTTTAAAATTGCAGTTTTATGGAATAATACCATCATGTTATATACCATTCGATGCAGAATTTCACCAGGAATTCAATTAATAAAACCAGAGTGTAATATCTTTATTCTATCAAAAGTTATGACCTAAAAACTAAAACAAAATACTTTTAATGTCAAAATCAGTTTGTTAAAATCATGATTTTTATTTTATTTATTTATTTATTTATTTATTTGATTTTTATCCCGCCTTTTCGCCCAGAGGCGCTCAAGGCGGCATTACAGTATAAAAAAGATAAAATATAAAATTAACATTACCAAGCAGTTAAAAACAATGTTAAAATGTTAAAATGTTTTATGGAATAATACCATCATGTTATATACCATTTGATGCATAGTTTCCTGAGGAATTTACTGAAACAAACCAGAGTATAAGTTCTTCATTCTAGCAAAAGTTATGTTCAAAAAGCAAAACAAAAAAACCCAAAATGCAACTGTTTTATGCAAGGGTGTCAAACATACAGCCCTTATATCTGCATAATGAGTCCACGAATGAGGCCCGCAGAACCTTATTACCTGCCTCCCCCCGTTGCTTGCCTTACGCCACTGTTGCCTGAAACTTTGGAGAGATGCTGCCTGCAGCAGGGTAGACAGGGGTAGAGAGTCGGCCCTACTCCGTCTAAGGCCACTCTTTCAGCACAATCCCATGCATGCCTACTCAGACATAAGTCCCATGGGCTCAATGCGGTTTACTTCCGCGAAAGTGTGCCCAGGATTGCAGCCTTTATTATTTCTTATTACCCCACGCCTTGGCAGATCAGAGATCAGGCCATTCAGCGGATGTTTTGAAAGCACACCGTCCATCGTTCGTGTGAAAAGATAGAAGAGTTGTTGTCCCCGTCTCCACACCTCCTGCAACAAGACGCATCTCCTGAGCAAATCAGGCCTCGTCCGACATAGCAGCAGCAGCAGCGAGAGCCTGCAGGGAGTGCCGCTTCCATCCCAAGGAGGTTAGATCTAACCTCCTTGTTCCATCCGCGCACACAAACCCCTCTGCCTCGCTAGGCTCATTTACTCGCCCGCCGCTAGAGGCTGCTTTACGGCACCGAAGGTGGGACGCAGGAGGAGGAAGAAGAGCGCTGGCAGGAAGCGGTAGTTGCACCGCTGAGCAGGGGACCGCCGCGCCGACCGCAGCCGGGAGGGAGGCAACGAGCAACGGCCGGAGCTGGTACAGCAGCGGCTCTCCTCCAGCGGTCAGCTCCCTTCGGCCGCCCCGCGGCTGCAAGCGGGCGGGATGGTGCCTCTCAATGCCAGCGAGTCCCCGCACCAACTGCTGGGCCGGCTGCGCTTCCTGACGGAGGCGATCGGCTGCCTGAGCCGGGCAGAACCCCTGCCCGCCGCCTTGTGCTACGTGCCCCGCGAGGTGCAGTACAAGATCTGCAAGGATCTCAGCGCTCCCGGGCCCGCTTCAGCCTCAGGCCGGAGCCTGTTGTCCGTGTGGGAAAGCCCGGGCAAGGCCGGCTCCGGGGTGGGCTCGGGCAGCAGGAAATGCCCCGGCAGAGGCACCATCGAGCTGCGCAAAGGGTCGTGCCTTCGAGCCAGCGGCGAGGAGTATTGCAACGGGCAGGGACTCTGGGTGAAGCTCACAAGGGTGAGTGAAAGGCCCGGGGCGGGGCATACCGTGAGGGGAGGCACGCACTGGGCGTGACGCTGGGTGTGAAAAGTGCCCTCTGGCCTGTAATAAGCGCTGCCTTCATGATCAGCTTTCTGACAATTGACAAGGCACACCATGCTGCCAGTGGGAGCTCTCTCTCCAATGGCTCTACTAATAAATGACCCTTCCCGGAATTCCCACAGCACACCTGGAGACCGTTCACGGCACACCAATGTACTTGAAAATAGCTGCTAATATGGAAGAAGAAGGCAGGAACAGATGGAAGGCATTTTTGTCAACCATGGGATGATGCTGTCTTCCTTCCAATAAAGAAGCTGTCATGTTTGCCAATTGGGATACACAGAATATGAGGTGTTCATGAACGCTGGTAATACCAGACAGCGTGATATGCAATTTGTCCATCCCCCCACCCCCGCGTACACATACACGTGTACCTTTTGTCTCAGTTGACAAGTGACACTGTTGCTGGTCTGCTGGTCTACAAAGGTTTGCTGCAGGCATCCTTGTTAATCGCAAGATGTGGGTTTTGAATTGTGTTGAGCCTGAAGCTGTGCTACCTAGTATAGCCAGATTCTGATCATCATTGCTCCCAATAATCCCTGTACATCTCTTCATTTAGGCAGTATGTTTTTGTTGATTTTATGAGCTGTTGGGACTCCTTAGCTGTATCCAAGTAATTGACTTTTCCATTGTGGTTGCTGTGCCTTGATGGCTTGTCCAACTTTTCTACTTCACAGGAGCAGCTGGAGGAATATAAGACTGGCTGTGAGCTAGAGGAAGGCTGGATACTCATGTGTAAGCATGCTGATGGTGGGGACAGGCTGGTGCCAGTGGAGTCTATGGAGAGAATCCAGAGGCAGCAGCAACTCTTTGGGGTGGACTATAAACCTGTAATCAGGTATGGGAACTGAGTGTTTGAGTTGGTTGGGTCTTGAGGTGATCCTTGGGAAGGCTTTGTTGTATGTGATATAAGCAAGTGTATTGCCTGTGAACCTGTAACATGCAGAAAGGACAAGCAAAGTGCTATTGTTGCAAGTATTTTCCAGTTATTTCGCAGATGGCATCAATCAATAGCGTTTTGACTTTGTTCTGTCTTACCTCTTGACCTGGAGGTCCACCCTCAGCCCTACCCCTTGATATTGATACTGGGGCTGCATTAGTTATTCTCCAGCAATCAGTACGGGCACAGGAGAGACAAGAAGTTTCCTAAACACATGCATATGCCCTGCTCACCTTGTTCACTTCTGTTTGCAGCAACTTGTTCACTCAATATGCTTCTTGGGCATTTTTTGTCATCTTCTAGACCCTGTGATTCCAGCCAGCCAGGAATGACATGATCAGTATAGCCCCATAATGATGCCATATAGCATCATAAAGTACATGACGTTATCATGAACATCATGATGATAACATCATGAAGAATGAGGGCCAGAAGCTGCTGCACTGCAAGCACTTTCATCCCTTCCCAAAATTGCTGAAAAAGGGGGAGGGGTGCTGAGAGAGCATCAGGTGATAAATTCCTGGAGCTGTTCATGTAGATGTGGCCCAGCCATGAGACCAGCTGAAACCCTTGCTTCAGGTGGTGGATGGAAGGAGATAACAAACTGCTGGGCATACCCCACAGTCTGTGCTTACTTGCCATCTGCGTGGCTGTTCCACCCAGCTGCCCATCCTCTTCTCACTCTCTTTCGCTCCTGCTACAAAGTTGCTCCCTGGCTCACTCACTAGCTCTTGATTCTCTCTCTTCCCTTCCTTATTTCCTTCTGTGAGGAGAGTGGCTGCCACCATCCATAACTTCTCACCAGCTTCTTCTCCTTCCTTTTGAAAAGGCAGAGGCTGGGAGGGAGAAGGAAAGAATCAATAGAGATACAGTGGTGAGCTAGACCAGAGACCTTCTGTGCTATTGCTCTAGTCTTCTTTCCCTTCTTCCTTCTTTTCTCCTGGCCTTTGCCAGGGAAGGTGCCGTGAAGACCAGAAAGAAAGGTGGTGTCAGCACTCATCCTGATGACATCGGCATTCTGCTACTGGTAGAAGTAACTGAGCAATACCCCAACTGCCAAGTAGGGTGTGTGTGTGAGAGAGAAAGAGTGAACATTTGAATGAAGCACATGCACAGATTTTTCTCAGTTCAGCCTTAATCAGAGCATCATCCCCTGTAAATAATGTCAGGACAAACATTAAACATATCCAACCCATTTCATTGCTTTTTGTCTAGGAAAAATAAGTGAGCATTTTTGAATCTGGAATTTTGTACTTGTTCATTTCATTGTTCTATGAAACAAATCTAAGCTTATACGTTTGAATAAAAAAGTAAAAAAATGATTAAGACTTGTAATTTAAATGGTCTCAAACAAATGCATGGTGATATGTTGACCTTTTGATGTATATTTGATTTATTTGAAAGTTCTGTAATACCTTTTCCTTGTTTTTGTGGCAGATGATGCAAATAGAGCTGCGTTTCTGTTTCTATATGCCTGAGCAGGAGACTATGCTTGGGGTTAACGCTGTCCTTCTTTTATTCCAGATGGGAGCAGGTGGTGGATTTAACATATTCCTTACGTCTAGGAGCGAAGCCAAAAATCATGGAACCAGATGTGGCTGCGGTAGAGAGACTCCGGTAAAGAACATATAACATGGGAATAAGAAAGGGATGGCTCATGTGAGCAGGTGATGCCCCACAGTGGGGAATGGAGGCTTGGGTCTGCAGCATTGGGCAGACTTTGTTTGCTGAAAGCCAGTTCTGTTGGGAGCAGTGCATAGGGCAGGAGATAAAAATAGCGGAGGATGCTTGTGGGGTTGGGTAGTGGAAAGCATATCTGGGAAGAGAAGGGTAAGCAGCTGGCAGTTTCTGACTTCACCCCAATTCTCATTTTGCACCATTAACCTCAATCATTTCATGCTAGGTTTGTGCCACCCACATGGACCTATGAGTGCGACGAGGACCTGATCCATTTCCTCTATGACCACATTGGCAAGGAAGATGAGAATCTGGGTAGCATCAAGCAATATGTGGACAGCATTGATGTCTCCTCCTTCATGGTACAGTATTCATGTGGGCTGGGGTGCTTTCTGTTGGGACCCTTTCCCCATCTGGACTTCTTTTAGCTAGTATTTTGTTAATCAGGAATTGTTAGAGAGGCAGTTAATTGGCCCAATTATGTACTTTATGAGACCTTCTTTTGTAGTAGAATATGCACGCTTCTAGTTCTGTGGTGCTTTGGCAGAGATCTGCAAGCTGATACAGGCAGATGATCCCTTATCCAGGCATCTGAAATCCAGACTATTCTGAAATTTTTGTCCAATATTTTTTTAACTTTCTGTAGTGTGAATTCTAGCACGTCTTGTGCCGATTCCCATGTACAGGCTGTAAGTTCTATTCTCTGCTCTGTGGTGTGTGCCATTGTTGAAAAATGTCAAAGAGGCTGGCAGACACCCAAATGGGTAAGAGTAAAAAGAGCAAAAGAAAGCATTTCTCATCATATTTATCCAATTATTCCAAAATCCAGATACCTTCTTGTCCCAAGCAGTCTAGATAAGGGATACTCAACTGTATTATTAATGTTTGAGTGATAACAGCAAGGCTTTCTCTGAAGTCAAAGAAATAAAAGAGGGTGCGTGTGTGTGTGTGTGTGTGTGAGAGAGAGAGAGAGAGAGAGAGCGCGCGCAGTGGCATTCTTACAGGGGGCAAAATGTGTTGCAGGAGCCTTAGCTCCTGTGTAACGCAGCCCCTTCTCCTCGCCTCCAGTGCCATTTGTGACTCGGAGAGCAAAGCCGCTGAGCCAGCTCTCCAAGCCACAAATGGACCTGGAGGCAAAAGGAGAGGGACCACGATCCACAGGAGCTCAGGCTCCTCCAAAATGTAGCGTACCCCCACCCCGTGGGAATATATGAGAGAGAGAGAATATGGCCCTTTTCAGTCTGACCTATGTACTACTTTGCCTCCCTCAGGAGGAGTTCAATGTTTCATGCCTGACAGACAACCATGCAGACACGTACTGGGAGAGCGATGGGTCCCAGGGCCAGCACTGGGTCCGTCTTAACATGAAGAAAGGGACCATCATCAAGTGAGTTCATCACACTTCTTTTTCCTTTACCAGCCTTTTCATTTAATGGGTTGCAGGGAGGGTGGCCTGGCTAGCCCTGGCTGTCACTTTGCTCATCAGCGATGAAAGCCTCATCAAGAGGTGCTGGGTAGAGCAAATCCACACAAGCACAGGCTGATCTCGATTTTGCATGGTCCCATCTGTCCATCCCTTTGTTTCAAGGCAGGAAACATTAGGAAATGCCCTGCACATTCATCAGCATCACACAGGTCTTCTAACCATATAGTCAATTTACCCCTTAGTTCTTGCAAACAATAAAATCCTGATTCCATAATATCATACAGAATATTCTGCATTCAAGATCATTTGTGGATCACCAATCAGAAATTTCTTTTTGAGTAATCTGATTTTCCTTGTTATGCAAATGGGGACTTTTTTTGTACTCTGTTCATGGTTTACCTTTACCTAGTTAGTTAGATTTCCTCCATTGTGATGTCACAACCCTATTCCGGGTGCACTCTGCCTGTAGAGAGTAATGAGAAGCAGACCCTGACCACAGCAAATTACCCCAGTGTCATAATTGTCATAACTACCATGCAGCCTGTTCTCAGTCTTTGGTTGGGATGTATTTTGATGTATGCCTTCTGAAAACTGAAGCTAGGCAGGTTCATTAGATTCAATCCCTATTGCCTATGATATGAGCTCCTGAGTGCTGTGCTGGTGACATTTATTGGGCATTCAGAGTCCTGACCTGACCATTCCTCCTGTTTGCCTGGCTCTGCTCTGCTTCATTCTGCTGGGCTCTCCAGGCCTCATAGAAAGTACTGCTTTTCAAGGTTTGTTAATATATCTTCTCACTTCCTTTTGTCTTCCCTTTAATTCTCCCCCTCAGGAAACTGTTCCTGACTGTGGACACAACAGACGAGAACTTCATGCCCAAGCGGGTAGCTGTGTATGGTGGCGAGGGGGATAACCTGAAGAAGCTGAGTGATGTGGGCATTGATGAGTGAGTGAGGGTAGGGAGGGGCATTTGGTTGCTGCGGGAGGCGGTGGGTGAAATTAAGCTTGAATCCTGCTCAGATTCTCCTGCCTAAGGCCAGCCAAAGGCCTATGGTGGATGCTGGGGAGGAGAGGATGTGCCATCCTAATTCCTTGGTGGGTCAAAGCAATGAACTACTGCCCTGCCTGTGTGGTGAAGGATTAGTGGCTGGTTTGCTTTTGAGCTTGTATCATGTCCAACCCCGATTTTCTGCTTACCATGTATAAATAATACATCGTAAATTTAAATAACCTTCCTGTTTGCTTAGCTCTGACCACCAAGTACCTGCTCAGGTGGAGAGATCCTGCACTGCTGCCTAAGGTTGCTTAGGCTAGGGCTTTGGTCAGCTTCCAGGAAAAAAGGAGTTCCATAAATCTGGAACTCAGCAGGACCTCAGTGCCATTGTAGCAACCACAGAGAAATGCTTGTCACCTGGGGAGATTATGTGGTCAGTGTTTCTGCTTGCCATGACGAAGCATTTCCTGGCAGATTCTCCAGGGCTGTTGCTCTCACTAGGCAACAGTCTCTTGGAAAGGAATGCAGAGGGAAATGCCTATAGGTGAGCTCTTGCACCATTGCCACCGTACGCATAAACATTCCTCCTTCCATCCCAAATCTATCAAAGATTGGCTGATCAATCAGTTTAGTATCTGGAAGATTGGATATGGATCCCTGAAGTCCTGGTTTGCAGCTCCCATCCTAATGTAACCCTTCCCTGAGCTTCTGGGCCAGCAAGCTGAAAGCATTGCCAGTTGGGAAGGATGGGTCTGCTCTGTGCAAAAGAACCCTTGTTTTGTGCCCCCAGGAGCTACATTGGGGACGTCTGCGTACTGGAAGACATGACCGCGCACTTGCCCATCATTGAAATCCGTATTGTGGAATGCAGAGGTGCGTGGCTGTCAGTGTGGGGGTGAGCTTCTTAATCCACGGGGAGCAGGTTGCAGGGGTCCTATTGCCTTTCTCCAAAAGCATTCAGAATCTTGCTCCACATGGGTGCACCTTCACATATACAGTTTCCCCATAGGCTCAGGGTGGCATTGGGTCGCCTCACTTAGCATTTGCTTTCTTGCTTCCTATCTTGTGGATGCCTTTTATTATTACTTCCTCCAGGAAAAACAGCAAATATTGGAGCCCATGAAACTTTACATCTCAATATGTGTTAGTCTTTAAGGTGCCAGGCGACTCTGTAGTTGCTACAACAGACCAATATGGCTTCCCCTCCGGAATTCTCCAGGCATAAAATGAAGCCCACTCCAGCTCACTCTGGCCCTGCAGTGGGCACAGTGGCTCAGAAAGGACCCTGTTTCTGCTCTTCCCCTTCCCCCCCCCCCGCCCGAGTATTTTTCTCCACCAGGGGAAATTGTTTGATTGTATTGTCCTTCCCTTGAATGCAGATGATGGGATTGATGTCCGACTCCGGGGCATAAAGATCAAATCGTCTCGGCAACGGGAACTGGGGCTCAATGCGGACATGTTTCAGCCAGCCAACCTCGTGAGGTATCCCCGCCTAGAAGGGACAGATCCTGATGTGCTCTACCGACGGGCTGTGGTCATCCAGAGGTACGGAGCAGGGAGCACTAGTAATGGATGCCAAACAAGCAGAGTCATCCCTAGAAGGGATATGGGCCCAGGGTAGTCCATATATTATGGCCATGTATGGGTCATGAAAACACAAGGCCATCCCAGTTGCCCGACCAAGGGATAAAGGGCCGGCACGAGCGAACAGAACACGGTTGGGGCGCCACGTTCTGTTCGCTGCCGCCGGCCCTTTAAGGCCAACGGCAGCGAACAGAACACGGCGTCCCGGACGCGTTCTGTTCGCTGCCGCTGGCCTTAAAGGGCCAGCGGCAGCGAACAAAACACGCCTCTTAGAAGGGGCGGAGCGCTATGTCATGACGTCATGATGTGACGTCATGACGTTGCGTGCCCCTAGGGGCGCATTTTCATTGGGCGCCATGGGCGCCCTTTCAAATAGATTCGCCCCTGCAGATAGGAGGTCTAATAAGCCCATCTGCAGAAGGTACGAAAATGTATATGGCTGTACATTCAAGATGGTTGAATGGACTTGTCACGAGCAAGTGAGAGAGAGAACCAAGTCCTCCAGCATTTGTGCCCTACCCTGTGTTGGGCCAATCTTCTTCAAGGAAGCTCAGTACTGAAGCATGGCTTGTTTGAAGTCTGTTACTATATATCCATAATCTAGTGAGGATGCTCATTCTCAGAAAGGGTGAGGCCCCCATGAGGTGGGGAACTGACAGCGTATATGTACACTCATATCTGTGGCACTGAGCATCCTTGCTGTCAAGCCCTGTGGAATTCAAGGACCTACGCCCACTTTTGTCATGCTGCGTCCAAAATGGCATTTTCCTTTTGGTAGGTTTATCAAGATCTTGGACAGCGTCCTTCATCACCTTGTCCCAGCCTGGGACTACACGCTTGGCACCTTCGGCCAGCTCAAGGTGAGGCTGGGATCTTCCTGTCATTGGAATTTCTATTTTTGACATGATAAACTAACAGTTTTGTAATGGCCAACCTTTCCTCGATAGTATTTTTGTTTAGGAAAAGACCAAAAAAATTAATTAAAAAGAATCTCAGCCTTTATCCTCTGCCTTGATTGGTCAATAAGCTGAGCTAATATTTTTACTCTGCTTCAGTGAATGCTTGTGGGAAGAACAGGCTGTAGCAGAGATACTATTCAAATGTTGTTGCTGTAGAAATCTCTCACAGCTATTCTATGGGCTGGCACAAAATTATTTTGTTAGTTTATCAAGCTGCCTCACCTTATTTTTTAATTGAAGAGGTTAAACAGGACATGCTTTGTTGAAGAAGTGAAATTCCCCAGGGGCGTTCCTACAGGTGGGACAAAATGCTAAGTTTTGTATGAGAAACCCCCCCCCCCCACCTCCAGAGCTATTCGCGGTGCGGAGAACTGGCTTGGAGATTTTTCTCGATTCGAAACTTTTATTGGCATATATACAACAACATTCTAACGTTACACAACACGGGCAGGGAAAACGGTGAAATCTATTACATAGGTCTGAAAATATATCAAAGGAGACTAACGGACTAACAGGAAATATCAAATACGGGTGGCACAGATTGTTAACAACTTAAGGAAAAGCCGCCCAGAATTTTATATCTAAAATAAATTATGGAGATTAAAATGAAAATTAAAATAACAAGACATATCTTCAAAAACATTGGCCAACCCAAAAATAACCCGCGTGGATAATTTAAAACAATCCAATAAAGGGAAGAAACATTATTCTAAAATGGGAATTTCCAGAAAGTAGGGAATTAATTTAATAGGCTACAAGGATAAGCTCTCCATTCAAGTAGGTAAAGAAGGTAAATAAATAGAAGGGATCAGAATTGACACCCTATTACCAAAATCAAAAAATAATTCGACACAAGAATGTTCTAACTATGCAAGGACATAGGATCACCGGACATCTTCCATCGCTCATCAGTCGGGGTCATCCATAAGAGAAATAATTGAACAGGGGTCAAATGAAATACATCCATTTATCGGTCTACCCATCTTTACTGTAAATCCAGGAGGAGTTAGATCAAGAATCTTATCAAATTTAGCACAATTTTTCTTCAAGAAGGGACCTCACACAGATATGAGGAGGGAGGAGGGATCGTGTTACACGGGAACTCGGGCTCCTGCAAACTTAGTGTTTTGATCCCTGCCACATAGGAATGCCATTGAAATTCCCAAAATGTTTCTCAAAATTGCATTTTTGGGGAGTAATATTCTGTTAGCATACATAGGATTGTACATAGTGTACATTCTTATGGGCCTATGTGAATGCTGCTGTCAGGTGATAAATAATGCCTTGGCCACATCCTGTGGTTTGACCCTCTTGTATAAGTACTGATCAGCCTATACATCTGTTCCCTTTTTCTTTCCATTTAATTTCTCTCTACCAACTGCTGCATGCTGCACCCTCATTTCATAGCAAATTGTGAAATTATATACAAGGTTAACAACAAAGGTTCGCCTAGTCAAAGCTATGGTTTTCCCAGTAGTAATGTATGGCTGTGAGAACTGGGCTATAAGGAAGGCAGAGCGCCGAAGAATAGATGCTTTTGAATTATGGTGTTGGAGAAGACTCTTCAGAGTCCCCTGGACTGCAAGGAGATCCAATCGGGCAATCCTACAGGAAGTCAAGCCTGATTGCTCCCTGGAAGGACAAATCCTGAAGCTCAAATACTTTGGCCACCTCATGAGAAGAGAGGACTCTTTAGAAAAGACCCTCATGCTGGGAAAGATGAGATGGTTAGATAGTGTCACCGAAGTGATGAACATGAAATTGGGCGAACTCCAGAAGCTAGTGGAGGACAGGGAGACCTGGCGTGCTGTGGTCCATGGGGTCGCGAAGAGTTGGACACAACTTAGCGACTAAACAACAACAACAACGTACAAGGTCACCACGGGGATTAGAATCCAGAGCTTTGGTCTGATAGCCCACAGATTTGCATTGTCAATGCACAGTGCAGTCCTGTGCATTTCTACTCAGAAGTAAGTCTCATTGTGTTCAGTGGGACTTACACTCAGGAAAGTGTGGATAGCATTGCAGCCTCAGCCCCTGTGCCCTAACCTACAACATTTAAGATATGAGAATCCTTCCTTAATGATGGTTAAAGGGAGGCCCCTGAAGCTCCTCTTTTAGCTCAAGTTCTGTAAAAGGCCAAGTTTTCAGTGTAGCTTGTATAAGAGGCTGTCTAAGTTGATTTTTTTTTTTTCAAGTATAGAAATGCATCTATTCTAATTCATGAAATAGTGAGTTGTCAATTTTAGATCTGAATTTGAAGCAGCAACTTCTTATTCTCTAATAGAAGGTTGGATATAAATATAAAGAGGCATCTTTTAAAGTGGTGGCCCACTGATATTTAGTGGAGAGAGCAACTGCCCCTTTTCAGTCCAGCGCAGTGTCTTTGTCAGTGGCTGCTGGTGTGTCCTCTCTCTCTCTCTCTCTCTCTCTCTCTCTCTCTCTCTCTGTGTGTGTGTGTGTGTGTGTGTGTGTGTGTGTGTCTGTCTTTCAATTGTAAGCTCTTTGAGGACAGGGAACCATTTTTCATTTATTTGCTGTGTAAACTATTTTGTGAGCTTGTGTTGTAAAGCGGTATATAAGTATTCTTAATCATGACATAATTGTGTTTAACATCCAAGTGGGTGGTGTTGGATGGGAAATGTAATTTTGCACAGAGTGAACATGGAAGGATCAGTGGACATGCAGGTATTCCCTAGCAAAAAAGGGAAGTGAGTTTTTTGTAATGAGAGAAATTGTTTTGGGCGCTACTGGCAGTAGAGGTAGGCTGGTTTGGAAGGTGGGAGAAGAAGTTTGTTGAGCACCAGAGTGTTATGGTCTCTGACCAGGTTCCACTTTGTCCACAACAGCACATTAAACAGTTTCTGTTGCTGTCTAAGCGGCGAACTGCACTAATCACCCAGTGCCTCAAGGACTCTGAGACCAGCAAGCCCAATTTCATGCCTCGACTCTACATTAACCGGCGCCTGGCCATGGAGCACCGTGACAATCCGACACTGGACCCCACCTGCAAGAACACTGTCTTCACCCAGGTATGGCCAGCCAGTCTGCTAACACATACCGGGAGGAGGTTGGAGGTGGGTTTTCTCCCTGGGCAACCTGCTGGCCACATCTCCTGTGCTGTTGTGCTTCAGAAGTACTTGTCCAATCTACCCTCTTAGAACAAGTCCAGTTCATAGAAGAATTCATGAGTTTAAGCCACACCCAGCTATCCTGCCCCATCTCATCCTCCCCCACTCAAAAAATGTCCTCCCCGCCTCCAAATTGCACTCCTGCCAGCCTCCTCCTGCCCCTGCACTGATTGGCTAAAACTAACCTCCACCAGTGGCTGGGCCCATGGATACGGTTCCGGCGGGGCGGTGCAGGCCTCCCTGCTGGTGCTGGCTATTTGTGCAGTGGCACGTTTAGGACACCTTCAGTTGGCCAGTGCAGAAATAGGATTGCATTGTGTTACTCATGCAAAATGACTGCTGGGCCTCAGGGAAACTAGACAATATTTGCATAAGAAAAAAAAATTAAATTTCTTTGGTGCATCTTTGCTTATGTTTAATACCAGCCTACAATATGAAGCATCAAGGCCCTCAAGGGTTGCATTTTCCTGCTGTCTACTAGAGCCCAGAACTTCTCTCTTAAAGTCTCAGCTGTGCTATCTGCTTTTCCAGGTTTATGAGGGCCTGAAACCTTCTGACAAGTATGAGAAGCCATTGGATTATAGGTGGGTCTTTCCTCCATTGCCCCAGCATATAGTGCTCTCCAGCTCGCTCGCTCCACCCTGCTGCTTTCAGCACAAAACCTTTTGGCATCTCACCCCCCAAAGATGAATGCCTAGAAAGCAAAAACTGAGGGACTGCCTAATGCAATGGTCTTCAACCTTCTTCATGCTGTGAAACCCCCCCCCCCCCACTCTGTGTCTCCATTCCCATAATGTCTTCCCAGCACTGTTCACTGTGACCAAATATTAGTTTGCTTCTCACTGTTAGAGAGAACAGAAAAAGTTACCATGAAGCCTGGCACAAGTGAAAGCTATTCTGGTACAATTGCTATGAACCTGAGCAGACATGGGACACAATCTGCTGGCACCTCCAGGAGTACACTGGATGCCTCCCCCTTTCCTGGTACTGCTGTAGTCCAATGGTCTTCAGCCTGTTTCATTCCCATAAATTGCTGCAACCCCACAACTGAGGCTTTGCAACCCCATTGGAGTCCCGACCCCAGGGCTGAGGACCACTGTCCTAATGTTAATAAGAGAAGAACTTGTTCCAAAACTCCATTGCATCCCAAATATCCAGGGAACATAATAGGTCCTGGAGCACACAGAAACATGGCACTGTTCCTCTTGGCTGTGGCTACTCTCCATGCTGCAGTACCTCTTGCTCTCCTGCACAGGGTGGCTTCAAGTGAGTGTTGTTCATTCCTTGCAGGTGGCCGCTGCGTTACGACCAGTGGTGGGAGTGTAAATTCATTGCCGAGGGCATCATTGACCAGGGTACGTTCCTGTCCACATTTCTGTACATCATGCCAAAAACGCTAGCTGACATCAAAGTGGTGTCAGAGGGATTTTTAGCTTTCTTTAAGAAGAAAAGCAAAGCAAAACGCACAATCAGGGCTGCAGGAAAAGTATATTGGAACCTTTCTGGTCATGTGAAAGGGACTCATCAGCCCTCACTTGTGACTTCTTTGCTCTGTTCCTGATCTCAGCATCTTTGTTCAGTTCAACACCCCCACCACAATGATATTTGCAAATGTTCTTGGTTTGCACACTCTGGAGTCCAAAGGTGGGGTTTTCTTTGTGAAGTTTGATTGTTTTTGTCTCTGGTAGAGTTTTGGTAGTGTTGGCCTGGACAAAGTGGTGTACATGGCAGACAGTCAGAATTGGGGGCGTCTGGTGCTGCAGACCTGCAGGTGGCTACAGAACCAGTGGCATTTCCCACCCATATCGTGATTGGGTAATATTTGGTGGAGAAGGAACATTTTTCTTTCCTGGGTTACTGATGCTATGGAGGACTGAGCTGGTGGTAGGGTATTTGTGTTCTGGATGATTGTGTTCCAGTCAACTGTTTCCTGGTCATGGGCATCCCGAATATTCACATTTTGGGGAATCCCAGTTATTTGCTTCTATAACTGGGCAACAAACCCCATGTTATATATGCTAAGCCTCTTATCCCAGCCCTATCCCCAATCCTACCTTTGTGTTATAACAGATGTCCTTTTCAATTTTAAAAAGGACATCTGATATGCCTTCGGGCATAAAGGCGGGGTAAAAATCTTTTAAATAAATAAATATAAATGGGGCACCAATGTCCAGGGGCACCAATGTCAGGATGCATTTGATCAGGACACAGTGGTCCAGGATGCATATATGTGCCCACTGAGCCATATATGTGCCCAAGTAGCCCTTCAGGGAAATTGGCAATTTTGAATGAATTTGCCAAGATTTCTCTGAGAGCGCAATCCTTAACTGGTGTTAGGCCGGCATAAGCTAAGCCAGCAAAGTTTGGCCAGCACAAGGGCCACCATAAAGCGTGTTTGGACTACTCTCGGAGTCAGGGAGGATGGCTCACGTCTGTGTGCTGGCCTCTCCGACTCAGACAGTGGTCCAAACATACTTTACGGTGGCCCTTGTGCTGGCCATACTTCGCTGGCTTAGCTTATGTCGGCCTAACAGTTTAGGATTGCGCCCTGTGAGTGCTGTGAGTATGTTCCACATCCTTTATAAAATAGGGCTGGCATTGAAGGTGGGGTGGGAATGCCAAACATCCAGATAAAGGTGTCTTTGGAGGGTCTAAAGGACCTGGCGGCACTCAAGTGCAACTAGCAAGATTGTTTTTGCCCTCTCCCAGGTGGTGGCTTCCGCGACAGCATTGCCGATATGTCTGAGGAGCTGTGCCCTAGTTCGGCTGAGAGCCCTGTGCCACTGCCTTTTTTCGTCCGCACATCCAACCAGGTTCTTCTTTCTTCTTCAACCTGAACCTTTCCTGGTATAAGGGCCACCAGTCACATGTCTAACATGAGAACTGCTAACATGAGGACAAAAGCAGGCTCTGGAGAAAGGAAATAATTTAGGAAGGCATTCTGGAATAGAAACAGAACCCAAGAGTACTCCAGGATCCATCTCTGCTGCTGTCATATGACATATTGTAAAAACCCCATTGAAAAATGGTGGTTTAGATTAGCCTGCCTTGAATGCTGTGTAAAAACAGAGAAAGTGGTATATAAATACCTGTGTGTGTATACGTATATATATGTTTGTCCTGCTCAGAGTGGGTTGATGAAGCCTGCCCAGTTGCCTAAGAAAGGGACTCTGTGTGTGAATGTGAGTGATTCATTCATTATTCTTATGCCCAGATTACAACATGAATCATGTCAGTGTTATTGCTGGCCTTTCCAGTGTAGGTAGGTTCATCTTTTGTGGACAGGCCTAGACTAGATGTTCTGACTTTGGGGCTGGCATGGCTGATTTGATCATCACACTCAAGCTAGGGCAGGCAGTTTGAACCGAGCTGTTTGTCTTTCTTTCCAGGGGAGCAGTACTGGAGAGGCCCGAGACATGTATGTCCCCAACCCATCCTGCAAAGAGTTCACCAAGTATGAGTGGATTGGTCAAGTCATGGGTGCAGCCCTACGTGGCAAGGAGTTCCTGGTGAGTGCCTGGTAGAGACTGGTTCCTCCTTAGTACCGGCAATGGAAAGCAAAGTCACTCTCCCTCTCTTGTCCTCTGTTGCTCCAGCTTATTTTCCATTCAAGATAGGTGGTCAGTCTATGTTGTTATGCTCCTAGTCTCAAGTGGATGCTCTTGAGTCGGGAAGTTACCCATAGGTAATGTAGGCATAAGGTTTTCCCGATACGTGGCTTCCCTTCGTACCACAACCAAATATAGCCAATGAAAAGGGGTGGCACTTGCTAAATGCTCACAAGTCTTTCAATGGGCAAGGCTGGCTCTCTCATTGTTTGTTTTTGTGGAGGGGAGCCTTCTGTTTACAGTTTCAGCTCAGATAGAAGGGAAGCTCAATTGCAGAGCATTCAGGTCTCAAGTTCTGGCACCTACAAGTAGGGTTACGAAAGACCTTTGTTTGCAACCCTGGAGAACTGCTGCCGGTATTGTTAGCAACACTGGGCTAGAGGACTCAACGGTGTCTTCTGCATCAGGATAGCAAGATGGCAGGGCAGCTAAGCCCTAACCAACCTTCCACCAACAGGGTAAGGGCAATGCAGCTCCGAGGAAAGGGAACAAACATTCTCTTAACTTGAGGAGGCCTGCATGACTGCCCCCACCCCAACTGCAGGATGCAGCACATGCCCCATTGGCACAGCTATGGCAGTCCCTTAGGCTGCAATCCTATCCACACTTAACCGGGAGAAAATTCAATTGGCTATAATGGGGCTTGCTTCTGAGTAGGATTGGGATCTCAATCTCATTTCCTAAAACTGACCATAAGGCATGAGGAACAGTTTCCTCCCTCATTCATATCCACCAATACTCCAGTTTGCAACCATATTAACTGTTCTAGACACGAGCCAGCTTCATATGTTCAATTGTCATCTGCTCTTCTCAGTATGGTTCATGATTCACACCACCCACTTGGTCCTACTGGTCGACCAGCAGCAGAGGACTCTCTGAAAGTGCCACCATCCAGTACTTAATGATTTATGTGTCTGGGCATTCCTAACAATGAGAGCAAGGAACATAAACCTCCCTTCCTGAATGTCTCCTTTGGACATAGCTGAGATATCAAAACACAGCATTTGAGAGCAATGTTTTGCAGCAATGCATCTCCTCCTCCTCCTCCTCTCTCTCTCTCCCTCCTTCCCCCTCCCCCAAGGTCCTTGCCTTGCCTGGCTTTGTCTGGAAGCAGCTGACAGGAGAGGAAGTAAGCTGGAGTAAAGACTTCCCTGCTGTTGACTCTATGCTGGTGAGTCTCTTGGAGACCTGGTTGAGCCTTGGAGCGTAGGCTTCACTCTGTCAATCTTTTGCATCAGGATACGAAGGTTGCAGTGCAGCTGACTTAGGACCCAATCCTATGGGCCTCACCACCAGTGGTATGTGTGTACCATGAGCTCTGAGTATCATAAATGTGCCATAACGCACATTTGTGGCACCTGGAGAGGAAGGAGCGCTGGCAGAGGCCCGCCCTGCCACCATTGCAGACGAGGTTGCCGCACCTGGCAGCGAATAGGTAAGCACCAGCGGGCGAGGGAAAGGCAGGGGGAGGCGTTCTTCCACAACAGAGTGCAGACTGGGAGAAGGGACCAGCCCAGGAGTGGGTGGGCCTGACGGAGGCCTTCTCTGCTGGATCCTATGCCCCATGTTGGGCTGGAAAGCCTGATGCAGATCTTCTCGAGTCTGTACCAGCAAAATAGCTGGCGCAGGCTTGGGCAGCCCCATTGCAGGGGGTGGGGCTTTACCCATGGTAAGGGAATGAAAGTCCCCTTCCCCTGAGGAGACCTCCGGCAGCTGCCTCAGCCTCCTAGAACACAGCAGCAACCATTACAGCACTGCCCAGGGGGGGTATGGAAGCAATTTCCTCCCACATTCAGATTTTACACCAGTCAGTTACCCACAAGTATTGCACCTTGTAACCATTGTATCGGTTCTAGACAGATATTCTTGGGTAATGAGATATTTGTTAGGTTAGGGTTGTAGTTTTGTATAAAAAGAACTCCTCTTGCCACCATGGCCATAGAGTAGCCAGGTGAGAGATTTTGGGGTTGTTGTTTTTCTCCTCTTGTTCTCAGGTGAAGCTTCTGGAGATGATGGAAGGAATGGACAAAGAAACCTTTGAGTTCAAATTTGGGAATGAGCTTACCTACACGACAGTGCTAAGCGACCAGCGCATGGTGGACCTTATTCCTGGTGGCACCCGCACTGTGGTGCACCATGAGGACCGCCTGGACTTCATTCGCTTGGTCCAGAAGGCACGGTTAGAGGAGAGCAAGGAACAGGTAATAGCATTTGAAAGGCAACCAGTTCCTTTCCTGTTTCCCTGGAATCCATTATCCACCAGCTAGTGTCTGTCTTCTTATTGTGCCTTGCTTTCCTGGGTGACTTCGTAGCAGAGAGTTCCCCAGATCTCAGTAAGATCCCTTGTTCCTGCACATGAGCGATGAACCCTATTGCCTTGTTGTTCTTGGTAAACGAAAAATTCCAGCCCTTTTCTTGAGCCATTTCTCTGCCTTCCTTTTTGGGTTTTTTTGTTAACAGGTCTAATTCTATCCCACTAGGGCAACTTATAATCCAGTTCCCTTTACTCCCTTAGACCCACCCCCTACACTCCAGGTAGCTCTAGATAAGGCCAGAGAGTGTTAGGCGGCTGTCTCAGGCGTTTGAATGGATGGACATTTAGGCCCATGCTCCAATTTGTTACCCACCTGCTTACCCCAAAATAAGCGTCCAGGAAATTTCAGACCAGATGTTCAACTTTCAGACACCTATTATGTGTAATAGGAGCAAAAGTTAAAGGGAGAACAGTAAGCACTTGTAGTAGTGCATATGAGTGCAAGATGTGTCAGACATCTAATAATAATAATGATAAACTTTGTGGAATCTTTCTAGATCTTTTCACATAATATGTTCATAATAAAATCTAGTTTTTTCACAAGTATATTGATTATCGAAACACTTATGAGAAACTGGGCAATTATTTAAAAAATGTATTGCCTGAGGTGAAAAGAATCTGGAATACTCTATAGGCAAAACTACATTGTTGTTGTTGTTGTTCAGTCGCTAAGTCGTGTCCGACTCTTCGCGACCCCATGGACCACAGCACGCCAGGCCTCCCTGTCCTCCACTAGCTTCCTGAGTTCGCCCAATTTCATATTCATTGCTTCGGTGACACTATCTAACCATCTCATCCTCTGTCGCCCCCTTCTCCTTTTGCCTTCAATCTTTCCCAGCATGAGGGTCTTTTCTAAAGAGTCCTCTCTTCTCATCAGGTGGCCAAAGTATTGGAGCTTCAGCTTCAGCATTTGTCCTTCCAGGGAGCAATCAGGCTTGACCTCCTGGAGAATTGACCGATTGGATCTCTTTGCAGTCCAGGGGACTCTCAAGAGTCTTCTCCAACACCACAATTCAAAAGCATCAATTCTTCGACGCTCTGCCTTTCTTATGGTCCAGCTCTCACAGCCATACATGGCTACTGGGAAAACCATCGCTTTGACTATGCGAACCTTTGTTGGCAGGGTGATGTCTCGGCTTTTGATTAAGCTATCTAGGTTCACCATAGCTTTCTTCCCAAGAAGTAAACGTCTTTTAATTTCATGGCTGCAGTCACCATCTGCGGTGATCTTGGAGCCCAGGAAAATAAAGTCTGTCACTGCTTCCATTTCTTCCCCTCCTATTTGCCAGGAAGTGATGGTAGTGGTTGCCATGATCTTAGTCTTTTTAATGTTGAGCTTCAAACCAATTTTGGCACTTTCCTCTTTCACCCTCATCAAAAGGTTCTTTAGGTCTTCCTCACTTTCTGCCAGTAGAGTGGTATCGTCTGCATATCTGAGGTTGTTGATGTTTCTCCCAGCAATCTTGATTCCAGCTTGTGAGTCATCCAGCCCTGCCTTCCTCATGATGTACTCTGCGTATAAGTTAAATAAGCAGGGTGACAATATACAGCCTTGTCGTACTCCTTTCCCAATTTTAAACCAGTCGGTTGTTCCATGTCCAGTTCTAACTGTTGCTTCCTGACCCGCATAAAGGTTTCTCAGAAGGCAGATCAGGTGGTCTGGAACTCCCATCTCTTCAAGAACTTGCCACAGTTTGTTGTGATCCACACAATCAAAGGCTTTAGCATAATCAATGAAGCAGAGGGAGATGTTTTTCTGGAACTCTCTTGCTTTCTCCATGATCCAGCGAAGGTTGGCAATTTGATCTCTAGTTCCTCTGCCTCTTCGGAAACCAGCTTGTACATCTGGTAGTTCTCGATTCACATACTGCTGAAGCCGAGCTTGTAGGATTTTGAGCATGACCTTGCTAGCATGTGAAATGAGTGCAATGGTGCGGTAATTCGAGCAATCTTTGGCATTGCCCTTCTTTGGGATTGGAATGTAGACTGATCTTTTCCAATCTTGTGGCCACTGTTGGGTTTTCCAAATTTGCTGGCATATGGAGAGCAGCACTTGGACAGCATCATCTTTTAAGATTTTGAGTAATTCCGCTGGAATGCTGTCACCTCCACTAGCTTTGTTGTTAGTGAGGCTTTCTAAAGCCCACTTGACTTCACTCTCCAGGATGTCAGGTTCGAGCTCAGTGACTGTACCACTGTGGTTATCAGGAACATTTAGATCGGCCTTATAGAGTTCCTCTGTGTATTCTTGCCACCTCTTCTGAATCTCATCTGCTTCTGTTAGGTCCTTGCCATTTTTGTCCTTTATTGTGCCTACCTTAGCATGAAATTGTCCTTTGACATCTCCAATTTTCTTGAAAAGATCTCTAGTCCTCCCCATTCTGTTGTTTTCCTCTATTTCTTTGCATTGCTCATTTAGAAAGGCCTTCCTATCTCTCCTTGCTGTTCTCTGGAAATCTGCATTCAGTTGGGTATATCTTTTCCTTTCTCCCTTGCTTTTGGCTTCTCTCCTTTCCTCAGCTATTTGTAAAGCCTCGTCAGACAGCCACTTTGCCTTCTTGCATTTCTTCCTCTTTGGGATGGTTTTAGTTGCTGCCTCCTGTACAATGTTACAGACCTCCGTCCAAAGTTCTTCAGGCACTCTGTCTACCAAATCTAAGCCCCTAAATCTATTTGTCACCTCCACTGTATATTCGTAGGGGATCTGATTTAGGTCATACGTGGAGGGCCTAGCGGTTTTCCCTACTTTTTTCAGTTTAAGCCTGAATTTGGCAAGAAGAAGCTGATGATCTGAGCCACAGTCAGCTCCAGGTCTTGTTTTGACTGCCTGTATGGAACTTTTCCATCTTTGGCTGCAAAGAATGTAATCAATCTGATTTCGATGTAGACCATCTGGTGAAGTCCATGTGTACAGTCGCCGTTTGTGTTGCTGGAAAAGGGTGTTTGCTATGACTAATGTGTTCTCCTGACAGAACTCTATCAGTCTTTGCCCTGCTTCATTTTGTACTCCAAGACCAAATTTGCCTGTTATTCCTCTTACCTCTTGACTGCCTACTTTAGCATTCCAATCCCCTATGATGAGAAGGACATCTTTTTTGGGTGTTAATTCTAGAAGCTGTTCTAGGTCTTCATAGAAGCGGTCAACTTCTTCCTCATCAGCACCAGTGGTTGGGGCGTAGACTTGGATTAGTGTGATGTTGAAAGGTTTGCCTTGGATCCGAATGGAAATCATTCTATCATTTTTGAGGTTATACCCCAGTACTGCTGTTCTCACTCTCTTGTTCACGATGAAGGCTACTCCATTTCTTCTAAGGGATTCCTGCCCACAGTAGCAAATATAATGGTCATCTGAATTAAATTCTCCCATTCCTGTCCACTTTAGTTCACTAACTCCCAGGATGTCGATGTTCAGCCTTGACATCTCACGTTTGACCACATCTAGCTTGCCTTGATTCATAGATCTGACGTTCCAGGTTCCTATGTAGTATTGTTCTTTGCAGCATCGCACTTTCCTTTCACTTCCAGACACATCCACAGCTGAGCTTCCTTTCAGTTTTGGCCCAGCTACTTCACTCTTTCTGGAGCTACTAGTACTCGTGTTCTGCTCTTCCCCAGTAGCATAATGGACACCTTCCGACCTGAGGGTCTCATCTTCCAGTGTCATATCGTTTAGCCTTTTTGTTCTGTAATCCATGGGGTTTTCTTGGCAAGAGTACTGGAGTGGGTTGCCACTTCCTTCTCCAGCGGACCACGTTTAGTCAGAACTCTCTGCTGTGACCTGTCCATCTTGGGTAGCCCTACATGGCATAGCTCACAGCTTCATTGAGCTACTCAAGCCCCTTCGCCACGACAAGGCAGTGATCCATGAAAGGGAAAAAAACTACATTACAAAACTACATTTGATAGCCAACAATTTGGGCTGCTTTCCCTGTTTCTTCCAGTCTCTCCTTTTGGTGTTGAGTGTTTAATTCTCTGTCTCTTCCTCCCTGCCTCCCAGATTGCAGCTATGCAGGCTGGACTTCTCAAGGTGGTCCCTCAGGCAGTATTGGACCTGCTCACCTGGCAGGAACTGGAGAAAAAGATTTGTGGTGACCCTGAAGTTACAGTGGAGGCCCTGAAGAAGCTCAGTAAGTGCAAGAGCTCTTGCGTTTTCCATTTGTGGGGTACAGACACTCTGTCATGAGGCGTGTATGTATAACTGGCAGCTCTACATGCAAGCATGGCAATGGGCAGAGGTTCACAACACAAGTGCCTCACGGCTGGGCTGGGCTGGGCTGTGATTTTGGGCTCGTACATTAGCATCTGATATGCATGTGCTTGGTAAGTCGAGGAAGTTGCTTCCTGGCCCATAGTCTCATGTGGTGGTTGATGTAATGCCCAAAAGCTGTGAGGTAGGTTGGCAGAAAATATTCCATTCTGTGAAAGAACAAGGAAGGCCTGCAAACGGGCCTTTCTCCTCCTCTTGGCTTTTTTGTGCAGTGGTTTTGTGCCAGCCAGGCTTTTTTCTCACTCTTTCTCCCTGGTTTTTCCTTCTCCTCACAGCTCGCTTTGAGGATTTTGAACCATCAGACACCAGGATTCAGTGTTTTTGGGAGGCCCTGAACAACTTCACTAATGGTGAGTACACAAGAACATGCCTAGCGTTGTGAAATATCAGTGTAAGGAAGCCTGTTTTAGAAGGGCCTTTTCACATCCACTCCCTGTAGGATCATTTCTCAGGGGACCAGCTGCAAGGACTTTCCATGGCTCTTTTGATAATACTTCTTGCTCTGACTTGGAAAGACAGAGCAGAGCAATATGGCAGGGGAAGGAGGGAATGGAAGGGAAGAGCCTCTTAATAGGCAACTACAGCTCACACTATCGCAAATTCCCAACATGAATTGTTTTTCCCAGTTTGGAGGACACCTTTTCACTCCCTGTGCAGACGCCATCTTGCTCCTGTTCCTGCCTCACACTTTGTGCTTGAGGGTCCTTCATGTTGGTGGGTCAGGACAAATTTCTGCTTTCTGAAGCTGTGGTCTTGGAATAGGGCCAAGCCTTGTCCCTGCACATTGTTGAATGTGTTGTAGAGAAGGGACTTTAAGATGCGCATGCGCGCGAACACCACAGACACCTGGGAGTTTCTGATGGCTGTGTACTCTTCCTTTCAGAGGATCGCAGTCGCTTCCTGAGATTTGTCACTGGAAGAAGCCGACTTCCTGCTCGAATCTACATTTATCCTGACAAATTAGGGTGAGCTGCTTTGTGGTGGGGAATTGGCAGTAATTTTGTGGGGTCTTCCCCACAATACTGTACTCAGTGTGTTTTGTTTTTCTCCCTACTTTTTAAGCTCTGAGACCACAGATGCACTCCCTGAATCATCCACTTGTTCCAGCACACTCTTCTTGCCCAACTATGCTTCGTAAGTTCTGTTCCAGAAAACTGCTAGGATGTGATCCCAGCAGTTGCAGCAGGGACCTGGGAAGGACAGCTGCCATAATGGTGGCTCACTGCGAGGTCTGGGGGACTTGTATATTAACAACATGGAAGGGTGGGACTATGACAGTGAATGACAAGGGAACAATATTCACAATAGGTTGTGGGAGAGAAGAAGATGGCTGGCAGTGGGGAAGGTCGAAGAAGGAGACTGATGCACAGGAAGGCATGGCTACCCTATGGAGATGAAGGGCCTTCCTGTAGTGGAGGGATAAGGGATGTTGACAGCAGAAGGAAGATAGAAGGTGGTGGCATGGTGGCCAGAGTGTAGGTGGAGATGTAACTGTTTCAATTTCATTTATAGTGCCAAGATCTGTGAGGAGAAATTGCGTTATGCGGCTTATAACTGCGTGGCCATCGACACAGACATGAGCCCATGGGAGGAGTAATGCTACGGGGCAGTCTTGCCAACCCAACTCTTCTGCATTTGTGATTGCCACATGGACGAATCAGTTTTTCCCCCTATGCCCAAGCTCCAGAAAGCATGTATATTTAATAAAGTATTCAGTGCGAAGAAGGCTTTGCATTGATTCAGGAGCTTGGAACCAGGGATTTTCAAGGGCTAGGAGTCAATGGGAATTAGGAAATGTCTGTCGATTTCTGACAAATACTGTGAGGGACTCAGCGGATCTATAGTGCTCTTAAAAAGCAAAGACAGACAACTGCAAAATTCTATTTTGCTGCCAATTATGGTTTGAGTGACATTTTGTGACACTTTTAACTGTTTTTATGCCTTCTGTTCCTCCTACTCAGGGCACAATCCTAAACTGCATTAGGCTGGCATAAGCTAAGCCAGCAAAGTTTGGTCAGCTCAAGGGACACCGTAATGTATGTTTGGACCACTCTCAGAGTCAGAGAGGTCAGCACACAGGTGTGAGCCATCCTCTCTGACTTTGAGAGTGGTCCAAACGCGCTTTATGGTGGCCCTTGTGCTGGCCAAACTTTGCTGGCCTAGCTTATGCTGGCCTAACTCCAGTTTAGGATTGTGCTCTCAGTCGCTGTAGCCAAACACCATACAGGGGCCAGAGCTATGCTCCCTACACCGTTCCTGCATGCCAACATTGTTTTGTTAACAACTGTCATGTGGGATTTACTGTTCAGGATATCTCTCTTCACAGTGAAGACGTCATTTCCATGCCCTTGTCTGTCTCTAGAGAAGTGGTTCTCAAACCTTTTAGCACCGGGACCCACTTTTTCAAATGACAATCTGTCTGGGTCCCATTGGAAGTGAAGTCATGGTTGGAAGTGCGGTCATTGTGACACCAGAGCCTGCTGCTTTCCTGAAAACGCAGCAATAACTTGGATTATTTCTCAGCCATTTTCTAATAGCAAAATGAATCAGAAAGGAAAAAGCCTATTTACAACCTTGACACAACCAAAACAACTACATACTCCCCATTTCCACTATCCCATCTGCCTATATTTTCAGTATAGGTGCTTTGCAACCCACCTGAAATTGGCTCACGACCCACAGTTTGGGACCCAGTGCTCTAGAGCAAAGTTTCCAATATGCCCTCTCCTCCCTGTGTACCCTTTTTCTAGTGACATTGGCTGAGTTTAAGCAAACAGCCTGTGCTGATTACATCTGGCCACCAGATGGCATTACAGAAGCATCATTAAGAGGCCTAATGGCTTCCATTTGGATGGATTTATTCTTCTCAAGATTAAGCTTTGCCCTGACTGTCTGGCAGGAGCTGGCAGTCCTCCCTGTTTCCTTTCCGGCCCATGCCCAAGTCATGTTTGTATGTTAAACCAGGAAGCAAGAGAGGGTGAGGCTCTCCTGTCCTCACAGAAATCGGAAAAGCTATTCCCTAAGTTGCTGCTGAGACCAGAAAATCAGGCTGCTGTGTAGCGAAGCCTCTGCTCAGCTTCTTGTAAGATAGCTCCTGTTTCTGTGCTGCAGTAGCCATCTCTGGGCTGCCCCCTCTCCATTAAAGTATTTGCTTTCACAAATAGCTACTGCGTGAAACAGTGTTGGTAATATATACTATGTTTAAATTGTTTGAAAATAGTACAAGAAACAGTATGTTTTTATAGGTGATGGGGAAAAAAGTACTGTTGCAAGTGTAAGCGTTCCAAAACCCCTTTTTTGGAGGGGGGGAGCGTCAGTTTAGCTGGTAGCCCCAACATCTATTTATTTCTCTGCTGCAACAGCAGTAGGTTGCGTTCCTAGAAAGGGAGCGAGACGGCTCCATCTATCTTCTGGGCCCAGGATGTGCTGTCTGGTGTTGGCTGCCTGGGTGGCCGCAGAGCTGAAGGCCATTGTAGCCGCATAATAGGCTTGATTGGTAATTGGGGAGGTGAATTTGGAGTGGGGGAAGGGACGGTGTCATCTCTGCAGCTGGGCTTTTGTCATGCAAAGCGGGGCAGAGAGGGAAGCTTAAGTCCCCTGACTTCACAGCCCTTCGGAGCTTCTCTACGGCGCCCCCACCCCCGCTCCATTATCCCGGCCTTCCTTTCAACGCCCCAATTCTTGCGAGGCTCCTTCCATACCTCGCCAAGCGGCAGCTTCCGGCCCTGACAGTTCTCCACCCCTGATGCGTGCACCCCCAACACCGAGATGCAGGGGAGAGGGCTCATTTAGCTCTAAGGCTACTATACGGGCAAATTTTGCGAGAGATTCTTTTAGGGGCGAACGGAGCACGGCAACCGCAGCTTTCCCTGTGTGCGTGTGCGTCCTCTCCCCGCTTCGGCTGCGCACAGCCACTGCTGGAAGAAGCGGGGGGGGGGAAGTCGGGGGCTGCCGGGAGGTGCGGCCCCCCTGAGGCGAGTAACAGGAACCGGGGATTAGCCGGGGATGCCGGGGCGCTCCTGCTGGGCGAGGACGTGTAACTCCCCCGCCCCCTGCGGCGGGGATTAATTACAGACCACACAGCAGGCCGGCGACGGGCACCCAAAGAGTGCCAGGGCGCGAGGGTTGCGCCCCGGCTCCGGAGCCTGAGGGGGCGCCTGTCCTTTGAAGCGTTGCACAGAAGGGAACATTTTTCCACCACATGTGGCCTCCCCGTCGCTGAGCGCCATTGGCTGGCGAGGAGTTGCTGCTGCTCACATTCGCTCGGCTTGCGTTCTGCGCTTCCAAACAAGAGCGAGGGATCGAGGCTGCGATCGGGCCTGGAGACTATCGCGAGGGGGAAGAAGAGGAAGAGCAGTTGTTGTTTTTATTTAGGACTACGCAGTCGGTGAAGACAACCTGCTTCCTTTAACGCGCAGGCACGTGCCTGAGCTATAGGCAGCGGCGGCCATCTGCAAGAGACAAGGAGGAAGGGAGTCCCCAAGCGAGGCAGACATTCCGGAGGGAGCTGCAGCAGGTGCGAAGCGTGAGAGGCCGCAGAAGCGGAAATCGAGGCAGCCAACCCACGTGCACCGCGTGTCATTCCACACATTGGTCAGCACCTGAGTCGGCAAGTAGGGTAGGAAGACTCGGACTAGAGCAGACACTCACTGGCCCGTGACTGGCAGCCGCATTCCCTGCAGGGAGCGCTGTAATACAGCTTATTATCGTATAATGTGGGATGAGCGGCAGGAATGCCCCAATTGCTAACTCCAGACCAATGATGCCATATAAATGCGCCTCCCTTCCCAGCAGAATTGGTGTGGTAGGGCCAGTTCTGCTTAATTAGGTTAGGACTGGCAGCCATCATAGGTACATCATAGGCAACTTGCCCCCTGCAAGGTGTTCTCAATGACTCTGCGAGTTAGATGTACTTACAAGATGGGCAGGTCCAAACTCTGCCTGGAGTCTGTTATGTCCCAAAACTCAGTGGGGAGAAGCCAGAAATCTCTTAAGATCTCCAGGCCTAAACTGCATCAGACTTACCTGTTTTAAGGGATTAGTTTAAGGCTCTTTAATCAGTGCCATCACATGCAGAATCCTGATTTCCTGCAGAACAGCAGCCTCAAATGGGACTCCTGAGGTTCCTATATATCTACAAGAGCAGCAAAGGTTTGATACACCTTTTAGTAGTGAGGTGTGAAATACAAAATATGTGTGTGATGCAGCATTTGTGAATGATGCCCACACATCTAAGGAACATGCTATTTACACACATGTGTAATGGTGCTCCATTTTTTGTCTTTTTTGTTTTAAGAAATGCAGTTTTGAATGGAGAAACAGTGGGTGGGGCGGGGAGGCTTCACTCTTTTTGTTTGCTGTTTTTCCATTCTGTTTCCAAACTGTTCCTCTGCAAAGAGATTTTAGATATGCATTTGCACTTGTAAACACACATCTGAAATAGTTTTGAGGAAAAGCTGTTGGTGGGGTGATGAAGTAGAAAAGCAGAAGGCAGGGAAAGGGCAAAGCACACACC
This sequence comes from Lerista edwardsae, assembly GCA_029204185.1. NCBI lineage: Eukaryota > Metazoa > Chordata > Lepidosauria > Squamata > Scincidae > Lerista > Lerista edwardsae. Next base: position 5,436,676 of record JAJKFI010000055.1, read on the forward strand.
TGATTCAAAACTCAACATTGCAATCCCCCTCCAAAGCTGGTTTTCTTAACAAGAAGTCTGACAGATTGTTATACACATTTATGTATAAGATGTCCTTTTCTTTTTGCCTGCTGCCTATTATTTTTCTGAAACTATCCAGATAGCTAGGAACAGGGGTCTCCAAACTATGGCCCAGAGGCCACATCTGGCCCACCCCAAATTTTTATCAGCATGAAGCAACTTCAAAATATTTTACATTTTTACTTATATCATTTCTCCATTTAAGCATGGCATTGTTTGTTTGTAAATGTCACATTTTTCTTTTGTCCTCAGTCATTTCATGCGGATTACAAAAAAGATCCAAGTAAAACTTATTACTTCACTTAAATGTCTTTTATTCATTTATAAAACTGATGTTTTTTGGCCCGCAAAAATCTGTAAAATACAATCAATCTTCATTATCCATTAGTGTTAAGTTCCTGGAAATCCTTGTGGATTTCAAATTTTCAGATAACAAATAATTGATCCTAAGGGATCAATGAGGTTACGTGCAAAGGATACCTTATGTGCCATCAGAAGAAGCCAGCAGAGTGCAGCAGGAAGTATCAAAATATCTCTGAATGCTGCAGAGCCAGAGGCTGCAGGAAGACCTTCAGAGACCTTCAGAATGGCACCTGCAACCAGCATGAACCCCTTAAATATGGCTGGTGGATGCTTCTGCCAGCCATTTTAAAGGGGTCAGTGCTGGTCACAGGTGCCATTCTGAAGGTCCTTGCAGCCTTCGGAAGGTCTCTGCATAGTGGATAACAAGGAAAGTAGCAATTCTGCCCCATAGATAAGCATGGTCACAGATAGTAAGGTCAGAAAGAAGATTGACTGTATACGATGTGGCCCTTGTACTGAGAAGTCTGGGGACCCCTGGTCAGGAAAGTCAGAGACCATGCTTGTAAGACTAAACACATACGCACTAATTTGCAGTGCAGCGTATGAGTTTGTACTTGGGTACCTAGAGACCAACTAGCAGAAGCAGTACCTAATGTGTAACAATCAACTGGGAAAAAGATGGTTCAAAAGAAGAGGAAAACAAAACAAAGCCATCTTGATCCTTATTATCAGCATATCGGCTACAGTGAAGTTCCAGTAGGGGATGGCTGCTGTATGAAGCCTGGAGGGGTGTGTGCGTACGTGTGAGAGAAAGTAACGGGTTACAAAGCAGGGAAAACCCTTAAATGGATTTTGATGAATCTGGCTATGCTTTCATGTTCAGAAATTCATTGCTTTCAGTGGTTTAGAGGTAAGCTTACTACAGGTTCATTGGAATTCAAGATCCCTCTAGCCATCCCTCTAGCAGGCATGTCTCTAAAGCTCAGCATGCACACTGCAATTAGCTGCCAGCCTGGGTCATTATGCTGACTAGGAGATCCCCTCTTTCCACTGTTTTTACTAGTCAAACCTCACTATTCTCTCCTCTTAGAGCAGGAGATCAATGGAAATCACACTTCAGTTGCTCCAAGCACCTGCTGGTCCAGATGTTTTGATGTTCCCATAAGCACTTATCATGATAACACAACTGCATCATGAAAAGCAATTGTAGAGACTGCTACTAAGACAGTTAATTCAGGGTGGCTGGGTGGAGAGAGTGCCCTTGACGGTGCCTCTGGCCTACTGCTCAGCCTGCAATGCTAGCTGTGTGCAAGATCTAATCTCAGTTTGTTTTTATTTTGTTTGTTGCACTGCTTATGGAATCTGCTCAGCTGAGGTCCCTGTGGCTGCTGACAAGACATCTCCCTTAGCTGGGCCATGTCCTGCTATGTGCTAGCTTCCTGCATACACTATGGAAAGATAAACACTGCCAGGCAGCTGCAAAATTGCTTCTGCTGAGATGGGGGTGGCTGGTAGATCATGCCAGGAAAGGCAGTTACAGAAGTAAGGCCTCTCATGTCTATGGTAGATGACTTCTCTCCATATTTCTGGACTTGTGGTCCTCCAGGATTTTCCCAGCGTGCTACAGACCATCTCTTCCAGAAAGGCCCCCTCAATAACTATCTGTAGTTAATGTACATCAGCAAAGATAATGCAAATCCCATTCTTGCACATTCATGTAGCCCAACCTGCTAATTTACATGCCGCTAACGTACAGACACATATGTACATTTATGCGCAATTAAAATGTACAATACAATCGTTTCATTAATTGAAATGTTTAGAACAAAAACACACAATCCTACTGGGCCAGGAAAACCCAGACCATCAAAAACATAGGCTAGATTATGCGCACCTTTTAGAAAGCATGCATGTGGGTCCCTGATCTAGTATGCTGGTGGTCCTGTTCCACTGTAATGCCTTTTTTCCACAGAACAATACATAGTAGATGGAAATATTGTAGGAAGTATGTGTGAATAAGAAGCTAGTTTCTTGCAAACACCTTTGCACTTATCAAAACTATAAAGCATTGTTTGAAAACCCAAATCATAATAAAATAAGTAAATTGCATTTTCCAAAAATATGTTTAATTTATATAATTCATGCAGGATTTGCATTTTCTTGGGGTAGAATTGGGTCTTTCTGGCAGCAGAGGATAGCCTGCTAGGCATGCACTGTAATTTATGGCTGCATATATCATGCATACATACAGTGCTACATATACATACACGCTTCCCCCCCCCAGCCCCAGAGGGACGAAAGAACAGCACACAGGCACCATTAGAAGATAGGTTTATATATAATATATATTTACTTTTAAAAATAAAACTTCAGTTGCAAGGCTAGAAGTCTGTACAAACTACAAAAATAAATCTTTTTTCTTTTTCATATAAATAATTTATATGGCATGACAACATTTCAGGTTAAAAGATCTCCAGCACACCTGCTACATACTCACATGCACACACACACACACAAATACACACAACCACACATGTGTCCCCTTTCCACTGTGTCCCCCTGGTCCCAGACTTGGACAAAACCCACCATTTCTATTGTGGACTTGCTAAAAGCACATAGCTATTTTTAGCCGTAAGTGGGTGGGAAAGAGGGAGAAGTGGAGTAGATGTGTCAAGATGTTGCTAGATCCTAACCTTGACAGTAGTTTCTGGCCTACATAGTAGCTTTCTAGTAGGAAAACTGGACAAATCTAAATAGCTGGATCAGTCCTGCCAGCCATGTGGCAAGTTTCTGTATAAAGCCAAATATCTTCAGACCCTAGAAATCACTGATAGCTTTTACGTTAATCAGTTGATTTCATTTTAGCAAGAGGCCCAATCCTACTGAAGCTGCCAAGGGGATTTGCACAACCAAAATATGAAAAGCTCAGCAGAATCTCCACGGGCAGCAATAAATGAGTAAGGCATCCAACGTAGGCTGGGGAATAAAATTACAGCAGTTATTGGTTGATTAAAAGGGATTTAAAGTGCCTGGAGCTTAGAAGGGAAAAAAGTCATTGGGGAAATGGTGAATCAGCCCTGTTCTTTCTTATGACAAGTAAGCTGGTTGATTGTTATGTTTCTGCCTCTATGCCCAAAAAGGATTCACCAAACAGGTGACAATTTCAAACAAAGTCCAAGAGCTCTGCCCCATGCTACACAGGAAATGGAAGAGAGCTGCGTTCCTGATTTAATCTGATTCTAAAGATAACATTTTAGTATGTTAACACATCTACAGACTGTTTTGGGAGAAAATCGTGTCTAACTATTAGAATTGTGCTGAAAAACTCTTGCAATTTGGGGTGGCTTCCTGAAGCTTAACACTTTCAAACTTGTAGCCTGATCGCAATCCTAACCTGGAGTTAGGCCGGCTTAGTTAGGAGAGCAAAGTTTGACCAGCACAAGGGCCACCAAAAAGCACATTTGCAGAGGCATATTTACTGTGTAGCCCGGGGTGGTGTGAGCCATCAGCGGTGAGGCAACAGGGCGCCATTGCGCGGAGTCTGTGGAGGAAACCGTGCGCTGTTTGGCCCGCCCACCCTCCCTCGCCTCCATTTCGCTCCAAAATGGAGCTATTCTGGGTGCAAGGAAGTATGGCTGGACGACGCATGGGGTGGAGTGATGTCCTGGGGGCCCAGTTTCGTCGCCTTGCCATGGGCGTGCTCGGGCCTCCGTTTGTCCCTGCGCATTTGGACCGCTCCTGGAGTCAGGGAGGATGGCCGTGTCTGTGTGCTGGCCTTTCTGACTCCAAGAGTGGTCCAAACATACTTTACAGTGTCCCTTGTGCCAGCCAAACTTTGCTGGTCTAACTATGCTGGCCTAACTCCAGGTTAGAATTGCACCCAGAGTTTGCTAAAGTGATTTTAATAACACTGGTGAAAAGTTATTTTGCTCCTTATCCCTGCAAGTTATTGTAAGGTCAAGGGGGTCAGTGTTACGGGACAACAGTCTGGTGCAGAGAAGGAATCATTTCTTTCTCTCATGGCACACTCCTAACCTACTTTCCAGCACCCTTACCTTGAGGAGGCCTCTGTGACTGCGCCCCATCTGCAGGATGCAGCACACGTGCCACTGGCACAACTATGTCAGTGCTGGAAAGTTGGTTAGGATTGCACCCTCAAGGGTGTTCCCAACTGCAACTGCTGTTCCATGCTCCATACAAGTGAACTGATCCACCAAAGACTAGAGCCTGCAATGATGAAAACCAGGGGATCACAATTGTCCACCCAACTCGGATCTTGTTCCCAGAATTGTCGTCCCCCTTGAGAAATTTATCACAGTCAAAAGCCCCAGGCAGAAGTGCCTGGAGTCAGAGTGGGACAGGCTAAAGCAAGGACAGCAATGCCTGAAAAAAGTATGAGAATGTTACCTTCTAGTGTCCCATTCTCATCACAGTGTTTGCTGAAAATGTCAGCTCTCCATCAGGCCCCGTAAAAAGCAATTGAAAGAACAAAGCAGTTACATAGTCTGAGACCAACTTCAATAGGGAGGAGAAGCAGTGGTTCATCACAGGGATGTTGTTAACATTATGTAAAGAAACCCAACTCACAGACTGCAGCTGCCAGTCTGGCTCCTTGTCCATTAATAGCAGGTCCGAAAGAAAGGGAAAACAATCATTTAAATATATGTGTTTAAATCCAGAAAGTTTTGTGTTTCAGTACATAGGATGTGAGCCATTCTAAGGCACAGGGCAGAGCTAGCCAGAAAACAGCACTTCAGAATTCAGGTTTCTGTCCTGAACCAGAATGGAAAAACTGAAACATAAAATTATAAAATTATGAAAATTATAAAAATTAATTTTGACTTGGTTAGGTGGAAACCAAGCATATCAGATGGAAATGGAACTGGTCCTTTAGAACCAAAGCTTCTGCCAAGTGACAGTTCATTTCTGGATTTTTCAGCCAAAAGAGCTGAACCGGAAAGAGATCACTCAGAAAGAAGCAACCACAGCCACTCTTGTACTTCAGGGCAGAAAATAAAGCTTTTTGCACAACCCTCGCCTCTCCCTTCCAACACTTTTTGCTCTGATGATGACCTGGGGATCTTTTTGAGAGAGATTTCTGACACTGAAAAATCCCATTGGGCTCTAGTCAAAGGAGAATTTCATACATGGTTTTTCCTACACAAACATAATTGCTGTATAGAGTGTAGGTGGGGGGGGTATTGGCACATGATCACTTCTAAAGTATAGCATGACTGCTTCATGTGACCAGAAGGTGATCATCTTAGTATAGGAAAAACATCATGGGTTAAATGATTTGGGTGCCAGAAACCCAATGGAAGCTTTGATTGACTGTAAAATCCCTCAGCTGAAGGAAGAGAGCTGCTCACAACATCTCTTAGGCTTGTTCTCTTCTGCAATGTTCTCTCCAAGACATCTCAAAATCCCCTTTGAAACATTTCCTTCATAGCCAACAAAACATACATGGATTCTGTACTCAGGCAGCTGTGTCAGAGTGCAAAATATCTTGTGAGCGGCACCCCTTAAGAGTATGGAATCAGAAAGAAGGCAATCTATATCTTTACTAACTGCCCTTCCGGAAGGTCTCCACCAATGTGAGACAAGGTCTCTGATCTCCACCAATGTGAGACAAATGGGCAAACAAATCTAAGAGCAACAAATCATAGAAACAGAATTCTCTGTCCTGGATAATCCCACCTTCTATCTGAAAGAAATTATGCCCCATTGATATTATTGGGGGAAAATGGGGCTAGAACCATCTTATAGGTTTTGCAAGTTCCTCTAGTAGAAGAATTTCCAACAATTTTGCTTAGGTGGCCCGCTAGCAATAGACTATCTTGGACTGACAAAGAGGAAGGCAAGCTAAAGAAGGGGGTGCAAAGAAAAGTTTTGGGATATGAGGGATGTAGAAGGAAGGGGATTAACAAAACAGCCACAGAGCAGATGCTGGTACAGACGGTCATGCTGGTGGAAATGGGAGCAGAGCACAGCCAGTCCCACACAGCTTGCATAGAACATCAAGACACATTGTGCCCTTCCATTGCATGCTCCCTCCAGTCCACTCTTTTAGGGGGTGCTCTCCCCATTACAAACTCACCATGGTATTTCCCCTTAAAGGGATACCACCACTTTTTTTTTTAAATGAGGGAGCTGTGAAAATAATAAAAATAATTATTATAATTATAAAAGGGGAGGGCTTGTGAATCTTTTTATACAGCTTAAAAATAATAATAATAATATTAATATTAATAAAAATAAAAGAATAGCAGCACAACGCGGGAGAGATCCGCACACATAAGCTGAGTCCTGTTCTCTCCATGGGGAGGGTGGGATGCCTGGGCAGTACTGATGCCCTGCTCCAACAATGGCCAGGTTCACGCAGCAGATGGGGAATGGTCACATGTCACTTCTCAGATTTGATGGGGCTATAACTTCCCTGCTTTCAGATGAGTGGGCCCAATGCTACAGTATATATTGGCCATCGATCCAACGTAAGGACACACACTGGGGATATTGTGGAGCGAATCGGCAGCCAAACAAACTGGCAGCCAATGGACCCAGCATGCTTTTTGGTGGCAGATACACTTAAAGAATCAAAGCACAGGAGCATGAAGAACAAGGTGCTGGGGAGTTCTTCCACCATCCTTTTCACTGGTTGGATTCTGCAGTCGTTCATCTGGCCTTCTTGCTCCAGTTTCCAATGGCATAACCGATGTCTACAGTTGGTCAGACACAGTGCAGGAGTTTCTACATATCCAGCCTGCTTCACAGTCCATGATGCATGTGTGAACCTGGGGCCCCCATTCCCCCTGGGATACTGTGCACATCCTATCCCTGAGGCAGGAAGTTCTAGCATCAAGGCCTTGGCCTTGTGACAGTGGGGAGCTAGTGTCTCTGGGCGTGGTCATGCAGTTCCACATTGCTAGACAGGTCTAGGCCAGGCTCCTCAGGGCCATCAGATTCAAAGCCCTCGTGTGTGTAGCCCCGGCAGGAACCAGGTAAAGGTGGGTGCAAGGCCAGCATCACTGAGGCAGTGGCTGTAACTGTGGTGAAGGTGCCCCCAGGTCCAAGTGGTGGCACTTTAGTGCTGTGGGCAGTGGGGTCGGTCCAAGGGGGGATGTGGGCAGTCTGAGTCAGCTGAGGCCCTAGTCTGTGACTAGGCTGTTCTTGCTGCTGGGAAGTGTCCTTGACATCTGCAGTGGAGGATGGTAAGTGGCCTCCAGGAGTTGTAGTTTGGATCCAGTCTGGGCTGCACAGTGACAGAGGTGATTCTAGACTTGACTTGTAGCTTTTCACCACCTGTCCAGAAAGGAAAACAATGATGTGAGTGTGTTGGATACGAGAGGGAAGAGCGCACTAAGAAAATGTTGGGAGGAAAGCTGTTAAAGGAAGAAACCATGAGCATTTCACAGCACCTCTCGAACACTGAATGCCATACAAGGTGAAGTATGACATCAAAAAGGAAAGATGATATCTTAAGACCATATGAAAAAAGGAACTTCAATAACTACCTCTTGACGCAGCTATAACTCCAAAAGTTCTCAAAATCATGGAAATATACCCTGACCTCCTGTTCCCCCAATACTGACCACTATGCCCTATTTTACCTTCAAGGCAGAGGGAAAGCCTAGGATTCCTAGTGCCTCTTCTTTGTCTTTCTACAGTCCTTTCTCAGAAATTGTGTTTCCTGGGCCCCTACTCTAGGTGACTCAGTGCTCATCCCAACCTGGTACAGGATAGAATCCCAAAGTCCTGACTCTGGTCCTGCCTCCAAACTCACGCTGGAAACTTTATTCTCACACTGGAGCTAGAATCCAGGAGCCTTTGCTTCATCACATTACTCTGCTAACCTTCCAAGAAAAACCAGAGTTCTGGCCAACCTGAATCCCGGGAGGCACTTACAGTGATTTTGGGGAAGCTGGGGCTTTTGCTGGCCTTGACCAAGATGTGCGATTGTGTTGGTGGGATGATGTAGGTGCTGCGGTCATCTTCACCAGTATCCGATGCGCCGGTACTCTCTGAGTAGTACTCTGAGTCTGAGGAGTCACCAAATGCCCCACCGTGTTGGCGCACATAAAAACTGTGGTGGCTGATGGGTGGGGGGGCTGGTGATGGTGTTGGCAGGCGGCTGCCATTGTCTGCCGGGGTGACCTACATAATGAAAAGCAGAAAAGCACACTCAGAAAACAGGGCGCCAAACAAGCCTATTTCAGATAGGACAACCATGCACACACAGACGTTCAGACGTTCTGTTTAAGTGAATTTTGAATGCTACCGATGGTAGCTGAAAAACAAATCCAATCTACTCATTCATTGCTGAAGGTTTTTGCACAGGACTAGTGTAAACAAGTTCAGCCTCTTCCCTCCACCCTATTCTAGTGGCATGACAAGTTCAAGGTACAAGTTCTCCTCCACTCCACCTTTCCAGTAGAGTAGGGGATCAGATACAAGAGCTCTCTTACCTCAGCAGGAGGCCCAATGATAGAGAGCAGGACAGGCAGCAGCACTAGGCCATTGAGCAGCCCCAGAATTGTAAGGATGGTGAGCACAGCAAAGAAATACCTTTAAAAGAGGAAACATGGTCATTAGTTGTCATGTCTGCAGATCATTTGCATGTAATAGAACTCAAACAATAAGTGTTCATTGTAACTTTTTTCATTCCACATCCTACTAGCTGAGACACAGTGCAGCCCTGTAGTCTGTGTGAGAAGGGAAGGTGTTTACCCAGAGGGTGACCGATATCAGTGAAGCTCCCAGGCTTCTCAGCAAGGCACTATGGAAAGTAGAGCTAAAAAAGTCTTTCTAGTTAGCACACCAATTCACTCTCTCTCATGCTCTCATTGCCATCACATACATTCACTGATTGAACATCTATCCAGGCAGATATACTGTGTTCACTTCAGGGAAATTCTGTTAGCGGAATTATCCCACTCCTGTGTTTGTGGGTACATAACAGATGAGTGGTGATCTCATTTGCCTTCTCCACCTCATATAGACCAAACTCATGACATGCTCCAGACCAGTGGCTCCCAATTTGATGGGATGGGTTGTGATCCACTTGGGGAACCGGAAGAAGTTCATTTCCCACCCCCAAGGGGAGTGGCCAAGAAATAGGCAGCCATGATCGCGCTGCTGCCAAGAAGGAAAATTACCACGTTTCCAGTGCACCTTTCTATAGGGAAAGGTGCAAGACATGGAAAAAATGACCCACATAAGGGTCTCAACTCAGCCCTTCATAGGTTGGTGTCTTGAACCAGCAGGTCTCTATTTCCCCCCCAAATTTGGCAACATGTACCAATCCAGCCCTTGAATCTCATTCAATTCTTTATCTCCATTTGATGACAATGAGTTCCTTAGGCCTATTGCCCTGCATGGTTACTCTTCAAGAGACCACAAAGAACACAGTTTCCCATGTCCTATGCTCTCCTTTTTCTGATATCCTGAGGCCCCTGGAAATGGCTCGTAAGACATTTGTCATTAAACCTGCACGTGGACAACTTCAGTACCCACTAGAACACAAATGCAAGTGGGGAAAAAGTCACAGAACAGTACCTCAGAATGAAGTCGAATTCTGAACCAGCTAACATCAGTACTCCCAGCAGAGTGGAGACAGCGCCATCCATCACAGGGGCAAACATGTGCTCTAGGGCCACAGTGGAGCGCAGGTTCCGGTTGCCAATAGCAGTTAGAAAGCCCTGAAGAAGAATGAACAGTCAGAAGAGACTCACCCAAGCGGTCTCTCAGAAAGGGACTAGTTACCACACTGACTTTGGCCAGGCAGAAGGAAATGGACTGTCAAATGCCTAAGCCTATCCTTGCATACCCAGTCTGATATCATTGCAGGAGCTAGAGTAGCTTCACCCACAATTATAGTTCTCACACTGGTTTCTTTGGCAACAGACTACAGTTTAGATTCTTCTTCTCACTCCATACATTCAGCATCCATTAATCCAAAAGTACTATGAACCCCAGGTTATGTACCCACAAACACAGGAGTGGGGTAAATTCAACTCTGACCATCCTGAATGGAACTACAACAGAGTGGTTAAGAAGTATTACGCTCATCCACTAAGTTTTCTTGACTATCCACAGTTTGCCAACCCTCCCATGTGAACATCATAACTGATCAAAAGTGGAATAATCTAAACCCAGATTAGAACCTTGTTCTGGTTTGTCATCAAGGACATTTGGATCAATACAGTTATACTATTATACACTAAGACACCTGGTGTGAGGGGGGAAATAAAGCATGGCCTTTCTGAAAAGGTGTTCAGAGAAATCTATTCAGTATGGACCCAAAGGAAGACAATGATTCCCATGTACTGACATGGTTCTGGCCTACCGTCCTAGAGACGTACATCGTGGGCCATACCTGTCATATAAAGTACTTATGGTACATACTTGCTTACTTACCAGAGCTACGTGGACAGTGAACTCCACACCAATTCCCACAGAGGCAATAAGGATGACCACAGGGATGGCACTCAGTTTAATTCCCATCAGACCCATAATACCAAAGAGCTCAACTGTCATCATAGCCAGGATGAATACCTAGATGAGAGGGGGGGGCAGGTCAGTTTGTTCACTCAGAAGCCATGGTACTGGACATGCCATTCATAGTAATGATGGTGTGACAACAGTCAGATTACAGACATGAATCTACAAATCTAGGTGTCCATGAACAGACCATGCTGCTTGCCTGCCACAAAATCTAGTGGCATATGCAGAGACCTATGAATCTCATAATAACCCAGAATGCAACAAGGCCTCCTGACTGCAGAAGAGAGTGTCTGTAGGGACAGAAACCAGAAGGGAGTTCTGTCAAACTTTCAACATTCAGAAATAAGTGTTCATGGACCCTGCAAATGTCCCTATATACTCTTGTCTCCACAGACCTCTTTCCCTGTCCCAACATACGCACTGCCTTAGAATCTTACATGCTTTCCTTCCCCATTGTCACCTAAGACGTTACACTCGTGTGTGTGTGTGTGTGTGTGTGTGTGTGTGTAAACATCTAACACAAAGAAAAAATAATTCAAAATGTGTAAACTTTCATATTTTATTTTTAGCATAAAATTTGATTTTTGGTGGTAGACTTTGAGTTTCTTTAGAGCAATAATATAGCTCTCATATTTATGAATGTTAATCAGTTTCAAATGCTAACAGCTATGGATATTATGTCAATGGAATGAGGACAGAGACTCTTAACAGTATAACATTTACAGCGCAATCCTATACCCCCCTTAGTGCCGGTGCTGTGCTCTTGCGCCGGCCAAATGCTGTCACGAATGTGCCGTAAAGTGCATCCACGTCGGCGCTATAGTGTTTGGCCAGCGCAAGCGGCAGCACCATAGCTTGGGCACCACCGCAACCGTCAGCAGCAGTTGAGCGCCAGGTTGCTCGGTTGGCGCAGGGCCTCCATGCATTCCAGAGGTGTTCCGGGGGCATAACTGGGCGGTGCAGCAGGCGGAGACGGCAGCTATGACACGGTTGTGATGCAGGATGGCCGTAGTGCCATATCCTAATGCCGGTTCCCGGCCATGGCGGCCCCGATTCAGGCCGCTCCCATGCACGTTCCTCTGCGCCTGCTATTTTGCCGGCATAGATCCGAGCATTCACCCATAGGGGTGAATGGGGCTAACGCGGGTGCAAGGAGAAAACCTCCCTTTGTCCTGCACGTTGCTGCTGCTGCCTCCAAATGGGCCTGTGGATAAGGCCCTGCTATGTCAGCCTTACTAGGCTGGCATAAGGTAGGATTGCGCTCTTAATATGGCATCAAGCAGGCATGTGGTGGAGGGCATGTGATTCAAGTTCATTCATTTACAGTAAACATTCATAATCAGATATTCTTAAGCCACAAGGAAATGTGTGTGATTTCTGAATGAAGGCTTATTACAACAGAATGACCATGTTTGGCACTTTATAAAACAATTAATATGGAAGACAATAAGAAGCAACAGGGGTGCAGGATTGTGGACACCCCAGCCACAGGGGTGGGTAGGAATGCAAATAGAGTGAGGCATTTGAACAGCAGTGTGCAGGCCAATCATATGTATGCTTAACCCCTTCAGCACCATGGAGAGAAGCTTGGTGACAACAGAAAGAGGTGTTTATTTTTTGCTGTAGGGATACAGATTTTCTTGATGCGACTGGAAAGAGTGTTTGCCATTGTAAGTACATGCAGTGTGTGGCTAATTCTGGCTCCTGGTGTATGTGCCTTGCATAATTCATATGATAACAAATGTGTGTTTGTTACATGCATGCTTTATTTAATACAGGTATGTGGAAATTTTTTGTGTGTTCATTTTAAAAATGTGAAGTCTAAATGTCTGTAAAAAAAAACTGAGATTCAGCAACCTGACACTCCATTTTTTAGTCAAACTCCTTCTAAGTTATGCAAATTGCAACATTGTCATTTATTTTTCTACTTTATTCCAACTGACAAACCTCAGTTTTTGCAAGACTGAGGGCCGCCCAGTCCTATTCAACTTTCCAGCACTGATGCAGCTGCAATGTAGCTCCAATGTAAGGGAACAAATGTTCCCTTACCTTGTGGGGCCTCCATCACAGCCCGCCACTGCAGGATGCAGTGGGCACCCCAATGGCATGGCTGCATCAGCACTGGAAAGGTGGATAGGATTGGACCCTCAAATTGTTTAAAAAGGCCTTTGGTGGTAGTAGAAAAAATTCTTAGGTTACTATGAAAAGAGAGGCAAAAAAAAAAAAAGCGGTTTTGGGGGAGAACAGGGAATTATGTAGACACAAATATCTTGCACCTTGACCACAGGAAACTTCTCACAAATCCTCCCCTGCCATTCTTCCCCTCTCCCAGTTTCCTGTCCCAACCATGAGGGCTAAAATCCTTTTACATTGCTTTTACACAGGCCACACTACTAGATAGCCATATGCCGTGTGTGCAGTATTATTCCACTATTACATATAAGGTGTGGGATGGGCAACTCAAGTGTGTTTGTGTAGTGCTAGGCACAACTTTGGTTGTGAAGCAGAATACTCACAATGATGCTAGCCGTCCAAGGATTGAGCAGCAACAGGGTGCACACCAGAAAAGTGCAGACCAACACAATGCTGATAGCCTGCAGAAGCCAGTGGCGCAGGCCAATGTACTGCTCCCAAAAGAGGAAAGGGTAGCCACTTGGGTAACTGAGCACGCCATGCGCCTGGGCAGCCTCATCGCAGATGGCGCGCACGCTCTCAATGGCTGCCACGAAGTCTGACGTCTGCCGCAGTCCATTGAGGTAGAAGGGGAACTGAGCAAACTCCAGGGGCTGTGCAGCTGGGACTGTCGGAAAGAGAAGCAGCCATCAGATATAGTGACCTCCTGCCCCAACACACAGTCCTAGAGCCCAAGAAGAATCGTCACTTTTCCCCATGTTCCCATGGAACAGGCTCTAGGGCTGAAGCAACAACATGTGCTGGAAAGCTAAATGGCAGTGGATCTTTGGTCTACACTCACTTCGAAGGTTCTCGCCGGTGGCATCATACTTGTCATGGATCCACTCAGGGGGTGGTGGATAGAAGTTGGCTTGGGAGGCAGCAAAGCCAAGAGGGTCGTTGCTCACCCACACTGTTAAGCAGATGTAGAAGATATCAGGAGGAATGATTCCATTCTCATCCACCAGGCGGCGAGTTGTCAGCTGTAGGGCAAGCAGAAGAAAAAGTTAAGTGTTTTATCAAAGATCCATACGGGAACAGACAGAAGTCGTTGTCTGGGCAGCAGCTTGTCCTTTCCAACTCCACATAAGTCTTCTCTATCCCTTTAAACTTCCATTTCCATCAGGCTCCCAAATATTTGTAGAGGAAGTTTGCCTTTCTGCTTCTTTACCACTTTTCAGAGGAGAATTCTCACTCTCTCCAGGTACACCGAGGACTCGCCTTTACTTCTGACGGTTCTGCGAGTACCCTTTGCCTGCCCACTCCCCTTCTCCTGATCCACCTTTTAAGGCTTGGCTTCCCCACTTACATAATTTAAGTTGAAGGGTTCCTTCTTGCTGCCTGTCTGGATGAGGAGCTTGTATGCCAGGGCACCATCCTCTGAGCCGTTGCGATAATTCTCCGTGGTGATGTGCCCAGCTTCCCAGTCCCAATCGAAAGCTGCCTGCAGGCCTGGAAGACAGGGGGAGTGTACAGTTTAGGGAGTGCCATCTGCAGGATCCATTACTCAAAGAAACTCTTCTCACTGGCTATTTCAACGTCCTCCCTTCTTCACTGCCCCCTTCCATATGTCTCAGGACAACGACCTTTAAAAAAACAGATCTACTCATCCCAGAAGGACATCTTTATACTGTATATGCAGCAAAGAGCCCTCTCCCTCCCTCCCTCCCTCCCTCCCTCCCTCCCTCCCTCCCTCTCTCTCTCACACACACACACTGCATTGACCATTGAAAGTCAGTTCCCATTTCAGTTTTTCAGGTAGAAGCGGGCCCAGGAGAGAGGAGAGAGTTGGCAAAAATCTCTGACTCACCTCGCAACCAGTCCTGGAAGTAGTGCAGCCACATCTTAGGCAACTGGTGGTTCTCGTCACGCACAACGTATTGGATAGTGGTGAAGGCTTGGTGCAGGCCATAGAGGGCTTCTTGTGAGCTTGGGTAATCAAAGCCACCCTTCGTTACCACAAACATGTTGTAAAAGGAGAAGTACTTGAACTGAGCTGAAATGAAGGCATGCTCCTTTGTGTCTCGTGGTACGATATCTGTCAGGTAGAGACCATCACGCACCTTGGTTGTGCCATAGAGGCTCAGGCCCAGAAGTGCCAGGAATAGAACCACAACAATTCCCTGGAAATGCAAAAAGGTAAACATCAACATGGGTGCAATCAACCCCATGTTTCAAAGAATCAATGTTTCCATTATTGCTGTCAAGAGGAAGGTTTTTCCTCTAATTAACAAAGCAAGGAACATACAGAAGAAACATGTGAAACCCTCGTCTCTACCTGAGTGGAGGTGCCAAAATTCCCTAGGAAATACATAAAGCACTTGTCTTTTAAATCATTGCATTGGACTTGGAATCTTTGTCCCAGCTGGCTGTGATAGGTATTAAATTATTCTTCTGAACTGGATTGGCAGTCACAATGAGGGGAAAGACATCGTGTCTTAATTTGAGGTTGGCTAAAGAGCACAGGAAACACATTCCAGATTGGCTTGGAGAGGTACACAGTCCTCTATTCCAATTAGCTGGGAAGGTCAATACGTTTTTTTCTCCTACTGGTCAGATGGGCCATAAATGAACTACAGAGTGGCCACCCAGAGTTATGCTTTTCTTCTGTTTCCCTAGGGCCTGGCAACTCACAAAACTCATGTGAGCAACTCTCCGCTGCCTACCTTGGTCTGGCTTTGCAGCAGGATGGGTGCATATTTGTCGCGAGCAAAACTGGAGAGATTCCATCGACAAAAGGGTAGCGGCACACACTTTGGAGCACCTTTGCCCTCATCCATCTGTGCCAGGAGGTCGCGGGTGGAGCTGGCAGGGGTGAAGACTTGCGAGCCCAGAGGGTTGGCTGGCAGCAGAGTGGAGGGGGTGGTGAAGACATGCTGCGTGGGTGGCAAGATGGTGACCACGTGCCGTCCAGAGGGATCACACTGGGTGAAGGCCTGCACTGTGGTGGTGATACGTGTGCTGGTGGCCAGCGCTGGGTGTCCATGGGGAAAAGGAGGCGCAGTGTGGTTGTCGTTTGCATCAGTGTATTCTTGTGGCTGGATCTGGATGACGCGGGAGGAGCAGAGGCTGAGGGCAGAAGAGGACATTGAGAAACTGCTGGGAAACATACAGCCTGGGCTATCTCTGCATGTTGGGAAGAATCACTGGCTGGCTCAGACTCAACATCTGCCTAGAACTATCACAAAAGGGATCCAGTTATTTTGTACAGCAAGTAGATAGACCATTTGGAATGCAGATGTGGATTATGGATCCCCCATATACTCTCAAAGGGTGCCTTGCCCAAATCAGTGTCCCAACTGGTGCATAACTGTCCTCTCTCAGAATATATAACAGAGGCCAGCCTCGACTGAAGAATGCAGCACTGACGCAAGGGAGAGAGTATCATGGTTTGTCATCCCATTTTTCAGGTTAGCACCTACCTGTAGAAGCAGCACAGAATGTCAAGCCTCTTGTTTTCACGTCGGTGAAGGTCCAGGCTTAGGATGGCAGGGAAGATGAACAGCACCATGGCAAAGTTAAACACCACCACGACAGCAGCCTGTGGTAGACAAGCACACAAGCAAATGCTGAAGCTCCTGAGTCATATAATCCTTTACAAAGAAGAGCTTCTCTGCTGCCCGTCCCAGTACTCTGGACTGTGTTGTGCCCAAGGTAGCTCTAATATTCAATTTAGATTCTGCCTTTCTCCCTGAAGGGCACCTGTGGGATCTCTTCTATCTAAGAAGTGTCCAATATAAACTGGAGCTATGCTGACAGAACTGACATATCCTTTGCTTTCTATGTGTCATTCAGTTCATATCCATCCCCTGTTGTTCTAGCTCAAGTTTGACCGGCACTCCCTGGAGCTTAGTTCCCACATCTGTAAAATGGGAATAATGACAATCTATCTCACGGGTTTATTGTGAGAAGAAACAACCAAACTCTGAAAAGCATTCTGCACATTAAAAAGCTAAAACGAGGATGAGGATGACGACGATTGAATAGGAGGAAGGAGAATGTAACTGGAGCTGTTGTGGTAAAACTGTCTCATTTACTATTGATTAAGACCTTGGACCAGGTCAGCACCCAGGTATAGGAGAAAAAAGAGCATGTCTCTCCCTCTTAACCAGGACATCTGCCACTAGGCAGTGAGGCGGTGGAGTATATATTGGCAAAGCCAGTACTTTTCTGTACTGCCAACCATGAGCCAGTGGGATGTATCGTGCTGGAGATACCATATGGAATTGCTAGAGTTCATTTCAATGCACAGCTCTGCAGTTCCTTTTTCCTCCCCAAGGGAAACACCTGCATATCCACATCCTTCAAGGGAACAGGTCATCTCACTTTCTAGCCAAGTCTGTGGAAACTGAGGGCAGAACCGTCTGCAGGGAGAAGGACTCAAGAGGAAAAAGGGAAGGATTGACTACAGAGATGTGGCTGGACAAGGTTCATATGAACAAGCACATGGTGTAAGCATACCTGCACGGAGAAAATGCTGGGAGGGGCTTACCTGCAAAGAGAAGGCACGCAGTGCTGGGATGGGCACGAGGGCGGCCATGAAGAAAGCAATCATGTTATTGACAGAGGTGAGTGCCACACTGGTGCCACTACGCCGAAGGCACTCACCAGTCCGCTCCTGTGCAGGAAAGGTGCAAATGAGAATCAATGAGCCCAGAAAAGAAGGCTGAGCATGCACCAACAGTGGACAGGAACTCTTTAGGCAAGAACAGAGAAACATTCTCACCTTGACAGGGACATGCTGGCTAGTCTCTGTGAAGGCATGTGCCAGCAAGAACATGTCATCCACACCAATGCCCAGTGCCAAGAAGGGCAGCACCTGTTTGGATATTAAGGGAAACACAGTTGAAGGAGAATGTCTGCCCAAATTTCACAAAATTAGATACAGGTCTCAGGCTACGCAGGGGTAAAGAACAGCTGTATGTGGTGCTGAGATGAGAGGGCATCCCAAAGGTTTACTTATGGTTTTTCCCCCAAACCATAAAATTCACTGGGTTTATTATATTCCAAGTGTCCCACTCCCATTAGGGAGGCATTCAAGGGGAGCCAACAGCATTAAGTTAAAAACACTAAAAACACTAAAAACACAATTAAAAACCAATAAATCAATCTTAACAGAACTGACCAGAGCACAATGTTTCTCATATTTTTCCATGGTCAGATTGGCTGGCAGCCCTGTGGAATTTTTGCTTCCTGTTAAAGTACATGGCATGACTCACACACAGGAGCCATCTGCATTTGGTTTCACTGCATCCCTTCCATGCCTTGCAGGCACCTTAGCTGAGGGACACCTGGCATGTTCCTTGAGGCACACTCCTAGCCTGTTGGGAAGTAAAGGATTCTGCCCCAATGCATGTGGACAGAGGTCCCTTTTGAGCCAGCCATTATTTGGCTTTCCTCTTTCCTATGGCCCATTTGAAGAGTCAGAGGAACAGAGACAATTAGAGCGGTCTGAGAGCTGAAAGAACAATTATGATAATGTTAGGTCCTCAGCCACAAAGCATAAAGAGAAAATGCCCTATATACACCCTTCCCTCTATAACGCAACATTCTCAAATGTTGTCTGTGGCATTCTGAGGGGATGGAAGGCTTTTGCAATCTGCAGAGAACAAGAAGACTGACGGGAATGGGTGACAGGGATTGTCATGAGGGAAGGCAGACATTTCCAGGACCAACGTGCGACCTACCTGGGTGGTGGCTGCATTGAAGGAGATGCCCAGTAAGGAACAGAGTCCAAGTCCAGCTGCCACTGAAAGAGCAACCAGGAGAACCCCAGCAAGGCCCACGGCACCCTGGGATTTAGAGCAGTCCCAGTGCAGCATGGTCACACAGGCATAGGCCAGCTGCAAGAAGAGCAGAACAGCAGTTAGGGAGGAGAAGGGTGCTGGTAAGGGAGCTACGCGCTGGTCCACAGCTGCAGCAAAAGGGATTGGGGCGGGAGGGAGGGAAGAAGCTGTTACACACCATCAGCAGGTACCCGCCTGCCACACGGATGGCGCTCACATCTGAGAAGGATTTCATGATGTCATTGAGTGTGGTGGTGGAGAAGGCATGGATAGTCTGGGAGGAATTCGCAGGGAGGGATTCCTGGGCCAACTGGGAAGAAACAAGACTGGTCAGATACTGGGGGGGGGGGTGACCACAATAATCTCAATGGCTTTGCTCACATGCACACATTTCCATGCTTACCACTCATAACAAGCATGGGAAACCTGCTCACATACACAACCTGCTGGATCACTCACTCCTAAGTAGCCTGTTGCCTTGTAAAGGAATGTGTTCACAAACACCAATCCATTCACAAGCACCCATATGATCTTCAAGGCTTCCAGGAAAGGATCTGCTCTCAGTCACTTACAAGACACCTTCTCATCCAGCATGCCAACCACATCCCATCAAATCACCATGCAGGAGTTTGCACCATGCATGCATCAAGTTAAGTGAGGCCTTTGCACATTTTCAGGACTTTACTCAGCATTGTCCTCTTTACAATGAGTCTTAGACCGAATCCCTTTGAGATAGGGAACCATTTTAAAATTTATTTTGCTATGTAAACTGCTTTGTGAATTTTTTTTAGTTGGAAAGCAGTATATAACTATTTTCTTATTAGAATAATTAGGTTTCTCCAGCCCAAACGGTCACAAGAGATCAAGGGGCTTAAATGAGTTCCTCAACTTGTCATGTACCGAATGAGGCTGGACATTGTTGGGGTGATGGTGGTCCAATCTTCTAATTTTGGGAATAATTTGCCGTTCTTCCACTATAGAACTCTGGGAACTGTCCTGCATGCAATTCTGTATCTGCACAAGCAGCAATGTATCTCCATCATATATACTTTTGCCATGGACCCACATGTGCTTTTGTGCATCCCCTTTTGGGCATCCCCTCCTTACACATGTTCAGCTCTTTGTACATACACTTGTGCTATACATTTCACACATGCACACACTTGCCTCAAGCAGCCCCTGAAGCCCTCACCCAGCTGCCACGGCTGCTTTGTCACCCCTCTTCCCATCTCACCTCAACAAACTCCCGCTGCCAGGCCTCCAGCACAGCTGCCGCCTTCTCCTCACTCCAGTTGATGTCATGTATCTCATAGTCATCCCGGTAGTGCTCAAAGAGCTGCCGTGGGCTCATCAGCAGGAACATGCTCTGCAGGGCTTCAGCTCTGTGGAAAGAGACATTGGCTTAGGGATGCCTTCTGCAGTCTACAGTCAAGGAGGCAAGTTCCCTTTAAACCTGGAACTAAAGTCTTAGGGCCCAGGGCACTCTCAGGGCTCTAGGCAGAAGACAGGAGCCTGGTTTCTAGCCTTCCTTAGACAAGGACACCCCATTTGGGGCTGCTTCACACCTTAGGTTTGGGCCTGCTTTTAACTCAAGCATTTCCCTTGCCCCCAGCTAAGTGCAGGTGAAGTGAGCCATTCTGTTGTGTCAATCAGCTGCTACTGGAAACAAACCACTGTGGCTTGTGCACTAGTCAGTCACAGTGTGAGAAAAGCCCATCAGCCTGTTGCAAACAGACCTGTCACTTGTGCTTGTGGAAGGTGATTTGCATGTCTGATTCACAATGTACAGATTGAAATCTGCACAAGACAAAAAGTCTGAGTGTACTTAAAAAGGAGCTCCCAAAATAATTCATCCTAGACATGCATGGAAACCACCAACATGTACTTCTGTAATGCCAAGGGTCAAGAACATTTCATTCTTGTACCTAAACCTTCTAATAGTATAAGTCAGGTCAAGTCAAAGAGGAACACTTGCTCTCCCCCATTTTCATTCTAGTGATCTGCCTGTGATTTTAAAATAAGAGTAAGGATACATAATTCTCAGGAGCAACTCTTGTCTTTACCATCCCTTATTCCCAGTTCAGTCTTCTATTCATTGGCCATTTCTTTGCAACTCTTTCCCTTGCTGATAAGGAAAGGCTCCTGGGACATTCCCACCACTGGGAATTTTGGCCATAACATGTGGGATGAGGAAGCTCAATGATGATACAGCTCCTACCAGGGACTCCATGATGACATAGCAGGCAGTGTCCCACCACACTATATAGCAATCTGTAGCAGAGATGGGATAGGTCCAGTGGGGAACCTGGTGCAGACTGCAAAATCTGAATATGAAGCCAACTCTCCAAAATGTACCATCATAGGCACATGAGCCCCTCTCTTCAGTCTAGGCCATGGATTGCTGCAGGCCAGCATCAATGTCAGTTAGTAGGGGCTGAGAGTGGCTTCAGGAGTCAAGTGTTGATGGCAGTCATAGCTTTGGGGATCAACATAAATCCCATGGCTCAGGAACACTTGCCAGTGGCTCCTAGGTCAGGTCACAGATATGCATCCATTGCTTACAAGAGTATGAACCTTGGTGGCATCAGGTTACAAGCTTGTTCAGGGAACATTTCACTACCCCCACCCGCAATCAAAAAAGGAGTGGAGGGAGGAATGAGAGTTCAATCAATTCCCAGCAACCACACTTCCACCCCATCCCCAATCAAACATGTGGTTTATGACTTTGTCTATCATCTTTAATTGACCTATCCTGCCGGAAAAAGCCACCTGCCCTGCAAAAAGAATTCCTCAGCTATTTGAGGTTACTCCTGGCCTGACACCTCTTCTTAGCATGGACACTCAGTCCCATACTCACACGCACCCACAAGCATACTTACTTTTGCAGTTTGCCCTGGGAATCCTTCACTGTGCCACCCAGGATCAGCTCCTCCTGCCAGTGCATGTATTTTCGGGAAAAGCCATGACAGCCACCTGTGAGCTCAGAAGGGATGTCTGGTTCCTGGTAAAAGGATTGTAAGATGGCAACAATTCAGGACATAACCAAAAAAGACACTTAGGTCGCTATTAAGGATTACACTACCAACAGTTTCCCTAGAGTAGGTAGTAACTCTGCACACTTCTCCAGCCTGCTAGCTCATGCATTGTGTACATTTAATGTTACCATTTAAACAGAACAATTTTGTTTCAGAATAACTATTTGATACATACCTGGGCCAGTTGATTAATATAACAAATCCTAGCTACTGTGGCAAACAAGGGCATGAAGCGACTTGGCAAATTTCCCACATTAACAACCCGCAGGAAATCTTTGTGTGCATGGGGTTTGCAAGACCCAAACAGATTTCAAGTCCCTGTTTAACTTGCATGAATTCAACAATCTGCTTCAGGTTTCCATTTTAAGATGAACATAAAATGAAATTTGTCCCAGGTGCTGTGAGGTGCTATCACAGTTGCCCAACATTTCATCACATCCTTATATGATCAAGACTTGGAACCTAAACTGAAACTATGTAAATAGGAGCAGGCTTGATTCTCAATGGTTAGGTCACCAGGGCAGACAGCAGGCTTGACCCCAGACTAGTGCTGACTCTCTCATTAGCAGATGACTATCATTCAGTTCCATGGGGAAAATTCAAGTTCTGTAGTTGGAGACTATATGTTGTGATGAGAACATAACCTCACTTCCACCCATAACACTGGATGGCCAAACTAAACTCGTGATGACAGAAATCTCACATGGCAATTTCAAGCACTCCCTTCCAATACAGAACTCCCATGCCAACACCATAATGATCATATACTGCTACTGTAGTTAATAATAATGGAGAGAATCAATTTTTCTCCCAGCTCTATAATGTCAACATTGGGAATAATGATCTTGCTTCAGCTCAGCAACACTGACCCTGGAATTACCAAGAAGACTGAGGAGCAGGTCGCAGAATAGCATACTCCAGCAGTCAAATGCCTCCCTTGTTGTCCAGGATGGCTGTTTTACATGCCACATAGCATTGCCACTGTTCTTATTATGTACAAGGATACCAAAATGATTGCTACGCACACACAATCTCCATGCAGGGACACCTAGCAGAGATAAGCAGATCTGGAGTCTCTATCTTTTATGTGACATAACTCCATAATGGTTCTATTCATTTCTAGCTATATCTGCAGAATTAGGGCTAAATGTCAATGCAACTTCTTTGCCCTGCCCCAGTCCATAGGGCAGTCTTAGTGCAAAAGTCCAAATTACATTCAGAACAATGTAGCCCATAATCACAATGCAGTCCCTCATCAGGAAAAGTACAAAATTCCTAGATCCACTCTCTTAAGGTATACTCTCTCAAGAAGCTCATTGCACATGATGCATACTTGCCTGAAGGCACACTGGGTGTTCCCTTCAATCCTAAAGTATCTCCCTCTTGCTACTGTGGTGGCAGCCAGAGAAACTGGATAGCCATAATGATAACAGTCTGGTTTTCAAGCCAGGAAATGTGAAATTATGGCTGCAACCCCATCCTCCCACTCCCTGTGGTCATATGTGCAACCCTTTGGTCATATGTGCTCTCTCTCTCTCTCTCTCTCTCTCTCTCTCTCTCTCTCTCTGAGTGTGTGTGTGTGTGTGTGTGTGTGTGTGTGTGTGTGTGTGTGTGTG
>JAJKFI010000055.1:5460157-5470547 GCA_029204185.1 Lerista edwardsae
GTGTGTGTGTGTGTGTGTGTGTGTGTGTGTGTGTGTGTGTGTGTGTGCACGCGCGCGTGCATGCATGTACTGCTCTCTTCTTCTTCTCTCTGTTTCCTGCAGGCATTGAAGCTGCCATCTGTTCTGGGATACATTCCAACTATGACCACCTGCTGGCTAGCACATGCATTCTGTCTGCCTGGATCAGCCCCATCAGTCCTGCTTGTGCCTCTCTGGTAGAGTGCCAAGAATTCCACACCTTCCCATTCTCCTGAGCACACTTAGGGGCAAAACTTAGGACATAGTCCTCCCTTTGAGGCTCCAAAGAAAAACTTGCATCCCAATACAATTGAGCTCTTTGCGACAGTGGAAGACACTTCTGCTGTTGCAAAAGAGCCACTGACAGCACTAGGAGCTAGCTAGCGTGTCTCAGGAGCAACTAATGACAACCTTACATAACCTTAACTCACATTAGGCACAGATCAAAATAGTGCACACAGAACTAGCTAGCCTGTCTCAGGAGCAATTAATGGCACTTTTACATTTTTAACTTTATCAGTGGTGTTTGCCAATCTTTAACTTCTTGCCCTTCATCAACATTTATCTTAGGTTAAGGGCACAATCCTACCCTGTGCTGCAACAGGATTGCAGCTAGGATTGCACTGTTAGTGATTTGAACAGATGGCACGTGTCCATTCTGCAAAGTTCTCAGAATTCCTAATGAATGCTCTGTGCAATTTTACACTTTTTTTTAACAACTAGGCTATTATAGACAGGCTGCACTATTATGCAGCTGTCAAACATATCTTCAAACAGCTCTTAGTCTAAGATCTAGCTTTTCTATTTGCTCGCATTAGGCACAGATCAAAACAGTGCCTGATATACACACTAAGCCAGCATTCCAGGCATGTTCTTTCCAGGGATGCCAGTAAACATGGAAGTTCATGACAGAGAAGAAAATTTAGAATTTCACGGGACAGGCCTCAATGGCTGTTTGGCATCCATGCTCCAAAGGGCTTGATGGACCCTGACTGGCCCACTAAAATGCTGACTCATCAGATTCCATTTGTACCATTTTGGCTCTGGATTTAGATTTAAGGGCACAATCCTAACCAACTTTCCAGCAGTGGCATAGCTGTGCACGTGCTGCATTCTGAGGTGGAGTAGTAATCATGGAGGCCTCCTCAAGGTAAGGGAATGTTTGTTTCCTTACCTCAGAGCTGCACTGCCCTTACCCCAGTGCTGGGAAGTTGGTTAGGATTGTGCCCTAAAAGAGGTAATTAATGGGGATGTGAATGCACCTCCACCCCACCTGCAGCAAATAAAGAATAAGTTGAGAAAATATAGATTTTAAGGTTGCAAAATCCTCTCTAATTGTACTTATTTAAGGGATTCTATTCTGCCTCTTGGCCAAAGCTTTAGCTAATAATACGAACTGATACTGATAATACAATTGATAAAATGGGCAGACGGAGAACCAGATATGTTGCCTGAGTTCCTTAATAAGATGAACAGATTACAAAACATGGTTTTACATTAGCAAAGGAGCAATGAAAGCAGAGAAACAGCAAGAATAAAAATCAATTGAAAGCTTAGAATAACATTGCATTCACCTAGTGGCAAGGAGCTAGTAACTACAAGTATGTCCAAGGAGAACATTCCACAGTCAAGTTGCACTACTTTCCAGTCACCATCCACCTCACCTCTGAAGGTAAACCTGTGCTTGAACTGCATCAGACTACAGCCAGCCTAGATGAGATGCTGGGAGATCCATGACTGGACCTTCTGCAGGTTATTGGGTCTGAAGCTGGGGAAAGAGTGTTTCTTTCGCCTTTTCCATATTCCTGATCTAATTTACCCCATGAAGCAACTATTCCCCCAATGCGTCTACATCTCCCCCCCCCCCAGAGCAAACAGCAGCTGTGGAAGCGGGGGCTAGGTGGGATGTAGATCAGGAAAAGCACAGGAAGGTTATTGCCCCCTTGAACAAAAGATCTGATAATGGACCTCTCAGCATCTCCTCCAGTTTGGCTCTGATTGCAAGTGGGGACTTGCATAGTGGAATGCTCCTCCATTCAAAACCATTTCTTAAACATAGAAAGCAAGATGATAGGCAGAAGGATTCTCTCTGACATACTAATATTCTACTGTGGGAATCTCTATTGTGGGAAGAGCATGCCATCATGTGAGCCCTCTCCCTGCAATCTGAAGTAGTACAGTGAAGGCAAAGGTTTGCCACCTTTGATATTTGAGACAACTCGGCATCTCACTCATGCACACACAGGGCATTTGGGAAACACCATTAGGTCAAACTCACCATCTGACTCTGGCTGTTAGGAGCACTTGCAGGACACTCAGGATCAAAGGGATCAAGGCACGGCCGTTCCATATAGGCCTGGCCAACCTCTGCTTTATCAAGCATCTCCTTGAATCCTTCCAGTGAGGCAAACTGACCCAGCTCCTCCATCAACTGAATGGGATCTAAGTTGGTCCACTGGATGTCCCGTCGGCCCCTGCAGAGATAAAGAGTATTGCGGGTTAAAGGGAGCAGGGAAGTACGCAGATACCATCACTTCTTGCTTTTTCTTATAGTGTAGGCTCCTAGTGCACTGGGATCCTACAATGTCACACCAAGGGAGCAATTTGACATGAAATGCTTTTGGGCTGGGGGCCTGGAGCCTCTCCTTGCACTGCCCTTTTAGACTGAGGCAGACAACTTGGCTAGGCTTGTCATAAACCAGTTATATGGTTGCAACTAGAAATTGCTCCAGGTGACCAGTTCATGATTCAGAGCATCTACTTTGCAGTGCGTTCCCCACCATAAATGTAGTTCTTAAAAGCAGCATCACCATTATACATCCTTAGCACCATGCTGACTGAACCCTCAAGCCTCTGTCTCATCAATTATCAATCATTTCTTCACCAGAAGCCTCCTGCTTTGTTTTGTAAAGAGCTCTGCTGTTTGTATCCTTTTTTGCACTCCTCAGGATCCAGTATCAGACTGTGGATTGCCTCTGCTCTTTAAGGGTGGTCTCTATCTCTGGAAGGAGCTCTTATTTCTTTCTATTTACTTTTTCCATGCCCTGAGGGAATCACAGTAAAAGGTGAGAAGGAAATTATAATTTGCTCTGTTTGTATTTGCTGCAAAAGCTGCAGCTGCCTTTGGTGGGGGGGGGGAGCCTGGAAATTGCTCTTGGATGCTATCAGAGGGACATGCAAGGTTGCTTACAGTTACTCTGCAAGTAAGGAAGTCATTTTACTATTGTTCAGAGATTATCTAATACAGTACTTTACATGTTCATGAGCTGAATCCTAGCAATGAAAAACCAGTTCCACCAACCCTGGCAGAAATTAAGGAGTGGGGGTATGGAAAGGGCAAGGAAAAATGGATGTTCAATAGCAAAGTCCTGCCCAGTTGTCTTATATACAGCTGTCAGTTTTAGCACAAAGAATTACTGCTTGTGTTCAATCAGTCAGAATCTGTGAAAGGGTGTCATCAATTAAAAGCCCCTATGCAGCAGCGGTCATGATTTTCCTATATGTTCCTTTGTTCGTTGATGTTACATGAAGATTTTGAAAATCCCAAACAATGTGTTTTCCTTCTTCTCTTTTTAATTTTATAATTCCGGAGCAGTTGAGGCTGGGGGGGGGTTCCTCCTTTCCCCCCCTAAAGTCTAAGTTTAGAGTTTTTAAAAATTCACATATCAATCAATCAATCAATCAATCAATCAATCAATCAATCACTAGTATTTATATACCGTTCACAAAGCGGTTTACAGGCAAATAATAACATTAAAGTTAAATGGCTCCCTGTCCCAAAAGGGCTCACAATCTAAAAGAATGGAGAACACCACCAGCAACAGCCACGAGAAAGACACTGTGCTGGGGTGAAGAGGGACAATTGCTCTCCCCCTGCTAAATATAAGAGGACACCACTTGAAAAAGTGCCTCTTGCCCAGTTAGCAAGTTAACATATCACAGTTAACATATCAGCAGGCAAACTACTTCTAATTGGGGTGGGGGATAGGCTGGTATCATTTGTGAACTTATTTGCAAGGCTTAACCTGGCCATGCATCTGGATGACAGGAGCCTGTCCCAGCTATGACTTTCCTATGGAGTAATAAAGATTCTAGACATGGAGTACGGAATGTGCCCCTCAAACAGCAAGGCAGGCAGTTCTCTGTGGATTTATACATACCCGGTGTGGGCATTTATTACACTGTGTGGTTCAGAAGACAGGATAAGCTTGTGGTGTGCTTGCTGCTCTCCCTACATGCAGGGTCCTGGATGTCCCAGAACTAGCTCTATCAAGATGTTAGCATGCTGGCGTTAATTGCCCTGACTGGCTGCACAAGATTCATTTAGGGGCGGGAGGGATGTGTGCAGTACTGGGATAGGGCTTCATTTCTTTTGTTCCCATGCATAACAGGATCAGGCATGCTGCTTTCAATTGGCATCTGGTTTGGACTACTAGCTCCAGGGGACCAGACAGTGCCTCCTCTGGCAGGACCAAGATTCTGTGCTTATGCATCCTAGTGTGTTTACACAAGGATGAGGTTATGTGCAGGTGGTTGCATTAGGGTATATTCCAGAAGTAAAAGGGGAGTTTTAAATAAATATTGCACCAGAGGAAAGAGTATTTCTCATGCAGTTGTTTTTATGTACATATCGGGGCATGTGTGTGAGTGTGTGTGTTTGTATAAAAGCATGAAGGTAATTTCTATTTCTATTTTCTAAAAAACTATTTTTAGATAGGTTTTAGTTTGATGGGAGGAAAGACATTTTATTTCATCTCCAACTAAAAGAGTAGCATAATGCAACTATTTGGCAAATATGGAATAATCTGTCCCAATTCCGCCCAGCCCCAATATGTGGCTAGAAGCTATGCAATTGTAGTGATTGTGTTGCTGCTATTCCCCAACCCCCACAAGCACTTACAGCAGTTCCCGAACTCCCAGAGAGTTTTAGAACCACTGGTGTATAAGATTGTAGCCCTAATGAGGAGCTGCAACCAATGGCCCAGTACGTCAAAGGAGCCACCAGTCAAAAAGTGTTTGGGAACCACTAATGAAAGGGAAAAGGGAGGGAAAACAGCTGAGGCAGAAGATTTTGGGAGAACAGAGTAGTGAGGATTCACAAACTGCAATCGTTACTTCATCCAGTCCTATTCCCAAACACCACAATGGCTGCCTCTAAACTGGGGATGGGGGACAGATCAGGACAGGAGGTAGCCCATTGCACAGGACATGCTTTTCGCAAGTGAGTGTTGGAACTGACTATAATGAGAGAGATTCTAGTTCCTGGGTCAAACCCCAAGTCCCTTTGATTTGGAGTGATTTAATTACATGATCAACATAAATGGAAGAACTGTCTGTTTTTGACAACTGATACACAGAAAATATATAGTACTGATGATGAGAGAGGCAGCAAGAACCATTTTAAATGTTAGAAGGAGTGAGAAGTTAGACCTTCCACACAACTCAGGTCTTTATCTTGGGATGAAAAGTGTTGCTGCAAATCCAGGACTGACTGGTATAAATAAAAGTCAAGCAAACAAGGACCTTCTTTGGGCTCAAGAATATCCAACAATAGTAGATTATATCAACGTACTTCCCAAGGAAGACCCAATTCCTCTTGGTCAGAGAGAGGTCAACTGTTTAAAGCAATTGCTTAGTTTGGCTAGACCAGCTCATGTTTACAAATGTGAAGGTTGTGGTACTTCACAGGGCAAACTGCCCGTGAGCACTGAGCGGCACTAAGCAGCCAATTTACTGTTGCCAAACCAACCTTTGCGTCTCATTCTCAGAAACCAAAATGGCAGCTACAGTCTAGACAAATACCTCCATTTCAGATCCAATTATATCCAGCTATTTCATACATGCACTGCCTTCCATGCAGCCTCTTTATGAGCCCCAGCAGGAGATGTATCCTTAGATAAACTGCTAAGGCACTGAGACACAATGTTCCTCCTACCCTAGGCCACCATTGGTGCTCTCATTCATTCTTGTCCCTACCATACCCTATTGGCCACAGCAAGCAGGATGAGGTGATGAATGGAGGAAAAGGCACAGCAGCTGCAGCTTCATTCAGTGCCTTGGAGTATTATAGGTAAAGGTACCATCTCCAGATGACCTGTCAACCTTACTTCCCAGCAAAGTAAAGGATAACTCTCTTATCTCCATTCAAGCAGATGGTACAGAGACAGTCCTGGAGCATCTAACCCCTGAGCTGTTATAACTATGCAGCAGGGAAAAGATTGGCAGGTATGATTTCCTCCCCCTGTTCTTCATTTCAACCTGATATGGGGAGAATTTGATCCAGACCAACAGCAGAGCCATGCAACTATCAAAAACATAGAAACTTATTTTGTTCCAGAAGATGCCAACCTTTTATGTGTTGACTTACCTAGTACTGCTAAATGTTGGCCTGTGGAACTGGAGGCTCTTTTGCTCACTTTCTGTCCATTCTGGACCAGGATAGTCCATGATGGTCCTTAGGCTCTACAGACCCTACACTCAAAAGCTGTCAACCCCCTGCAAGCTGTGACAGGCAAATTTTTCTTTCCCAAGTCTACCGGGTGCTCTTTCTAGCACGCAGAGAATCTGTAGGGATATTCCCCTCCCCACCCCCAATAGCTACACGTTTATTTTATTAACCTAATAAATACATTTAAGTCAGAGGATGGAAAAGAAAGAACGACTGGGTGACGAGGGGAGTTGTGACATTTTGTCTTTCAACAGGAATTATGAAGCTTCTTTTAAAAAAAGAAGGATAAAGCAAAACTCACAGATGGGGAAAGCAAGAAAGTACAGGCAGGGAAAGTCTTGTCATGCTCAGGGCAGAATCATTCTCCAATCCTTCATGAAACCCAAGGTCCCAAGAAGGTTCCTTCTTGCCTGATTCCCACATTCCAAACAGCCCAGCTCCTGCTCCCAAAGAGAGCTTCTTTTATCTGCTGTTTCTTGCTTCACTGAGCCAAGCCGGGGCCCTTTTGTTTTTCCATAGATTGCTGCCCTTTGTTCTCCCAAGTTTTCTCTCCCTTTGCGTTAAAAGGAGGGAGGGGGAGAGAGAGACCCTCAGCTGAACTGAAGCGGAAGCTGGACCTGGGGAAAAGGCTCCCCCATTTCAGCCATTCACAGGCAAACTTTGGGATCTGTGTGTGAAATTTTTGGGGGTGGATGGATGGGGAAAGGACCGGAGAGACATTATAAATAAACACAGAACCCAAGAGACTGCATGCAAAGGGTAAGAGAGAAAGGACAACATGAAGCTCAGTGTGTTTCGTGGAAAGGTCTGGAAAGAGCAAGAAAACCCTGACTTCTTCTGCCAGCTGCCCTAGTCAAACAAGAACTTGAGTTGTTAAGCAAAGCATATCCTAAAAGTATTATTATAGTGTAGCCCCCTCCCCAGCCCCAATCTCAAACTCTGCAATTTTTTTGAATTTAGCACATTATGCCCAGGGATCATGTGATATAAACCCAAATGGGATGCAAACAGACATCGCCCCACAAAAACTGATTCCTTGGATTTTAGTGCTTGATGAGGCCAAGGGGAAATGCTGCACCCCACCACACCCCACCTCTTCCCCTGCTAGTTTAACATTGAAATCCCTCCCTTTTTTAATTTTTAAGAAATCCATTTTCTCCTCCTCCCGCACTGTTCCCTTTCACTCGGCAGCAAGCTGAATAAAGCTACTATTCCATTTGTTGGGCAACTTAGAGCTTTCAAAGTATCATTAGCATGAGAATACATGGTGTTGCCGTTTGCTGACAAAGCATAAGTCTCCAGGGCCCCTTATGGACAAACACACTTGTAAACAGAAAGAATGCTGGCTATTGTTCCTGGCCCTCCCTCCCCCAGCGCCTCCGGAGGGGCTGGTCCCCACATCTTTACCCTCTCTCCCCCTCCATCTCCCATTTTGTACACCTTAATAGAAACATAATTACGAGGCAGCAGGAGCAACAAAACAAAGCAATTGGCCCCAAAGTAGAAACTTTGGGGAAGGGGCAGACCAGGAGAGAACGCATTTTTCCCCGCTGATTTGGAAGCACACAGCAGGGAGAAAAGGCTGGGGCTATGGACCACTTCCCAAATTCGGTGGGGCAGGCTGGAGGATGTTATACCACCATGCCACCCACTACTATCTGCCACCCACTTCCAAGTGTGGCCTTACAGAACAAGGGGACTAGAAGGAACAGCCCCCTTGGCCATGTTCTGGTGGGACAAAAAGGAAGGAAAGCAGCAGTATGTCATGGTGGCTCCAGCAACTTCTGCTGTTTTCCAGTGATGCCACAGTGTCTCCCTGGGTCACAGAAACCACATGATGCCACTGAAAAGAATCAGCTCTGATACGGCCAGAGCTCTTGGCCAGGGATCTCTCATAAATGCCCTAGAGATGATTCCTAAGTGTTAGTTTCCCTGTACTTGCAGTACTATTAAACATACTCTGGAAGGCAAGCAAATATCTTGTAGACACTGCAAAGAGGAAGCTAACCTTGCCCATAGGTATCCAGCAAGCCAAGGAAGGAAACTAAAAATATCCCACAAGATTATATCACTGCCTTCTTAGGAATCCTATGAAGCTGCAGATGTTTTGAAACAGAGACCTACATCCCACATCATCCAGTATGTTTAGTAACAGAGCCTATCAAGGTCAACTCAGTTTGCTTGTAGAAGCACACAGGTTAATCCAAAAGGGATTTGGGCAGGTTTCTATTTGGACAAAATAGGAAGTACAACGTTTACCTGTGGCTAGATAAGGCCACTTACTTTAGTTCCTTCAAAAATATTCGTTAGCATGATTGACCCCCAAATCCCTCCCCACCTAGCCCAATGATAGCAGCCGAACATTCCAATGATAGCAGCCGAACATGTCACATCCAGGTGTATTTGTCTCTTGTTGGATGCCGTTTACTTAGCAACCAAGAGCTGGTAAACTACAGTGATTAAAAGCATAAATTATAATCTGGAAGTCCTAGGTTAATTTTATCTGTTTGACAGATTTCTAGGCTACCTTTCAGGCCCATCAAAGAGATCACCAAAGAGGCCTACAGCATTCTAATCAAACAATATTTAAAACATTTTTTGAACAGCATCAGAAATAATACAACAAGCAAAAAAGAAAATACTGATGAGCAAAAACTCAGAAACTGAAAAAAACTGAACAGAAAGTGAAAACTGAAACTGAAAGCTCAGAAGAAAGTTACATAAAATAAGTCCGCAGTATACAGTATCTCAGCAGATTGAGCCTCTCCAGAGAGGGAATTCCATAAGCAGGGGGCGGTCACTAATAAGGCCCTGTCCTGTGTCTCCACTAATTGTAGATAATGGTGAGGTACAAAGCAGGGCCTCAGTTGACAAAACAGAGTCCAAATTTCAGCTCATTGGGAACCCTTAGACATGACGAAGTATTTAATCAGCACAGTCCCTACAGCAATACCAAGAGCAATA
Source organism: Lerista edwardsae (assembly GCA_029204185.1). NCBI lineage: Eukaryota > Metazoa > Chordata > Lepidosauria > Squamata > Scincidae > Lerista > Lerista edwardsae. Next base: position 5,469,588 of record JAJKFI010000055.1, read on the forward strand.
CTGCTTTACTTTACGTTTGTTATAATGATTTTTGTGATTATGCCTATGTACTTTGAGCACCTAGGAAAAGTCTTACATATAATTTATAATGCACTTATGATTAATATTTATGTAATATTTATTACATCCCATGCAGTGGAAGAGCCTGGAAACAGTTGCATTTAGCTGAGGAGCCTAAGAGAAAAGATATAAAAATAACTGAGGTGGGAGACGCTCGTATGGTATTTTTATCAGCTCACCAAACCCAAATAAATCTGACCTACAGGAATCAGGCCAGAGGCAGTTAATCTAGTCAGGTATCTCAACAAAACCATGCAAGGTCAGTTCAGAAGGAACTCACAGTCTCATTAGCTGGTAAATTCCAATCTTTGTGTTACATATTTAAACCACTGCAGACTCCCTTCATCGAGGTGCAGCCCCAAAATCATAATGAGGCAGAAAGGTATACCAGGAAAACAGGTACTTACGGTAGGTAAGCAGAACCCCCTTGCAGCTTGGCACCATCCCAGAAGCAGTCCAGTGGGGTCACAATGACACAGGGAAACAGCTTCTCAATCATCTGCAGATGACAGTAGAGAACCAGTTATGACCCAACATAGAAACAGTTATGAAGAATAACCACAACTCCCAAGCCTTTTCATCCAACTGAGCCTATCTCCTGAGCTAAATCCACTCCTAATTTTCCTGCATATTTGGCTACTTTCTCTGTTTACCCCACTGTAACTAACACCCAGTGAAACATACTTTGAGTGCAATCCTAATCGGGATTTGGGCTGGCACAGTTAGGCCCGCAAAGTTTGGCCGGCCCAAGGGCCACCGTAAAGCGCGTTTGGAGCACTCTTGGAGTCAGAAAGGATGGCACACGTCTGTGTGGTGGCCTCTCTGACTCAAGACCGGTCCAAACATACTTTATATACTCTCTCTCTCTCTCTCTCTCTCTCTCTCTCTCTCTCTCTCTCT
>JAJKFI010000055.1:5472427-5512517 GCA_029204185.1 Lerista edwardsae
GGAGTTAAGAAGCCCCTCCTCCTCACATGGAGTTAAGAAGCCCCTCCTCCTCACTGTTTTCCACTGTAAACTGCAAGGTCTGTATTTTATAAAGAAAGAAATCCTGGCCGGGGGGGGGGGAACTATGTACACATAATTGAGTATCACCTAAGTTGCTGTGAGCACAGAGTGCAGTTGCTCACTTCCTGATGAAGTTGTATTGTCTTAACAAACAGAATCATGGTGCGCCAAAGGCCACAGTAAGGAGTGTTACGAATATGACTACTGTAGTCATAAAACATTGGCGGGGGTGAGACTGTTTCGTTCTCTGGTTTGGTGATGAGCAGGCAAAGGCAAAGTGCCTTGTGTCTACTAGGAAACCGGCCTAATGGCTGGCGGTATTAACCCGGTATGTATCCACTTTCGCTGGAGACGCACTCGCCTATTGCTACAAAATGCCTCCACTCCTTCCTGCCTCCATTACCCTTCCCAAACCACAAACTTCGCATGCTCTGCTGACAAGGCACTAGAGAAGTGCTATGAGGAGAGTGGGAACCAGCTATCCTCCAGCCCTCCTCTCAGACATTCTCCTGTTAACTTCCCCATGCCTCAAGCACCTTCCCAGCTGCCATTTGGCTGTAACCAAATAGTTACAGTATTAAGGAGTCAATCCTATCCAGTGATGGCACACTGGATGCAGGGATGCCAACATAGCGTCATCCTCATCCTGTGTGCTGTACAGGAACTGGGAGAGATTAGAAATGAAATACCTTACATTCCAAGTCACTGCATGGTCCCCGGTGGGACTCCTCAGATCTACAACAGCTCTTTTGCTGATATAGTTTTGAGAAGATTGCTGGGGGTGTTGGCTTGGCATGGGGAGGAAAGGAGGACTGAGATGTGGTGGATGCCATACTTCCGAAATCCAATCCTTTCCTGCCTCAGTCTTTCCCCCACCCATCCACTGCTAGGACGTCAATGCTTCATAGGCTCAAGGAGAGACTGCCATGCCAGTAAGACCCCTATTAATCTGGTGGAATGCCAGCACAACCCCAATCCCATAGGATTGGGCCATAAATGTAGTCTTTAAAATGTGTTGCTGTAATCAGAATTTTTAAATATATACATTTGGAAAGTCCTTTCCATATTAACTCAGTCTTCCAAGGAACTCCGGTATGCCTGCCACAGACCTCCTATATGTAGCAAAGAGTTCTGGGATAGGTTATAGGGAGCACAGCCAGGTCATTTGGAGGAATTCCCAGTGCTTTAGGCCACACTGTCACTCTAAGCAATCTATATACCCTACAAACACACAATACTCCTCTGCAGCTGAACATTGCAAGGGAAGAGAGGGAGTGTTGTGTAGGCCAGCAGCCTTTCAGGGATCTTGTCTACCATTACTGTACTCATCTTATTGAGGATCACCTGATAAGCCTCTGAGGAGCCCTGTGGCTCTCCTCAGAACCCAGTGTGAAAACCACTGTTTTAAGCTATCACTGATATAGCACTATTTGTCTATAATGCTTCACTATTTATAAGCACTGTTTAATAGCGGTTCTCAATCCTTTAAAGACCAGGACCCACTTTTTTTTTGACAATCTGTCTGGAACCCACTGGAAGTGGTAATTAACCTAGAAGTGGTGTCATGGCCGGAAGTGCTGTCATTGTGATGCCAGAGCCTGCTGCTTTTCTGAAAATACAGCAAGAAGTTGGGTTGTTTCTTAGCCATTTTCCAATAGCAAGGGAAGAAAGAAAGAAAGCCCATTTATAATTTTAACAAGCAAAATAACCACACAGCCTTCCCCTATTTTCCAATGATGGCTGTGTGAGGTGCTACATGACCCACCTGAAATTGGATCACGTCCCATGGGTCCTGACCCACAGTCTGAAAAACACTACTGTATAGGACATGTCTACACTACACATTTACATGAGTTCACTGTCATGGCCTTTCTCTGAAGTGATCTCTGACTGAGAATTTAAGGCATTCTCACAAAACAATGGCAGTTCCCATGCTTCTCTGGGGGAAAGCCATGACAGTTCAACCGATTTCAGAGGGGTTCAAATGTGCAATACAGATGTGCCCTAAATCAATCCTGCAATAAGCACTGGAGGGCAGTCATTGCTAATCCCATTTTACAGGCATAGACATTGAGACTGAGAGACAAAGGATTTGCATATTGACACCTAGGCTGAACTTTAATCTGAACCAAGTTTTCTCCAAGTCTAAAGTTCTGTCAAGGAGGAAAAATCCAATTGCTAAAAGTATTATTGAGATCTCAGCAATGTTTGCTTGAGATGCCCTTGAGTTTATAGACCGGGTAATATAATAATGGCAGTACACTACCCTGTTAGGGTCAGAAACTAAGCAACAGCAAGGCTAAATGCAACACTCTTTAAACATCTCCTGATTTACAAGAGAAAGCCCCCTTACCTCTCCTTTTTCAGAGCAGATGTCTTGCCATAGCTATACTACATAGATTTCAACAGGTTTATTAATAGACATTCCCTCTTATCAGAGAACCCTGAGAAGGAAATAGAGATCACTTAAAAAGAATACTTAGCCAAACTCTTCACCAAACTATCATTCCTAACAGCAGCAAGAGGAGCAGAAGGTTATGACAGGTATAGTAGTATAAAACTAATATAAATTTGCACAGTAGATGATCTTTACTGCAGCAGCTGCAACAACAACAAAACGTTGCTTGTTCCATAAGCTCCATCACAGAGTACTTACAGACTGCTGTAAGTACTGCTGTTCAGGGCACAATCCTAACCTGGAGTTAGGCCAGCACAGTTAGGCCAACAAGGGCCACAGTAAAGCGTGTTCGGACCACTCTCGGAGTCAGGGAGGATGGTGCATGTCTATGTGCTGGCCTCTCTGATTCCAAGAGTGGTCCAAACATATTTTACAGTGGCCCTTGTGCTGGCCAAACTTTGCTGGCCTAATTGTGTCAGCCACAGACAAGTGCCATCCTTCCTGAATCCTAGAGTGGTCCAAATGTGCTTTATGGTGGCCCTTGTGCTGGCCAAACTTTGCTGGCCTAACTCCAGGTTAGGATTGTGCCCTAAACTACAGTTCCTCCCTACGTTAACTACATTGCACATTTTAAAAAAATGTTTTATATATTTTTCTTTCCTTCAATAAGGAACCCGTTAGTGTTTCTTATTTACTTGCATGCAACATCAATAACTCTTTGGTTTATCTTAGCTGGAAACTTAGAAACCACAAATTAGGCTGTTAAAAATAACTTAATAATTCTGTTGCTTATATTCTCTCCATTTTTCTATATTATTTAACAGGAATTGCATTTTTAGTAGTAAAGATAGCTTACTTCTACATTTTTACTAAGACTTAACGCTTCAAATTGATCACTTTACATTTCTCCTATTCTGACTTTTATTTTCTGACATTTTTGTCAGAACTTATGGCTGCTGAAAAAGTATTAAAAAAATACACTGATTGACAGGCATGCTTTTTCTTTCCACACCACTCTCTCCAAAGAAACAGCTGAGATGCCAGTAAGGGAGAAGGCCATGCCAAGAAACATAGGGAGGGGACAGGCAGTGTGCATCCGAAATGGAAGAGTTGGGAAGGGAGCATCAGAGGCAGAATCCAAACCATTCCAGGCTGTTTGGGAGGCTGGGAGTCCTGCTGAGCTGTGCTGATCTTGACTAGGCCACCCAGGAGAGAAACCACACGAACAACCAGAATGTTGAGGAAGGGTGGGGAACACAATTTGTCCAAACTTTGAAGCCACAAGCAAGGAGGGAATCCCCAAAAATCAGAGAAGTCCTTCATTAAATGGCCTCACAGGATAAAGTCTATGAATCAATGAATGGCCAGGGCAGAAACACACACACACACACACACACACACACACACACACACACACAGAGAGAGAGAGAGAGAGAGAGAGAGAGAGAGAGAGAGTTTAACATCCCCACATGCACACCCAATGGTGCAAGTGGGAACGTTTGCTACTCTCCTGCCTGCCACCCTTGTACTGAATTGGAAATTGCCTCAAAGCCGTGTCCTCTCAACAACCTTGGTCCTGTCATGGCCTCGCCTGAGTGATAGTGGGGAGTGGACACTGGAGGCCATTTATTTATTTATTAACAAAGGTTGGAGCAGAAATGATAGCACATCTGCAAGTGTTGTGAAGAAGGGGAGAGGGAAATATTCCTTGTAATTAGGGTTAATTTGGAACAGGACAATTTGAAGCTTCAAAGGGGAATGAGGAAGCCTCAAATTCCAACACCCTAATTAACCAGGGAGCAACATGAAAAGACAAGGCAAAAGGAGAGGGGCTGCCAAGTATGCTTTACATGAGGTGCTTGCTTGTCTGGTGGGGGGGGATAAATGAGGTACCATTGCTCTGTGTGCCTCAGCCCCCCCCCCAGCTGCTCTCGTTCACCCCACCCCTCCCCAGCACTGAGAGAACAGCATTGTTTGATGCAAAGCTGGGGGAGGGGATTCTGGGATCCAGGGAGGTAGCAACAGTGAGCATGTTAATGAGGAGCCCTATGCAAATTCTTTTTTATTCCAATTAACAAAGGGAGCCCTCTCCTTTTTCATGCAAAAGGTCCCTCTCCCTTCTGATCAAACCCTCAATTGTACTGCTGCTTTGGCTTTGAGTATTAGATTGGATTATCCCTCATTCCACCCCACATGTATTGCACACATACAGATCCCAGAAATACCATGCCCTGCTCCCACAGGCTCTCCCAGAGTGCTCAGATATCCCACTCAGGGTCGGGGTGCAAACATGAAGCCATGCCACTGCAAATGTTGGGGGTCTTTTGCTGCCTGAGGCCCCCAAGTTGCCGTCAAGCCCAAGTTGCGAGCCCCTTCTCACCAGTGGCACTAAGTGGGGCCTGCATTACCCTATTCTGCTGACAAGGCCAGGCATCTTCCCGTTGGCCCCGGAGAAACCTCACAGCATGCTCCCACTCTCAACTTTCTCTGCCTCCTCCATTGTCCCTCTGTCTCCCCACAGCAGCAGAACTGGGCACCAACAAGGGCAGCAGGGAAATCAGAATTGGCTGGGAGCCAAATGGAGAGGTGCCTAGTAACCCAGAGCTGTCTGATTTCAGAACATCCCCACAGCACGTCCAGCAGGACTTGTGCGGGACGGGGGAGGGAGGGCCAGCTGAGAACTCAAAGGCCCAGCCAATTTGCTTTTGAAAAATCTGCTTAAGTTGCAAGAGCTGGTGCAAGAACTTGCCTTGAAGGGACCTTGACAATAGGGCGCTGGGATGGGGGCTGCACAGTGAAGTTGCTGCGCAATAGCCTGTCTTTCCCGCCCTTGCTTCTTTGGGAAACCTTTCCAGGCCACACCCTGGAATTCACTGGGATAGTGTTGCATAGCGGTTCACCGAGCCACTCTAAGCGACTGAGGATGCTGCTTCAGCTGAGCTCTAGGGTTGCAGTCAGCTGCCTTTCTGGCAAGCTACACAAGATACCCTGCCTCTCAGCCCAGCTGAGAAATGGACAGTTGTGAAACGGAGGGGAGATCAATTACCTGGTGTTGACAAAAGCAATGTCTCAGCCCTGGGTTCCACATGCTGACAGCGTCTCTCCCCATTCTCTCCCCCTGGGTTCAGCAAAGCCGCTTCCCGAAGCAGTGGAACAGGCCTTCAGAATTATCCCCATAATTACAGGCTCTTGGATAAATTGCAGGGCTGGGCACCTCCTCCCTCCCAGCTGGGCCACCCAAATGGGGCCCCCTGCTCTGTTTCCACACCAGCTGGGAGGCCCAAGAGAGCCTCAATTAAAAGGGGCAGGGTAAAGCTCTTCCATTAATGGCCCACCTGGCTTGGGAAACGGCTCGGACAATAAATGAGTGTGTGTGTCCCCAAACCCTTCTTCGGCACTAAAATCTTCCCTCAATCATTTTCTCTCTGCCACACAGAAATAATCTGTTATTAAAGCTTTATACTTATTATTATGGATATTTATGGCAGGATTTGGCTGAAGTCAGGATAAAACACACACACACATGAAGTCAGAGTCAATTTTTGACTTGAACTTATCATAGAGGGAGATGAAACTCAGACCCATAGAAAGGAAGTGGCTGGACTTTCTCTAACCCCACAGCTGGGGGAGAAAGAAGAACAAGACCCCTGCTGGAAAACACTGGATCCTGGGTAGAACAAAAGGGTAGTGCAATACAGCAGCAGACAAAAAGCTCCTAAGAGAATCCCTTCTCAGACAATAACAAGCTTAGCATGTAGTTGTAGTGCCATACTTATACTCAAGAGTGTCAATCCAGCACAGAAGCACCATCTCCTGCCTCCAAGAAATAGGTGGTGGCTCAGAGTAGCCTTGCTGACACAGGAATACCCTTGTTTCAGGAGAATTGTCATCTACCACTTAATAAAAATAAATACATGAAAATTTCTCTATATCTCCGCAGAGGAGAGGAGGAGTTGATCCACAACAGAACACAACCTATACTGGTATCCTCTGCTTCCATGCTGGAGTAGAACAGGAAGGGAGTGCTCACATTCTGATCTTGTATGAAAGAAACAAGAACTAATATAACTGGAGGGAGGAGTGCTCTGTCTTTCCAACAGGTGGCTGTGACTCCCCCACATAGCTGACAACAGCAAAAGCGTGCAGTAGCAGAGGAAGAGCATCATTTTTTGCAGTTAGTGCTGAAGTGTGTGTGTGTTGGGAAAATGTTTTATCTCCAAAAGAGAAACACATCCTTCAGAAAAAGAACCTGAACTCCTCTCTACAGCACACAGATACCACCACCCCAAAAACTAAGAAGTCAGAATATAATTCTCCACATGTTCCGGGTTCCCCAAATACGAAACATTTCAATACCTGGCTCTTTATTGGGCCTGTGAGTGCAGAGCATTCTGGGACAGAACGTGAAAGGTGACTAGGAGCTGAAATTGGTATTCCTGAGCAGCAGACATGGTCTCTTGCAACACATATCTAGTTAAAAATGTTTCATTGTTTTGGCGCTGAGGAAAATATAGCTGGGCAAATGCTAGAGATTTGTGTTCAGATGGCAAAACCACACTGCAGCTTCCTTGTGCATGGTGCTTCCAGGAGAGAATTCCCTTGGGCACACAACACTGGGCATTGCATGCTGCTGCCATCCAGGAATTTATCAGCTAGTGCAACTGTCTTCACTCTACCCTGTCACTTAACCCAACAGCAAGCCCTGGGACTAACACAAACAAGAGCGCACGGTACAGGATTGTATTATACCAGGCCCAGAAGAGACCTATAATCAGGGACCCTCCAGGGGTGCAGTAATTAGAAAGCACTAAGAACCCATTGTGTAATTCATCAGCCAAGACATGCAGAGCCTTTTTCGAATAGACCAGCAGCTCCCACATCCTGACTATGCGATCAGTTCAGTTTAGCCACTGTTACAACAAATAACAATGAAACATGGCATTCATGTTTGAAACCATCCAATAGGAGATATCCGGGATCAGTAAGGGGAAACAGGTACACAACTGGAAAAGAACTGACAAAAAAATCACCTAGCCAAGCTGAGTGTGAGGAAAAGTTAGCATCTTACAAACTTGCTTCAGGAAGATTGCTAAGGCAGTCAGGGACTACCCAAATGTTTTCAAAAAACTTCAGACTTCCCCCTTAGCGCGACATTCAAATAAGCACAGTTCAGCAGTAGTTCTGCAATATACAGATGGGCCCCCATATCCACAGATTCCATATCCATGGCTCCAATTATCCACGGATCTGGGGGTCTCTCTTACCTTCCTTTATTCTTATTGTGGGTTGCTAAAAAGCCTGTCCCCTGCAGATACCAGGGTATACTGTACTACCAAACACAATGGGAATTGCCTTTCTGCATGGGGAATAGCCAGGGAAGGCATCAAATGTTGACCCAGTAAGGCACTGGCTGAGGGCTCGCACTTAGCAGGGGGCCCACCAGGACAGTCCAACCCTGAACTATCAACAGTGGTAGCTGAGAGTGCCATCAAAGGGCACGTGAGAAGGGTACCCAGTGCAGGACTTTGCCCCAGGACTCTCAGCCACCTGACACAGGCCCTGGGAAGAGCCAGGCTGTAGTGGACAGTTGTAGCTATTTTAAATAAATTGTAAGCTATTTGTACTCCAGAGCTATGGAAGGAAGCGTCTTGCTTTGGAGCTAGCAATGACTAGGAAATTTTAAAAATCTTAATATTTGAATAAAACTACTACCACTCTGAATGGGAGCACAATATTAAAGTATATATAATTATATTCTTTAGGTGACCTTGGAGTATGTGCCCTCAGAATACAGTCCCTCTCCTTGCCCTTAGCCCTCCCCTCCCTTATCTCCTGGCTAATGAAATAAGGAAAGATTCCATGTAATGTTAGATAGCTGATACTCAGACACTACGAGTGATTGGCCAAGGATCATAAGGTGGAAGATCTGAACTGTCTGTGTTTGTCTGACACACTGAAATAAATTATTATTGGGGAGGTGATTAACGTTGGCATGCGACATCGGAGCATGCCATGATTGTGCTTTATTTGTTAAAGGTTAAGGGCTCTAACACAAACTGTGGCACTGTGCCTTGCCCTGCTGGGGTGCCCCAGATGAGTTGGATTCGCTTTTCACATGAAACAACTCCTCTGATGACCACTGCAGATTTGCACGTATCAACTCATTTTCTCAGCACTGACTCAGCACATAAAGTATCTAGCTGTACACACTATATAAATACAACTGCTAAGGCCGGCTCTAGGAGTGGCGGGGCTCAATGCGGGGCATTGCCGTGGGGCCCTGCACCCTCCCTGCGGGGCCCCCACACACCAAGGAATGCTGCGCGTGGCACCTGAAAGTAATTGGTGGTGACATGATGACATCACCGCCAACTACTTCCAGGAGGCCCATTTTGAGCCATTTGGAGGCCCAAGGTAAAGCTGCTCTGTGTGTCCCACTGGCCTACAGCCCATAGAGATCCCATCTGCAGCAGGCAGAAATCTGCTCACTGCACTGTGGGGCCCAATGTGATGACATTGGTCACATTGGCTTAAGGCCTGCCCTGCAACTGCTAGCTAATACAGTAATAAGAAAAAAGCTGGAAACAGGTTGTGCACCACTTACCCATATCTCATAATATAGGCATAGCATGCCCCAGTATCCGCTGGGGTTCCATTCCAGACCACACAGTGGATACCTGAAACTGTGGATACTGGGATGCCTTTTTAAAGATAGGGGAAACATCAGTGGTTTTGCTCCAACAACATAAAAATAAAGGATTTGTTTAATATTCCCCTATCTTTTTAATAGGCATCCCAGTATCCATGGTATCCACGGGTAACTGAAACTGTGTATACCAGATCAGTGGATACAGGGCATGCCTGTATATCATAATAAGCTGAATGTGCGCCTTAATTAAAAAGTATTAGGTATAATCCAGAAAAAAGTGAATCATTATAAGTCTTGTTCAACTGCTTTAAATAGGTCGTAAAGTTGCACCTATGTTTTGCTGGATATTGCCTAGCATATCTGAAGTGGAATGAAAAGACAGGAAAAAAATTCTGTCTATAATATTTGACCTGTGAGGCTGCTTTATTACAATAAACATGTATGTGTGAATCTACCATCAATGTGCTTCATTTTGGAAAATTAGCATGGAACACTCTTACGTTACGCTGTTCTCCACATTTATCTGTACTTTCATAATCTCCTTTTAAAAATGTCTTACATTTAGGACAGGCAGAGGGTTAGAGTATGGGATACAGAAGTACAAAGGGGAATAAAAGCAAGACAAATGGGAACAAAAAGATTGCCATGCCAGAGCCTGCATGTCTGGTTTGCCTGGAAGAAAAACAGGTTATCCGGATACCACAATGGATCCAATCTTGACAAGAAAACTAGTTGGGATGAAACAAAAGAGGCGAGTGGGTGTGAAAGAGAAGCAGGAATGATCCATTTCTAGAGTTCATATGCTGGTGGTCAGGGGTATGTTTCTAATAATATTAGCAGCCAGAGCAAAGCTATTAATCCCAGACCCATAGTTGTTCCCTATTACAGGGGGCCTGGGGTGGAATCAAGCAGCATCTGAGCTGTGGGTTTTTTTAGGGACAATCCCATTTTTAAAACACATGTAAGAACAATGTGTGTCTTTGAACTGTCAAAAAGGTCAAATATGAATTTGGGACCCATAAACTTCAGAGAAAGTATTGGAAGCTCTATAAGATATGGTCACATACATTGCACAGCTAAAAGGATGCACTTTTGGTGCACACATTTTTTAAATGTAGTAAGAGAAATGTGAACATATGGAGGTAGCATATAGCTATTATGACGAGTAGCCACTGATAGACTTCCACGAAACTGCTTGTGCTACGCTTGCACTCTTGAACTAAGTAAGGTTCAGAACTGGCTTTGGTGTTCTGATCTCTCAGTTTTGCCAACATATGCTTAATTGAAATATTTTAGTATTTTGGGAGAAGCTGTTTAAGTGTTGCACTGCAACATTTATGATATATAAATGTGAAGACGTGTTCTTCACTTCTTCAATTGAAAGGAAATGTGTCTTTTTGACAGAGGGATGGCTCTGCTGTTAGATTGCTACAGCAAAGACAAAAAGGAATCTTGTGATACTTCAAAGACTAAAAGAATCATTGTGGCTTATGTGACAACACGTCTGTCAGCCTTTAAAATGCTGTGACATTTTGACATTAATCCTCCAAAATATTTTTTGGCCAGCATGCTTCCAGTCCAATGAATGAGACCAACCAAGGTGGAATAAAAGAATATAGATGTTGCTCTATGTCTTAAGGGAAAAACATCACTTTCTTATCTTGCTCTCATAGCAGGAATCCATTCTGAGGAACTGTAATCAATGGGTTTGTACAATTTTCTGATATTTCTTTCACAGTTCCATCATTATAAAAAAATCAAGGCTTCAGTCCAAAAGTTGAGAACAGCTCTTAGTGCCCCACCCCTAGGATCCCACTGGGATCTTTCCACTTACAATAGCTTTGCCAGAGGATAGGATTTAGTGATCAGATCCCAGCAGTTGGGTGGGCTCAGTGGGGCTGAGAGGAGCAGTTTTCAAAACTAGCATGTCAGGAATAGATGTATGAAAATCTTGCCTGGATCTTTCTCTGCAATGAGCCATCTTGTTGCTCGAATCTGGGTTGCTGGTAGATGGGTTTCTGTGAGTTTATGGGAATTGTCCAGGTTTATGTGAATTGTCCAGAAAGATTTACCTTGGGCAACAGCAGCAGTTAAGGAACAATGTAATAATCAAACTGAGTAATAATCAAACAATGAATGGATTCAAGAAGCCTGTGCTGCTCCGCTATATATGGACTCTGCTCCCAGGTTAGGATAAGAACAGACAGGTAGAAAATAAGAAAAACCTTCTGTAGGAGAGTGCCATACCCCTTCTTTCAGTCTCTTGGTCCATATTCTGCCTTAGCAGAGGCAGCACTGTTTGTGCAACAGACATTTATTTTTGCTTTTTAATCTCTTCATTCTGGAAGATCTCCTTTGGACTGCTAACTCAGTCAGTGGACAGCTAGAGAGACTATCAGTGCTCCTTCAAGTTGGCCTTATGCTCCTGAAATGAGTGGCAGTTGGTCTGCGTATCATCTCCCCCACAGCCATCATCTTATCTAAGAGGCACACTCTTGCTGCCTCCCCAGCATCATGCCAATATAGCCCAATCTGGGCACAGTAAGGAGAGAGAGACCTGATTCAAAGATATGCCTGGGCCCTTTACATGCTGTATTCTCCTTCCTTTGGAGAATACCAAAACAGGGACCAACAGAAGAGGAAAGGAATAGTTTGGAAATGCAACTCACTATACATTTGTGAGAAAATTTACCCACAAAGTTGCTGTTTCTGGGCTTTTTCCCAGCAAGTGCACACAGGAAACAGGAGAGTCTACTTGAAAAGTAATTTTTGCGCTTCCCCATATCTAGCAATGACATTTAGAGTCTCTTTTTAGATACTTTGTATGGCTTTATGACTTATACATGTCTTGTAGTCCCACAAGCTGTCACATGCTGTTGCACCACCAACCATCCTGGTCACAAGTAAAGTAGAACAATCACCTCATTGGCTTGCTCACTCTTCCCTATCAGAGAACCTCAGATGAATACAACTGCTGTTATAAAGTCCAAGCCAGCACCTCTATGACTTGATTCCCCCATGGAGAGAAATCAACATGCTGGCTCTAGAGGATCATCCTAGTCAACATCATTCTAGAGATGAGGACCCCCAATTTAGCTCATTTCCTCAGTCTGTGCTGCACATAATGATAACTAAGGTCACCATGATTCTAGGTTTGGCTCCATCTGTGACAGACCAAATCCCATCACGTATTTTCCTCAATCAAATATGAGCATGGGCTGGCTTTTGCACTAGATGCTGTCTCTGAATAGGTGTCCCACAGAAGTAAGAGGAACCAGTTCAGTTTCTCAGGGTCAGTAAATCAATTCTCAAATTTCTTCCTTCCTCAAAACCCGTGCCCACCAAACCTTTCATTCTCTAGCTATCAATAGTGACTTAAAGCCTGGCACAAGGGCTGCAAAGCAAATGAGTTCCTATTATCTTCTCTAATCAGCAGCAACAAGCAAAACTAAGGGGCCATCACTATCCCTTCAACAAGACCTGGAGGGCACAGCTAACCAAATATGTCCTGGAGCAATTAGACTTCTATTATTTATTCATTTATTTATTTATTTATTTATTGTCATTGTGTTACACAACGAAATTCACTGGCACCCGGAGACCAAACCAATACACACACTAAGTTCCCGACAATCCCCCCAACCCCCCATACCATCCACCCCCTTAAAATTCCATTTCTAAAATTCTATTGAGATAGGTGGGTTGTATATAATACCATCTCCAGAAGTTGTATTACTCCTCCTTCCAAGGAATTTGAAAGACAGATGATAGAAAGAGCCATCCAAACTGCCCTAAGATTTCAGGCTGAGGAACAGGTGCTTTTCAGGAGGATACTGGTAATCATTTGCTGTTTTTTTATTCCTCCCCCCAAAAAAGGAGAGCAAGACTCTTTTCAGCCTAATACACCTAAATAAATCCATGCTCTAACCTTTTCATGTGAAAATGCTATCATCAGCAATCCATCAGATGATTGCACGCAGCGGTGTTATGCTGCTGGAACGCTGGGCGGGACATCCGGGTGATCGACAGCCCGCCCGTTGCGTTCCTCAGCGTTACGCCGTTTGCGTAATGTACGCAAGCGGCGTAACGCTGCAGAATGCAACGGGCGGGCTGTCGATCACCCGGATGTCCCGCCCAGCGTTCCGGCAGCATAACACAGCTGATTGCACGGCATCCATAGGCCATGTAAATGCACTCTCTTACATGATCAGGCCATAGGAAATCTCTCTTCTGCTTAAATAAGCAACACTATCAGTATCATGCCTTAGGGCCCAATCCAATCCAACGTTCCAGTGCTGATGCAGCCATGCCAACAGAGTGTGTGCTGTATCTTACAGTGGAGGGGCTGTCATGGAGGTCTCCTCAATTTAAGGAAATGTTCGTACCTTTATCTCAGGGCTGCATTGAGGCTGTATTAGCACGAAAGTTGGATAGGAAAGTTGGGCCCATACTCTGTTTCTTCTACTCCCAGAGCATTCACCAAGGTGCTGGTTCTCATGATGACTCAACTCTTAGAATAGCATATTCACATAGGTTTACCTAGACGACCTCATCAGGATTTCTACTAGCACATGCAGCCAGGTGTATGTTAACTACTGATGCAGCAGGAAGCCACTCTGGAATATGGTTTTATACAGGGCAAAAGGTCTCTGAAGAACAGTCTCCCCACATCAGTGAGCTGGAGTTCTAACTGATACTATAGGATTCCCTAAGTGCTGGAATTTGGTATTGTTGCTTCTCAAAGGCTACAAATATGACAAGGCCTAGTGGGCTATCGAAATCCATGCATGCGGAGTTTGACTGCTTGCTGGACTTGACATTTCTAGAGGTGGTCTTTTTTTCCCCTATATTGTCAATCTCCTGTCACAATCAGGCAATATAGCCAATACATTCTGGAAAAGCAGAAGAAATAACTCATGAAGGGCAACTTGAAGGTGGCCAAGACATTCTGAGTTCACTATCTCAAAGCATTGTCACTACAGGCTATGAGAGATAGCAAGAATGTGGGGATGTTTTGCTAAAGGATTGCTATGAGTAACAGGAATGATACTTGCTGTCTGAGTTGGAGAATGGTTTAATCTAAAATGGACATGCACAACTTGTGTCCCACTAACCTAACATAGTTCACCACCTGTGTAAAGTACCGTAGCAGAGCCTGAAAAACCTCATGTATTTGCTACCTGACTGGGGCTGAAAAACTGTGGGCAGTGATGTCATTCACAGGGAATGGACCAGAACGGGCGTTCCGGATCCTAAACGGGCTCTGTGGCTGCTTTCGGGTTTTTTGTTGTGTTTTTTTCAACATTTGAATTTGAACTCAAAAGTGAGTTCCTGTTCCTAAATCATTTGAATGACACCACTGACTGTGGGGTGCATTGGTTGCAGTACATGGCTGAAGGGTTATGACTAGCTTAGAACAGATAGCACAGGCATGATCAACACTTCTTATTAAAAGGTTAGTAAAAGGTGAATTTGGGTACAAAAGATGGGTAAACTGGAGTATTTCTGCGGCAAGGTGAGCCGTGCATCTTCTTCCCTCACTCTTCCAGTGACAGATGTATCTATCTCCAGCTCTAATATTGACAATTACTTCTTTGTCACCACACGTACTCCTGCTTCAGCAAGATATTTGTTCAGGTGTCCAGAACATTTACCCAATTACTTGTCTCTCTGGTGCCTTCATATTTTTTGAACTTCAATTTTTTTCTAAACTTGAAAAATCTGGGGAGGGGATAGCAGACTTTGAAATGTCACAAGGGATGCAAATCAATGTTGTACATGGCCAAATTCTACTATAAACTGGCAGACTCCATTTCCTGAGACCTCAATCATTCAAGAAAGATTTTGTGTCTGGCCATAATAGAATGCAATTCCAAAGTAGTCTCACTGCTCTAATTACTTAGTTCTGTATGTACCCTTGAGTTCTCCATGTATTCACACAATGGGTCATGAAAAACAACAACTCCCACATTGTTACTCCATATTTTTCATGGACTCGTTAAATAAAAATTAAAAAATATTTTACAAAAGAGAAACAAAAAATGATCTGAAGTGACATCTGAAGCAGGATCCTGGTCAATTTGGGCTTGGAACAGCCAGGCTGAAAGTGAGGCCTTGCCATGGACAGTTAAGTTTGTGGTTTAATCCAAAACTATTTCCATCAGCAGCAAATTCAATAAATGCAGTTACAATGGAGAGCAAAGGAGAGCTGCGTCCCCTCCATATCCATGTGGTGATCAGATTCCCTGACAGGCCCGAGGAAGTGAAGAAAGAAGGATGGTGGAGGGTAATAAGCACCCACCCGCCCCCCTCACACACCCAAGATACGCATACGCACACACCCTCCCTCCCTCTCTTGTGGCTGTGGCAGCCGGAGCTGAATCTGATTTCTTGGAGCGTCCTCAACACAGTGCTGCATGCACATGCCGTGGGCCACCTTCAAAGTGTTGAGGGGCGGATTAGCTGGATTAGGGAGGCTGTGAAAGGAGCCATGCTGCTCGGGAGGAAGTCTCGCTGGGGGCGTGCTAAAAGAGCCATTTTTACCTGTCCCGGCTGCTCTGAAAGGCCTGCCAGCCGCTCACTGGCCTATGGCTGTCAAAACACGTCCAGCCAGGATCCTGTTCACCATGGAAAAGCAGCAAGCTTCATCAAGGAGGAAGGGAGCCCAGGCACCCCATTAAACTGACACCCTGGGGCTAAACATTGCTGAGGGCTGGGATAGGGGGAGATGTGCAGCGCCGTGTCCCTTGGTGCTTGTTCTCTAACAAACCTAGTCTGACAAAGACAGAGTCGCCAGGCTGCTTTCTAAATAAACAAGGCAGAGGGGGTGGGGGTGACTGGCAGGCTGGCTTTAAGGACAGCACTGAAAGGCCCGTTTGAGGCCTACTCCCCATTCCCCAGGCCTGGCCTGGCCTTTTGTTTATCCCAGACCTAAATTAATGTCTTTATTTACCAGAAATCCGAAGGGCTCAGGTTCCCAGTGTGGAGGGGGCGGGTGGGGAGAGGAACGGCATGAAGGAGCCTTGGCCAAAGACGAGGGGAGAGCCCGACCCCCGAAAAAGGGGGCTAAAAGAGATTCAGTTGGGAGCCATTCACCGCTAAGACTCCTGTCAGCATTGACATAAATTTCCACTGGTGTTGGCATTTACGCATTTGGCATTTCCATATGTATAGAGTTGCCTGGACTAATTATGCTAATCATCCCCTCTGTTGGCCGCTGTGAAAAATGCCCACATTAAGCACTCCACTGCCTGCTAATGTGACTTAATGTGCGGTTGAAACATACATTCATCCCCCTCTGAATGGCGAAATTTTTCCACATTGCTGCCTTCATTCAGGCAAGAAATGAATTTTTTGAACTCAGACCACTTTTCCAAGCCAGGGGGGATGGACCAGAGAACAACACTCTCTCCTTCTTGCTCTCTCCACTTTCTGTTCCCCACTCACAGTCCTTGCCAATAAAATAAAAAATAAAATAACATTTGTAGTGTTGGACCAGGCCCTCTTCTTCACATATTTTTAGAATGAACTCTCCGTATATACAACCAGATCAGCAAGATGGGGAGACCCCATCTTTATCCAGAAGCATCCTTCCTCCTGCTCTTCTCTTGTTCACCGCCCCCCCCCAACAAAAGGAGCTCTTTCCTCCCCCAACGCTTCAATTCTTTGGGAAACTGAAACAGCCTGAGTGGCAACTCTAGCAAGTTTGAGCTAGTCTGAGAAAAGAAAGATCCTTTCAAAGCCAGCCATGGTCACAGTAGAAGATGCCTCTTAGAGCAAATGTCAAAGCAGAGGCAAAAAACAAAGCAGATTTAGAGGATAATGGCTAACGCTCTCTCTCTCTCTCTCTCTCTCTCTCTCTCTCTCTCTCTCTCGCTCTCTCTGTGTGTGTGTGTGTGTGTTAGAGACTGGAGTATCTTCCTAGGGGGAACTCAAATACCCTACATTTTTGGACACTTGTGTCAAAGAACACTTTTGTATCATAGTGTTCACATGAACAACTACCACAACATTTATTAGCAGCGAGAACTTTTAAATGACCTTTTCATCATGCTCTATTGATAAGCATTTATTCCAACAATTGGATGTAATTGCCATCAGTTTAACACTACCAGTAGTATTAATTAATTAGTGGAATTAAAAAATAATAATGGTGACAAACAACACAGAAGAAAAGAAATATCATTAGTGCTCATTTTTCTCCCATTGGTAGTTTTATAAATTGGATTCATGTGTCCTGAGTGAATAAAAAACTGCCAAGCCTCCAGGAATCAGAATGCAACTCCAGCTGATGTCTAAACCAATCCTAAAGATTCCAATAGAGCCTCCTTGACATCATGCTGATGAAACAAATTTCCAGGAATAATTTCAACCAAAATTGGCAACGCTTTCTCTGCCCCTACTCTGTGCTCATGTATATCAGTTGAATATTTAATCAGAAAAAAATCAGATAGGGATGTTGAACACATGAGCAAAGTGACAATGCAAGAAACCATGCAATGGGTTGACCAAGGCTGGATATTGTTTCCTTATACTTCCACCCCAGGAAGGTCATCTAATTCATGGCAGCATAAGGAAGAATCAGCATGTCCACAGATGAGTGGGTAGACATGTGCATTACTGGCCAAATTTAAACTCTCAAAGGGCATTCTAGCAGACATTTCTGTCAGCTAAAAAAACCAAATAAGTGTATTCTTATGAGGACTCACATATAGAAGTTTGGAGAATATGAAAGATGCTAGGACACACTCCAAAAATAATGTAGAAAGTAATTGTGTGTTCCTGTGGCAACCCATGTGTTTCTTTACAGAGGAAATTTGATAGGGTATAAACTTGAGGCCTGCCTCCTTCAGTTGCTTAGCTTCTCCTGTGGCTTTTGGATCCACATGACTCCCTTGCATCATTAGATTTTAGAATTTGTTTTTCTAACTATATATGCTCCTGTATATCAGCTATCAAGCTGTTCATCAGAGAACATAAACCTTTCCTGTAGTTATCCTAAATAATGTAGTTGCTAGCCCACATTTGCTTCTAACAAATGCAAATACACCAAATTATGAGACACACACTTCTGGCCTGGCCATGACGGCAATCTCCCCCCATGGCTGTCATCCTTTCCAGAATCTTCCTCTCATCTTATCAGCACCACACCCACTTCAGAATCTATTGCTAGCTACTAGGCCACCCACCTCTGCTGGCCACCCAAGAATCTTATCCCCCCATACACACACTGAAGCCCCCTTGGCCTCTGCACTCAGCTGCCTTGGGGGCTTGTTTATTTGCTCTTATGAGCGAGGTATGCAGGCCCCACATCCATAGTTTATTTATCTGTCCAGACAGAGGGTTTGGAATAGAAAAGCCTCATTGAACATACGCTGGGACTTCCAACATTCCTCACATGGCCTGCTTTCATGGATTTTTTTCCAATCTCAAACACCCTGAAGTCTGACCCAAATCTTTGGTGGCTTCACCCCTTCACCCCTTCCACGTGCAAAGGCATCAGGCTAATTTGTGCATACATAGGGCATCCGTTCTCAAGGAATGGACAGCTGATGCCCACTTCTGAGCACTGTCTGCAGAAATTGTTCTTTGCTAACCTTTCAAAGCTGGCAGTTAAGGGATTGTTCACTGGATATCAAATATGAGATGAGGAATGAGCCAATAAGAATTCAATCTGGGATCAATTTGAAATCCCAAGATGAGGCTAATGTCCCCACTCACTCTCTGAACCACATACCAGGTTTATGTACATAAACAGAATATAGAAGAGAATACCTTGCTCAGCAAGTTATCTCAAGGCATAGATGCCCCACTCCCTCAAAACGTACAAATCCACAAATTACTTCCACACCAAATCTTTACTTGTCCTCTCAAGATCACTACTACAGTACCGGGATCTCTGTTATCATCCTGGGTGATAGGCTGGAATTGCAATCACATCACTTTCCCAAACTATATAAGCCAGGAGGAGGCCACCCCAAATATTGTACTAGTGAATGAGTTTCATTTTTTACTACTGGTGGAAAGAAGCTCCTTGTCCCATCTTCATTCAATCTACATCCTAGTGACAGGCCCAAAGCAGAGAACCTTTTTCAGTGGTTCCATAAGCATTTTGTAATCTATGTTGAAAACAAGTCTGTATTGCTGTTTTCTTACTATATTCAAGATATGAAAACATGTTCAAGGTCAGGAAAACTTTTGACTGCCAGCTCAGGATAAAAAGTGGGTTTTCTGGACAGCCTCTTCAGATCTCTGTGTACTGGTCCTATCCCCTATACACTGCTTGATAGTCTCCCCTTAATCTGTCCATTCCTCAAAGGCCTCTGCCCAGTGCCCCAACAATTCAGCAAACTCCTCATCTCTTTCCAGTCTGTGTGTGCTCTAGTACGGATGGGCACAAATCCTCCATCATTTCTTTCAGCTTCCCCACACACAGGAATTCAAAGATAAAAGCATTTCCCTTGGCAGGACAACCATCCAGTAGCAGCAACCTTTAAAAAGGCCCTGCAGCCACACAGCTACACTTAAATGTCCTGGTTAAAGATTAAACTTGCCTTCCTTTGAGGTCAGCCTCAGCCTATAAATCAGCCATGACCTTTTGCCTTCCAATTGCTGGCTTGCTTTCAAGCCCCAAGCTTTAGGTTTAATTGCCACCTAGCAAGCTATCCTATGCCAACAGCTAGGCCAACAGGCAAGTGCCTCTAGAGAGGCATAACTACATGTGCCTACAACCAGGTCCTGTTGACATCAGTTCTTGACATTTTTCTCTAAACTGCAGTTGGCCAAACTGGATGATCATGGTCAACTCTACTGGAGCACTATGGGAGCAATCCTAACCTAGAGTTAGACCGGCCCAGTTAGGCCAGCACAAGGGCCACCGTAAAGCACTTTTGGACCAGGACCACTCTCAAGAGTCAGGGAGGATGGCGCACACCTGTGTGCTGGCCTCTCTGACTCCAAGCGTGGTTTAAACATGCTTTCTGGTGTCCCTTGTACTGGCCAAACTTTGCTGGCCTAACTGTGTCGGCCTAACTACAGGTTAGGATTGCGCTCTATGTATTCTCCACTATGTGGTGGTCACTTCCTCAGTACTACCCACCCCACGGTTTCTAAAAGCAGATCCCACCTAAGTAAATAACGTATCTTTTTGTAATTTGAGACTGAATCCTTTGTGGCTAAACTTAAAAGATTATTAGTAAAGATGTGGAATTAGTTGGGACATAGCTGGGACCTAATCAGGAAGCAGCTGCCAGCTCCCAGCTCCTCTGGAGACCCAGCTACCCAACTACTGCCACACCGCCAAATTTAGCTGGTCTAACTCCAGATTAGGATTGCACCCTTAGTCACCCAAAGCTCCCTGATGAGCATCCTGAAGTTTCTTGGTGTGCAGAAAACATGCCAGTCACTTCAGAATGGGCATGAATTTATCCGAGGAAGACATGTGCGCCTAAGGAGTGAGAGAGTAATTTAGGGCCCAATCCTATCCAAGTTTCCAGTGCCGATGTAGTTGTGCTGCAGCCATGATTCATCCCCGAGGTAAGGGAAGAAATGTTCTTTTATCTTGGGAAGGCTAATGTGAATGCCCCATCAACACAGAATGCAATGCATGTACCATTGACGCAGTCACATCAGTGCTGGAAAGTTGGATAGTATTGGCCACAGCAGGCACTTCTAGCACCAGCAGTACAAACATACTGCCGGCGCTGGGTCAGTGGCAGTAGACGTGCAGCTCCAGTGCCAGGAG
Source organism: Lerista edwardsae (assembly GCA_029204185.1). NCBI lineage: Eukaryota > Metazoa > Chordata > Lepidosauria > Squamata > Scincidae > Lerista > Lerista edwardsae. The sequence goes on from JAJKFI010000055.1 coordinate 5,493,278, forward strand.
GATGTTGCATGGAGCTGCGCAGCAGTAAGTGCTACCTCTGCCAGTGGTGTGGAGAGGGCAGAACTGAGCAAAGGAAGAGGAGGAGCAGGCCTGGATGGGGTGTGACTGGCAGTGGCCTCCACCACTGTATCCTATCCCACATGGCCCAACACAGAGGTTCTCAAGTCTGCGCCTGCAAAATAGCTGGTGCAGATTTGAGAAGGCCCATTATGGGGCCACTGCCCTTACCTGGGGGAAGGAGACAAATGTTCCCTTCCCCCAAGGAGCCTCTGACAGCTGCCGCAGCTCCCATTGGATGCAGAGGTAGCTATTCTGGCACAGTTAATTCTATTGGAGCTGGTCATCTTAGGATTGGGTCGCCCATCTGTCCTTGCTGAAGTCAAATTCCAGTACAAGAAACCAATCAGAGTAAGCTGTTCCAATGGGCCCTGAATAACACACTGCCATCCCATCAAGCCATCCATAGCCAGCAGTACTCTTGCCTACTCTCTACCTGAACTACATTATGAAAATAGAGAACATCTTCAGTTACAACAAAGGTCCACAGACAGTTTCTACCAGAGACTTTACTTACCTCTCCCTCAAGACACAATTGGATTAGCACTAATGCAACACATACTGTAGCTCCATCACTAAAAAACAATTGGCTCCTCTGGAATAACCCACAGAAAAAGACTTCTGTTTACCCATCTCAGAAACATTCAGGGCCACTCAGAGATAAGGAACCCAGAGTTAGGCCATTTGATTCAGTTTGACAATTCCTTTGTCCCAGAACCCAATTTGAAACATTTACATGCACACACACAAACACACAAAGAGCAATCAACCATTACAATCACATTGGCCACAGAAGTCTGTTCCTTCTTTTACCAGTTCCCTGCTATCACTCTTGCTCAAATGTAGGCCCTCCACAGCATCTAACTGTGTTATCATCATCATATCTATGTTATAAAAACCCTTTTGAGGCTATAGAAAGAGGGCAATTCTCACCTATGATGTACAACAATACTGCAGATGGAGGAGGCTGTCAGATTGAGGGCGCAATCCTAACCTGAAGTTAGGCTGGCACAGTTAGGCCAGCAAAGTTTGGCCAGCACAAGGGATACCATAAAGTATGTTTGGCTCACTCTAGGAGTCAGAGAGGCCAGCACATAGATATGCACTATCCACCCTGAATCCGAGAGTGCCCAAACGCACTTTATTTTTAGAAGTACTGGGCTACCTCAGAATGCCAGGTGCAAAGGAGTTGCAACAGAATGTAGACATCTTGTTGTCTTGTGTGCTCCCTGAGGCAACTGGTGGGCCACTGTGAGATACAGGAAGTTGGCTAGATGGGCCTTTGGCCTGATCCAGCAGGACTCTTCTTATGTTTGAACACATGAACAGTGGCATTCCTACGGGGGGGGGGGCATTCGCTGCTCGGAGAGCCGGCTCAGCTGCTTTGCTCTCCAAGCTGTGAATGGCTCTGAAGATGGGGGTGAGCACGTTACACAGCAGCTCAGCCTCCTGCAACAGCATTTTCCCCCCTGTAGGAATGCCACTGCACACGAATTCTGGACAGAACACATGTCCATCTTTTCCAGAGATGTATCCCATGTTAGTGGTGGTGCGCCACAGCGCTGAGTTAAAAGCATGAGCTATGGGGTATGTTTATAGAAAAATGTGGGCTGGGAGTTCCAGACAGCACTGACAAGTGTTAGGGACATGCAACTGGCAGCTATTACTGCAGTGTATGTAGCAGAAAGGGGATCTCAACTACTGAATGTTAAATGGAATCTCTCCCCAGTGATATGCACACAAGGCCATACGCTAATCAGAACAATCAATGAAAACAATGGGAATGACATGAAAAAAGCAGCCACAAAGTAACAGCCATATTTCATCAGAGAACATGGCTAGACCTGCAAATAATTGACAATTGTGTTCAAGATGTTTGCCCCTGCATACAGGCAGTGCTGTATGGGAGCAAAGGGATCAAGTCTGAAGATCTTCTTATCTAAAAGTTAGTATCTTGACAGCAATTTGAGTCAGGGGACCCACAACATCTAGACAGAAGAGAAATGCAGGACATTTCTACCACATTTTCACAATGGGTATCCTCAGAGCACTGCAGGTTTTCCAACAGAAAGAGCCTGACTCACAATAGCCAAGCAATTATTACTATGGCATTTTACAGAACAGAAAGCAGGGAAGCAGGACTATCCACACAGGAAGATCTACAGCTGTGATCTTTTCTCACTTCTACTTGTATGCCAACTTCCCTGCCAGCTTTCCTACCACACACCAAGCAGCCAACAGTAAGACAAGACCCTGGTTCACAAATGCCAGCTGGCATTTAATAGTTATATTAAATAAATAAATAAATAAATAAATAAATAAATACATACATACATACATACATACATACATACATACATACATACATAACATAAATAGTGTGAAATATAGTTCACACTATTTGCTGATGTATCTAGTTCCTGATGTTGAGTAAAAAGGAAAAAAATGCATTTATTTAATTCGTTGCAAAACAACCTTCTAACAGAAGGAAATGTGTTTCCCTCTTAGTGCACCGCTCACACAAACACCTAAGTCCTAGATCCTATGGTCCTTCAGCCTTGTGCATCTCACAAACCAGCAACCCTACGAAAGAAAAGCCAGGAGTCTTTTTCTTAAGGCTGAACAAATGACAGCATCAAAAGCAATAAATAAGTACAAGTCCAACCGTGCAGGTTCTCAGGGGATGTTCTTGATTTGGGTTAAGATGGGCTGGTTACAAAAAGGGGATTTCCCTTCCTTAAATGTTAAACAGCTGCAGTTTTTGATGGATCTCTTTTCTGCTACAAGCCCCTGTAGGGCAGAGGCAAGGAGAAGCCGCGGAGGGGGAGGGAGGCTAAAGTTGAGGGTGTTTTTTTTTCTTTCCAGTCCCCCTTCAGTGTGTGAAACAGGTGGGTAAACTTTACTGGCATTCATGTGAGTGTGGGTTTTTATTTAAAAGGGAGTGGGAGGGTGGAAGAGTAAAGTTGCTTCTATTGTTGAACAAAATCCAAGAGTAGTTTAGGACCACACATGGAGCTGGGGTTGTGCAGGGGGAGGAGGTGTGGAACGCCAAAGATCGCTGACAGTCATCACAGAGAAACATCTGCTCTTGGAAAACTCCCAGGCTGCTTGCAAAAAATAAAAAAAAAGTAATAATAAAATAAAAATCCCGGAGTGTGAAAACTCTGTGCAACCCGCTGTCAGAAAAAAGAGGAAGCTGGACTAGTAGGTGACAGAAGGCAAAGAGTAAATTCCGGGAACTGCCACAAAAACTGACAACAGTGCAAAGAAGGTAAAAAAAACATACCATGCTGAACTTATTAATAACAAAGGCATCATTTTTATCAAATGTTTCCAGTAGGAAATTAGGATTTGCTCCTGGGTGACCCCTGTTGCTTTCGGCTGTTTGCATTCAACCTGATTCCATTTGCAGCTGGCATGCGTATGCGACCCAAGCCAAACTTCAACTGACAGCACCGTTGTAGACGGTAATTATCCTCTCCTTCAGCACCACCCTCAGAAAGGTAATTTAGGATTGTAATATCAATAATGTAGCGCACCAAGCAGGGCCCGATGGCAAGAAAAACCATCTCCTCTGGGATGGGAGAAAGAATTTAATTACACTTGTCTAGGTGGAGGCATGTAGTTGCGCTGATAGCGATCTGGATTGCACACACAACGATACAGCATGCGCAGGCACACACATGCAGAGCAGCAGAGAAAGGTTTCTATGCACACATATGCTCTTGGGGGACATGTTTAAAATAGAAATGGATGTTTTAGAAAAACAGGAGTGGTTAACCCTTGGGTTATATGGCTATTGTGATTTAAAGGCAATATTTGTTGTTTTTATGTCATAGTTCCTCACAGATTGAGCCAAACATAACTAAACAGGCCTGAGACCAAAAAAGGAGAGGGAATTCCTGGACTAGACAGGAAGTGAGTCTAGAGGATCACCGTGACCCCCTTTCATACTGGAAAATGGTCTGAAGGGTGGGGTTTGACTGCTGAAGGTAAGCAGGTCTGGGCCTGGAAATTGCTAGATGGAAGGCTGCCTGGACAAACTATGAAACCATTCTGAGAGGAAGCGCAGGGTGTAAGTGTAATAGATAAATATGTCTCTAAATCTATGAATCTGCCTCCCAAAAACTCTGGAAACCACCTGTCAATATTTCAAGTATCATGGCTATGGTGCATCCCATTACAGAAACGCCTGTGAACAACATTGCTAGATGCCTCTAGACCCAAGTCATAATCTCTGACACAGGCTTCAAAGATGGGAAAGGCAAACACACCCCAGCAGTCCAGATTCTTATGTTTATACGTTGACATCTCACATGTCTACATGAGAGCTTCTATTCCATTTACAAGCTGCGCTGTTCCTGACAACTCAGATACTCCACAGAGTGGTGGGGTGGGCCCCTGGAATTGTGAGGTGACTTAAAAACCACGGGCACCAGCCACCAAAGACGTGCCATGTGGAAGCCCATCAACATGAACGGACTTGCATAGTGTTTCTCATCCACCTCATACATATCAATGGGGCTTGCAAAGAAGAGTTGCCAGCCTGAGTTCCCTGAGTGATTATTAAGAAATAAAAAAGGCTTCTTGTTTTCATTATTTCTTTGTCAAGCTTTGGAGATTTTACAGCAGTCACAATCTCAAGCTTTCCTCCACTCCTGTGAGCTTTAGAAATGCTCCTTTCATTTTACACGAAAAGTTAAAATGGGGGGAAGCTCTTGATTTTATTGCAAGTCTTGAGGTCTTAGGAGACCCTCCAACTGGAACAAATGGTTCATGCCTGGTACCTGCCCCCATGGAGACAACATGGAGGCAAAGCTGAGAAGCTGTGTGCAAATTTGGATGTACACACATAGGAACGTGGACTTCAGAGATGGGGCCTTTTGCCAACCTCTTTTTAAAAGACCCTTCTTTTTTTTTAAAAGACCCTTCTTTTAAAAAGAACGGGATGCATTCATCTTTCACAGTCAGAACTCCGCCGCCAACCCCAGCATGCCCCAAGCTTTATGCAGTCCTCCCACCAGCCACACCACCTGGGAAAGCGCTTACCTTCCACCCAGAGCTGCTCAATATCCGTCTCGATGGAGGCGACTCGCAGCCCTACAGCTAGCGCTCCAAAGACCAGCAGCCCCACAAAGAGTACTTTGCCACAGTGACGCTGGATCCAGCAGCCCAGTGTAAACAGCAGGGCCTGGAACTGGGCCCGCAGCCACAGCGGGGCTTTTTGGCCCACAGCCTTACCCTAGGGAAAGAAATGGGAGAGTTAGCCAAGGCCCCTTTGCCACAGGGAACAGCAACATTCTGCCCCAGGGTCGCTGGCATCGGCAGACCTCCAGCTTGGGAGGAGAGCATTGCAAGAAGAACCTGGTCACAGCCTTGAGGGCATTTGCTGTGTGTGACTCCTACACACCGGAAACTTGTGGAGGCCACTAGTGCCTGTCCTTTGCTGCAGAGATGAGCTGGAAACTGGGAATGACACCTCTAAACCCATGTGAAAATCTCAAGTACACATTGCGTGAGAGAAACTGGCCATTGAGGGCCATGAACACAAATTCATGCCTTAGTAGTCAGTGGGCTTGGCTTTCAGGTCCCCAGCGCTCTCCTATTGTATGGGGAGAGTGGCTCATCCTGCCTCAAAGCAGGACTATTCCCCTCTACTCCCCAGTTACACTCAGTGGCTGCCCCCAACTCCAGACCCACCTCTCACCTCCAGGAAATACCCAGGAGCAGGCAGAGTTCTTCCAGGCACAACTGGCTATGCTAAGAAGTTCCAAGTCCAGTTTCCAGCTTCCGGGCGGGGAGATGAAGGCTCTCCCCGTCCCCTTTCCTCAGGTGTGTCCTTTCTGCCCTGTCAAGCCTTCTTGCCCTCGTGCTGGGGTCTCCCCATTGTCTCTCTCTTTCTTGCCACTATTCCTTCCTCTCAACCAGGCACCGAGTCTGGTATTCCCCCCCCCGCCGTTTCTCGACCCCCATCCCGCCTTCTCCACCCCCAAGTCCCTCCAGCCTGCCCTACAACCCCCCGCATCCTTTAGCAGCTCCGATCCCGCGCCGGCCTCTCCCCAGCACTGCCCCGTTTCCACGCCATTCCCTCCTGGACGGCCTCGGCGCTCCCCCCCCTTCTGTAAACAAAGTCCTGGGACCACGGAGAGGGCTCCGTGTGAAGCACGCCTGTGCGAGCTCGCCCGCCCCCTCCCCGAAGGAGCCGAGGGACTGCAGCCGGATCCCCACCTCCAGCCCTCCGCCACCCGCGCGCTCTCCGGTCCGCACGCCCGAGCCCGAGCAGCCGCGGTCGCCGGCCGCCTCCTTTGTGGCTGCTGCGGGCTTGCGCGCCTCGCCGCCCGACGGATGGGTCACCCCAACTTTCTTTCCTCTCCCCCCACCCGTGGGAAAGCGCCGTCCTCCCGTTCGCCGCGTACCTTGGAGATCTGCTTGAGGGCGAAGGCGGCGTGGCAGTAGCTGGGTCTCCGGAGGAGATCGGAGTTGGCAGCGGCAGCCGCGTAAGACGGCGGGAGCTCTCCAAAGCAGCCCTCGGCCCCCGGGACCGGCCGATCCGAAGCCATGCTCCGAGGTCGAACGAGGACGGGGCTGGGAGGAGGCGAAGGGGCGCAAGCGGCTGCCCAGGAGCGGTAATCCAGGGGGGAGAGGCGCAGGGTCCGAGGCTTCAGGCTGGCTGCTGCGGGGCGTCCATGTGCACATTATGGGGGCGAATCCGGGGCCATCCAAGCGCACCCCATGAGCCCTTGGCGCCGCCCAGCGTGGTCCCTTCGACGTGCGGCAGGAGACGGGGGAACGAGCGCTCAAACAGCCCCCGAGACTAGCGGCGCCCCGGTGCCCGACGGTGCAGTGCTCCTCGGATCCCGTCCCACCAACATTTGGAACAGACAGTCTCCTTCCAGATCCTGAAAAGAGGAGCGGGGGGAGGAAGGTTTGGTTTGATGGGAAAGTGCCCCGGTTCCCATTGGCCGAGGAAGAGGCAAATTACTCCGCAAACATCTCCTATTATTAGCTGCTAAGCAACAGCTCACCAAAGTGGAGAGAGAAGAGACCACCCAGGCAGCGCCTCCCCCGCCTCCCTCCTCCCCGCCTCAAATCAATGAGGGCAGAGCGAGGGAGGGAGGGAGGGAGGCAGAGCAGGAGAGAGCGAGCGAGAGAGACTTGCCTTCAACACAGGAATTCTGCTCCACAGATTTTCAAATGCTGCCCGTTGCCCCCTCCCAGCTGCCCCCCAGTCCAAACTAGCTCCTTTATTTATTATTGCAAGTGGACGTCGCGATGCATCGGGACAGCTGCAAACTTTTTTTCGGGGGGGGGGAGAGGGGGTAGGGTGAACTTCGCAATGGAATTGGGGGAGAAGAGAAGGAAGCTTTTGCTTTGGGGGGGGGAGGTGGGGAGGGAATGGTTGCTTTCATGAAGGTTATTATAGGTACAAAGGATGGCAAAACTGGCACCTCCACGACCCCAGGAGTGAAACACAATGTTCCCATACGTGTGGCTGGTGACCTTAAGCTGGAAGGCTGCATTTCCCTTCCCCCTGCAAATTCATCCATCCCCACACCATCCCCACACCAGGACTCCTTTGGCATTTACAAAAGAGATGATGACCTTAAACATGTGCAGAGTGCCATTGGCTCCTCCCCAAGACACATTAGCAATTTTCTGTATGCTTAGAGAAAGACTTCCTTGTCAAAGAGCATGAGCATGATTTCCACACAATGAACTCCAGCACTTCTCCTTTTAGAAACATGTTACATTTTTAGAAGAAGAGATACCCACACATTGCCTGAATTTGATAATAAATCATCAACACTTTCAAAATATCAGGGAACACTGGCTTCTGAAGGATGCATGCAAGTGGGTCCTGCTCCCTTCCCCCCAAATACAATTCAATCTCTCAAAAACCGAACCACTTCTTTCGGTAAAACAACCATAAACAAAGATAATGGTTTCATTTCAGCCAGGTCCACCAATGCATAGAATAAATATCATTTATTTCAATACATTTAATTTATTGCAATGCAGTGGCTCAGTCCTGGAAATGCAAAGGAACAACTTCTGAACATGTGCAAAATACTCTTCATCACTAATCACAACTGTATCTGTATGTTTCAGACAGGGGAGAACATTTTCCAAAGTGGGAGAGAATAAGGTGAAAGTCAGTGTAATATGCAGGCAGATTTGAGACCCAACACTGTTCACTTTAGAATTTGCTGGCAAATTGTCCCTGAAATACATGCACAAGAAAGTGAGATGAGACAAAACAAACTGAAAAGTCAGTGCCTTGCTTTTTGCCATTGACAAACCATCATCAGGCTGGTTATCTACAAAAGTGAGGAGTTGTATCATCCCTACTGCCTCACAATCAGAATCTCAAATAATTTCTCTAAAATATTAATGTAATCTGGCAACATGCTATTCTCCCCCCAAAACACACACACACACACACACACACACACACACACACACCCCTGAAGCAAAGGTGCAAACTAACATTCCCCTCCCCTGAGACACCAATTGAAATAACAAAGGTTAATGAACCAAAACATAGGAGTACTTCCAGTTAGGAAAATATTCTCACTATCTTTCATCAAAGTGGGAGTGGGGCTCTGGCTGCTCAGGCATGCAACACAGAGTGGAGAAGCAGGGTTCAAACACATCCAAGCTGGGACAAGGCTGAATATGCAGTTCAAACTGGTGGGGGTTTGTTGGAGAAGTATGTATGAATAAGAAGTATGAGTGACCATGGTGACTTGGGCCACTTCTTCTCTTTGGGCTGAATACAGGCAAGAAGCCCCTCCCGCTCAGTTTGTTCCAACAAATGGATGGTGACTTTTCAGTGGGTCTGTTTTCTTCCACAAGAGATCTACTGTAGGGTATTTAATTGTGTTTGCCTTTGCCAGAAAAGAAGGAGGAGGAGGAGCTAAGAAGTAGCCAATAGGCAGTCATGATTCTAGCTCCAAACCTCATGCTAGATAAAACAAACCCACTATGTGGTAGGGACTTGTTCCACAAAGAAACCAAGAACCCAAGTAATCATATTATTTCTGCTATGGGCGACATGCTCCCCCCATTTGTTCAACTTGAGCAGAAGTTTGGAAAACCAAAACAAATAAGGCAATCTAGTATTTCTCCTCCCTTTCATGGCTAGAGGAATCTGATGTTGGGACCAGAATTAAAGAGCCTCTCCTGTTCCCATGTGGGGGGGGGATATGCTATTTTAGTGAATATCTGATAATATTAGAGGAGTGGTTCTTAAAACTTTTTAGCACTGGGACCCACTTTTTAGAATTTAAGTCTATTCTGGACCCACTGGAAGTGATGTCATGTCTGGAAGTGCCGTCATTGTGATGCCTGAGCCTGCTGCCTTTCTTAGAATGCAGCAGTAAGTTGGGTTATTTCTCAGCCATTTTTCCAACAGCAAAGTAAATCAGAAAGAAAAAAAGCCTACTTACAACCTTGGCACAGGCAAAACAACCGCACAGTCCTCCCACCTTTCTAGTGTCCCATCTTCCCATATTTTCAATATGGCTGCTCTAGGTGCTTCACAACCCACTGGTGGGTCCCAGCCTTGTTTGGGAACCTCTGTATTAGAGAATTTGTATGGTAAGTGCATGTATGTGCACGATAGATGGATGTGTGTGTCAAAGTTTGGGAATGTACATTATAAAGTTTGTGTATGTGTGCATGCACATATATGTTTGGGACAGGACAGTAGCAAAGTTGCAATAGTGGAACATGAAATTTATGGCTTCTGGAGAGATCATGTGAGAACTAGATAAGATTTCAAAGCAAACGGACAATATTTTGCAAATTCACTTGGCGGCTTGGTTGAATAGTCCACCAGACCTGAATCAACATACTAAGCATTAAGGCCAGCCGACCCATCATCTTTCAGGGCTTTTCTCCCTCCTCTCCCTATCAATGGTTAGAGTGAGGGGATTTCTTATTGATGCCTTCCTATCTCAAGTCTCCTGTTCCATATTTTGCAGGTCACAAAATGCTTAACAAACCAATTGTGTCTTGAAATCCAAGGAACTCTGCCCATTATGTGATAGTGCTCACCGGCTCCTTTTATGGTTTTCTGGGGTCCAGTAAGAAGACCCAAGTGAGAAACCTTGATTTGCAGAGTACAGCAGTGTTTCAGATATTATGTTTCATCTCCATTCAGATATTATGCTGCCCACTCCTTCTGAACCAACCTTTTCTCCACCAGGGTCATACTCTGAGCCATAAAAAAGCCAGCAAAGATAGCAGCAGGGTTTTTATGTTTCTAATGGGCCTTGGTTCTCATTACATAATTATCTCAAAACTTCCCTTCCTCTGAGGTACTCAGATGCTGACACATTTGAGGCAGGGTAATGAGAACGCGTCCTTCCATATACTTCCCCACGCACATGTCCATCTGTGTGCAACAACAACTGCAATGATGTCACTTCACTCCCCACTCTCCAAACTGAAATGCAACCACCAACTTGCTCTGGGCCTGATCAACACTATCAGGAGGAATGACCAGAGCTCAGTGGTAAAGTGGTAAACCTGCCCAGCTTCAACCCCTGACTCTGTACAAGACAGCTTCATATGCATGGAGGCCCCTCCCCTTTCCCACACCTCACCCAGGAGATGATTGACCTCTGGGACTGCTGTTCCTACAGGGCCAACAATTAAGATTTCACTGTCCTACGTCTGCTGCAAGCTTCAGCAGGGACAGCACCTGGTGCTGCTACAGGAGAAACTACCAGCTCTTACACAAAGTGTGTATTAGGTAGCAGGACTCTAGGAAGGCCTTGTGACCTTCTTCAAAATTAAGAGCACTGATTGTGAACATGGAAGTTTCCACCTTTCCCTGAATGTGGTAACATTTACCTGTAAAGTATTGTTCAGAAGTGATTTCCTTCCTAAATGTTGTTTTGCTGTTCCCAAAAGGGCAGGCCACATTTGGTTTCCCCTTCACCTCTGCAGACTGACTTATCTTTTTTTTTTTCAGGTTATGACATGGTAGGCAGCAGGATTCCCTCCTACCCATTGATTAATGCATTATGTAATTTCATATCCTGTCACCAATTATTGACTCATTTTCAGACGTTGCAGGCTCAGACAGGGTTTGTTTGTTTGCTTGTTGGTTTTGCTTGCAGGGCTTGTTTGTTTTACCCTCCCTCTCTAACCTAGAGTTCCCACAGTTAATATTGTCATGCATCTTTTCAGGAACCTTATACTGCTTGGCAGTACTCATTTGGTTGTGAAATTGACAGCAAAAGTACAACTGTCAATTTCACTACCAAATGAATACTGCCAAGCGGTATAAGGATCCTGAACAATGAAGCAACACAGGGTAGAGGACTCACACTCAGGGCCATATTAACCAGTGCCAAGCCCCTAGGCTTTCAAATATTTTGGGCCCCCTCTGAAATGGAGAAGCCAGGCACTTCTGCTCCAAAAGGGAAAACAAACCTCACAAATGGACCCAGGCTTGCATGGAAGCTCCCCAGCAATGCAACCTCCACATGCAGCCCAACTCAAACCCTGGAGGCGGGGCTTGCCCCATGTGGTTCTTGGAGAGCTCTGATTGCAAGCCTCCCCTTTTCAAGGTCAGACTTGCTGTAGTCTCTTGCCAGTTGGAGGGCTGGAAAGCTGGATGGGGAGTCTCTGGGGGTTAGATCTGGAGACCCATGCATTAGGCTGATTTCTCAACATGCCACCTTGATGGGCCCTAGTCTCTATGGGGGGGGGGCGCTAGGCTTCAACCTGATAATACTGTCCTGCTCGCACTTTTAGATTTCATTCTCCTCAACGAGTGAAATTTAGCTTGGAAAAGGATACTCTAACTCAAGCTATCCCTCTGACCCATCTCTGGCCAATTTCATGATCTATATCTGAATGCATGCTCACTGAAGAAATTCATGCCCCTTTTATGTCAAGGGCTTGATGTCTTCTGTGATGTAGCGAATGAATATGTTAAACAGTAGATTTGTGCACAGTTGGTTAATACTAGCATTATTTGTGTATCAAATATTGGAGCAGTCCAAACCTATGAAGAGGTCTATAATCACTGCAACAGCTGTATGGCTCCCCTAATTCAGTTGGTCAGTAAGAAGGACCAAAGCATCAAAAAAAGAGGAGCGAGAACCCCCCTAGTGGTCAATGATGGAATAAGCTGCCCTAGAAAATAAGTTCTCCAATTACAATATTAGGCACACATTTCTCGACTGAAGTTGGGAAGTCTGTACCACTCAGTTATTGAAAGTTCTCAGAAAAAATTAGTTGTTGATCATTTTCTGAATCAAAAGAGATAAGCTGAAGTTGATCCATGCTGAGATTTCTAAGGAAGTTTCTGGAGTTGCTAACTTTTATTATCAATCCTTGTGGGAGTAGGCTGCATTGAGAGTCTAGACTGTGACTATTAAGGAGACACTAGGATTTATAGAGCCAGGAAGGGGCATCACACTGGAAAGAAAGCTTCATTGTGGAATCTGTAACAGCAGAGTCAGGCTGGAAGGTTACTGTCTGTCAGCCTCACACTATAAAGATAAAATGATAAAATGTGAGCACGCATGTGGACCCACAGATTGTGGATTTGCTTTGTGATTCTGAAAAGTGCCACTAATTGCAGCGTTGTTTCTGGCTTTTAGTCGGGTAACAAAACACATCAGCAGTGGCATCACTAGAGTTTGTGTCACGTGGCGCAGGAGGTCAGCATTTCATCCCCATGATGAACTTCTTTCTGTACCAGAACATACAGAATGAATTATGATTTCATATGTACAACCTAAATGCAGTGGCATCATGAGGATTTATTTATTTATTTTAACGTATAACAATAAAGATTGCCCAACAACTCAGTAACCGACAAAAAACCAGTTGCCAACTGAGAAAGCAATCCTAAACTGGAGTTAGGCCGACATAAACTAAACCAGCAAAGTTTGGCCAGCACAAGGGCCACCATAAAGCATTTTTGGACTACTGTAGGAGTAAGGGAGGATGGCTCACGTCTGTGTGCTGGCCTCTCTGACTCCGAGAGTGGTCCAAACATACTTTATGGTGTCCCTTGCGCTGGCCAAACTTTGCTGTCTTAGCTTATGCCGGCCTAACTCAGTTTAGGATTGCACCCTTAATGACACTCACACAACTAAATAAGAGTTCTAGTATTCGCTCTGATACATGGAAATGAGAGTTGAATCATACGAACACCTTACTGGTTCTCTGCTATGTCATAACAACTCCTCATTGTCTCTCAGAATAGTCAGTTTCATGAATCAGTTTTGAGTTGAGGAAATCAACTTTTTGTCACAGAAGGCGGTTGCGGTTGCTTTTTCAGGTTGCTTTTTTTTTTTTTTTTGCTTTAACGTTTGATAGACTAGAATACAGATATTTCAACATGGTTTGTTTCATTGAATTCTGCTGGAAATTTCACATTAAGTTATATATAAGATGGTATTATTTGAAAATACCAAGATTTTAGAATTTTGGGCAGTAGTGGTGCCAACCCCCCCCCCCCCCGCTGAATGTGTCACCAGGTGCATGCACATCAGATGCCTAGAGGCTTGTCAGACTGAATGGATTTTTATATACAAAGCAGTCAGAGCATGATTTAAAAGTTGTGGAGCTCTGGGCACTGAATATTTAGATTCTCTTTCCTGTTTGTTGTTGTTGTTGTTCAGTCGCTAAGTCGTGTCCGACCCCATGGACCACAGCATGCCAGGCCTCTCTGTTCTCCACTAGCTTCTGGAGCTCACCCAAATTCATGTTCATTGCTTTGGTGACAATATTTAACCATCTCATCCTCTGCCACCCCCTTCTCCTTTTTCCTTCAATCTTTCCCAGTATGAGGGTCTTTTCTAAAGAGTCCTCTCTTCTCATGAGGTGGGCAAAATATTTGAGCTTCAGCTTCAGTATTTGTCCTTCCAAGGAGCAATCAGGCTTGACATCCTGTCGGTCTGCTTGATTTGATTCCCAGGGGACTCTCAGGCAGGGCTGGCTCTAGGAGTTGTGGGGCCCAATGCGGGGCATTCCTGTGGGGCCCCCCACACTCCCCACAGGGCCCCCCACTCATCAAGAAGAGCACTTGTGGTGCCATACACAAAATGTGGCACCTGAAAATAGTTGGTGGTGACAGGATGACGTCACTGCCAACTGCTTCCAGGAGGCCCATTTTGGGCACTTCAGAAGCTGGGGCAGCTGAGAGGGCCCAAGGTAAAGCTGCTCTGCTTGGCTCACTGACCCACATACAATCCTAAGAGATCCTGACTGCAGCAGCAAGCAATATGCTCACTGCACTGGTGCAGGGCCCCCCAAAGCGCAGGGCCCGATGTGATGACATTGTTCACATTGGCTTAAAGCCGGCCCTGCTCTCAGGAGTTTTCTCCAACGCTATAAAAGCATCTATTCTTCGGCACTCCATCTTCCTTCTGGCTGTCCTATTTACAGTATGTCAAAACAATACAATAGAACAAAGTTATAATCTTCACAATCCTTATAGCTTTCCTAAGGCTGCTGCTATCCTATACACACACTTACTTGAAATAAGTTCCTTTGAACTCATGGGGATTACTGCTGACTAGACATGCATTGGATTGCACTGCCAATCTCTCTTTCCTGCACCTTTTCCCACACCCGCAAATATAGTGTGATCCTTTCAGATTGACACACAGCACACACACACCTCATAATCCTTACAGCAATTGCTGTCCCACACTGCTGCTCTTCATCTGCACCTAATTATCCTCACCAATTTATTTGCTTCCCTTTGCTTCCTCACAACCAAAGATATGCCATCCTATACACAAGCCACCCCCATCTTCTCTCTGCTTTTACTGTGATGCAACCATTTTAATGTAACACAGAACTAAAATTCTGCAAATTAAAATGCAGTTTATCTTAATTTAGCTCAGGCATTCTTTAGCATTGCCATAATACAGTTCTCTAGGTTAATGTTTTTAAGCAAACATCCTCTCTCAGTTTAACAGAATTTCCTTTCCAGTCTCTAGCCCAAGGGTGTCCAACTTAAGGCCTGCAGGCAGGATGTGGCCTGCGGAAGCTCTTTATCCTGTCTCTTCTAGCATCAACTGCTCTCAGCTGCTGAGCTGTGCGGAGGTGTCACTGCTGAAAGGGTGGCCCATGTGAATTGGGCTCTCCCATATCTTGAAAATATGGTCAAGATTTGCGTATGTTCTCTACTGTCATTTGCAGCTCATGAGTGAGGAAAAAATCATTTCTGATCATAATTTGCTTAATGACATCACTTCCTGCTTAATGACATCACTTCCTGTCCTCAGCAGGCATCAGGAATACTATTTGTTGTTTGAAATGCCTTTTGACACCCCTACTCAGTAGCATAGCTAGAACAGAGAGCAAAATGGAATGTACTGCAGGTGCCACAATGCGTTATGAAAGCAGTCCCTCCCACTCGTCATCAGAGTTGTTCCTGGCAGTGATGGTAACACGCTGAGCCAAATGGCATCTTCTGCATGTTGCCATTACTGCCTGGAATGGCTCCAATGGTGAGTGGGACGGGCCGCTTACATGGCATGTTGTGGCACCTGCAGAACTTACTGTTTTGTCCCCTTCTAGCTATGCAAGACTAGTAGGGAAGCTGTTCCTAGCAAATGGAAGAAGCAATTTAAGACTGAAAGGAAGCAGGAAAACATGGTTTAGCTTTAAGGGGCAATCTGGTTCAGTGCAGCAGATGTTGGCCAGAGCAATTAAATTTGCATCTCTTGAGTCAATGGATATATCAATTGATATAAGCTTTTCTCCTCCTCCAGACAATACACTGTGCACATTTATCACTGAGCAAAAAAATATATTAATATTTTAATTCGTTAGGTTCAACATTTTACCTGTACTGAGATTAATATAACTGTTCTTTTTATTGGTTAGTTAGTAATTTTAAAAGATGGATTGAAACTGAAATCCTAAACTTACTTACTAGGGAGGTTATCCCCAGCCTTTAACTTATTTCTGCATAAATATGCTTATGACTGTGCTGAAAGGCTGTAATGTCAATGCACAATTACGTAAATGTCCAATCCTGCACCCTCAGATGTGAATAGTAAAATCCCCATTGATTTTAAAGGAAATAGGATTGCAGTAAAAGAGACCTTTTATTGGCTGACTAATCTAGAAAAATGGACACTTAAGGCACATCAGACAGGACTCACCTTGCTTCCTTTCTATGTGTCTTTGGCCCAGTCTATGAACATCTGCAGGAGAAAGGTTTCCTATTCTCTCAGCTTGCCCAGTACAGTAGGTAAAATTTCTTCATTTCATTGATATGCTGGTATTTGAGCAGTGCACATGAATAGCCCAGATCTGGAAAAAGCTGGAAAGCTCCCAGGCTATCAGTGATGTTCCTGGGGAGGGGGAATTGCTAAGTTTTGCAGGAGACTGAGCTCCTGTGTAAAGCGCCCCCCCCCGGCCTTCAGAGTCATTTGTGGCTTGGAGAACTGGCTTGGAGGCTTTGCTCTTTGAACCGCAAATGGCTCTGAAGGGAGAGGGGGAGGAGCCACTTTACACAGGAACGCAGTCTCTTGCAATATGTAGCATTTTGCTCCACCTCTAGGAACATCACTGCAGACTATGAATAGCTAAGGCTATTGGACAATGCATATGGAAGAATTGCCTCCACATAAAATGGTGATACTGCCAACTGTGCCTATAAGTGGCCCGATCTCTCTCTCGCTCTCTCAATCTCTCTTGTTCTTCCTCATTTTCTTATTACAGGCATGCTCCGGTATCTGCTGAAGTTCTGTTTTGGATCTCCCTCTCCCGGGATGCCTGAAACCATGGATACTGGGGAAGCCTTTTTAAAGATAGGGCAACATCAGTGGTTTTGCTGCAACAAAGTAAAAAAGAGATTTATTTGTGATCCCCTATCTTTTTAGTAGGCATCCCAGTATCAATGGAATCCAGGGATAACTAAAACTATGAATACCAGGGCACCCCTGTATTTGGTTGGGCTGGTTTAGGATGGCTTCTCTACCCTCATAGCTTGCAGGAGGATGGGCAAGAGATAGACTTGTTGGACTAAGACTACAGTATGAGAAGGTTTCTGTCTTTAAGAGTTACAAAGAAAGGAAACTCAGCTATTGTACAGCATCCCCCCTTCCATTGCTGCATTGTACAGAGAAAAGCCAGTATACAGTATATATGTATGCAGTATATATACATATAGAGGAACATATATAAATGTCTGGCTTTTGCAAACTCAGCAATTTTATACTGTACACACGTACTTAAGAATAAATCCCATTGCACTGTGGCTTACATTGCAGTAACCTGCTCAGTTTGTTAGTGGCAAGACCCCAAGGCCTTCTGTAGGTCTCCCCATTGTATGCAATGCACAAGGCTGCTGGAGTCGGGGACAGATGCAATCTAAGTTAGGGATTCAGTACTGGACCTGTAAGAGTTTTGTAGCTGTGGAAATTGTTGCAAGCATTCTCACACTGCGGCATGCATTAGATTTTAAAATGAACGTGAATGCCATGGTTTGTGCAATAAGCAAAACCAGTTGCATATTATGCATATTAGCATAATATTGCTGAACCAAGTAACAAGTGGACAAACTGATACTGGATATCAGAAAGAGAATTATCACATTCATATTGAACAATGAAGTATTCAGGCAACCGTTGTACATTTCAATAATGATGCGACTGCATATTCAGAGTTTATATGAAGGGATTTGTATCTCCCATTTCTCGCTTTATATTAGCCAGGGCTTTGTTCTACACTCGCATGCAGGGTGGGGAACAGAGTGTGCCTGAGACAGGGCAAAGTGTCTGTCACCACTGAGTAACCAAAAGCAGACTCTGCTCACACTCAGCATTTACGGGGAAGCTCTTCTTTGGCCAAGCATTTAGATTCCAAGCAGGTTTGATTCCTTTTCTTCTTCTTTTTGTTTTAACAAAGCAAGCACTGTGCATTTTTCACGACTGTGGGTGGCTTTTCGAAAAGGGCCTTCAAATATGAAACATTCATGCTTCCAAACAGAGGCATGTGGGAAAGTCATGGGCTGCTGTTAGTGCAGATGGCCTCAGGATGCCCTCCTATGGCCAGGGCGACATTCAGCCTCCAAGTGCTGATCAGGTGGGTGGCTGAGTGCTAGGGGCAGAGGCTTGCTAGAGCTTTCTCTGCAGTTTCCTGAAAAGGTGATTATAATCTACTCAGAGGCGGATCTAAGGGGGGGCAAATCTGTAAGATTTCCACCTTGCTGTGGAAATCACTCCTCTCCTGCACTGTTCTAGCCAATCCTCACAGGGAAAAGCAACATCTTGGCGTTGCTTACTGGCTACAGCAGCAAGGGAGAGGAGGGGTTTACATGACAGGGTAAGGCTTCTTGCAAAACTTACAGATTTGCCCCCCCCCCTTAGATCCGCCTCTGAATCTACTGCAGGCACCTATTTATCAGCTGCAGGAGAGGAAAACCCAGGGAGAGATGACATGCCTTTTCCTGCCTCCAGTGCAGGCTCAGCTAAGGAGCCAGATAAGGTGAGAGATGCCCTCGCTCCACAGAGCGCTGGGCTTGCTGAGAGAGGTCACCATGCCCTGTGTGTCTGCGCACATGAGGAACAAGGCTTAGGCAAGCCCAGGCTGCTCCTGTCCTGGAAAAGAGGGGTGTCTGTGGGTGACCGAAACCTGAGAAGGAACCAACACCTTCCGGAGAAAGAACTAACTTGGAAAGCAGGGAGGGGAGAGGCCGGGGTGGGCATAGAGGAGACATGCACTGCGCTCTCCTTCCTTATGGGCTTGTCTCACCCCCTGCCTGCCTACCCAGCGCACAGGAGCGCAGGACTCGATGACACGACCGCCACTGCCATCTTGGGAGACAGAGGGCCTCGCCACCCACCGCCAGCCACAGGATTAATTATGATAATGTATTTCTTTCCCTCTTTGTCACCCTAATGAATGGGCCCCTTTAAGATTTTAAGACCTTTTGTTTGTCCAGTTTTTAAGGCGGCATTGTAGGGTAGAGGGATAGCAGGTGGCACGGCCAAAACAGGCTCTTTTGTCTTCTTTGGGGGCTTTTCTTTTCCTGTGGTGGGTTTGGGGGAGGCCAGAGAAGGATGCAAGGAGGCAGCACAGAGCAGAGAGGGAATCTCCTCAGTAACTTGCCCTGACAGTGACGGGGGCGGTGGGGAGAGAGAGAGAGAGAGAGAGAGAGAGAGAGAGAGAGAGAGAGAGAGATCCGTGT
>JAJKFI010000055.1:5526819-5569581 GCA_029204185.1 Lerista edwardsae
AGAGAGAGAGAGAGAGAGAGAGAGAGAGAGAGAGAGAGAGAGAGAGATTGGACAGGGCTATATATAGATTACCTATACTAAATCTTTGCCCTCCTGGTCTGACCTAGAATGTGTGGATTCTACAATTGATACTGCAGAAGTGTTTATAATTGCACATAACATCTAGTTTTACTAGGTCTTGTACTAGATAGCTGAATTATTTGTAGTGAAGCAATGAAGATTTCTAGGCCTCCAGTTAGAACAATCTGCGATATCATTAACATGAAGACCTGAATAAACTCATAGCTTACACCTAGTGTCAATGTAAATATGATTTGATCTTGGAAAAATGACTATTTTTTGCCACAGCTTTTGGTTACATACCCAGAGTGGCCAAAAGGATACTGGTAAGACTAGTTGTACATTACATCTTAAAATTGCATCTGGAATTTAGGGTCTAAGCACAATTTGTTTTTAAAAAACTAGTTCTTCAAACTGGCAAAATGGCCATCTCCAGTATCACACTGATGATTAAAATCCACAAACTGCACCCCTATTGCCAGAGAGGAGGAAAGTGGCTACTTTTCTTCACTACTTTCTAACATGAATCGCAGACAGCGTCCTGCTATCAGGCTTGCCAGAAATGGGGCTCTGTAATAATATTACATAGTCAAGTCCCTTCCTGCCACAAGATAAGCCTGCTATCTACGCAGGAACACACTGACTGCAATACACCCGAGCCAGGATAGTGTTCAGTTCCTAATTATAAAAACAGTGTCTCTTACAGCCTTCGGAGGGCAATTCTGCTCTACCAGCTTATTAAGGTAATGCAAATGGAAGGACAGGGTGGGCTTCTAGAAAAACAACCAAAACAAAACACTCCTCTAGAGAAGACCGCATCTGCAGAGTAAGACAGGAACTCTGAAAGGGAGGTGGGATGTGTGACAGCTACAGTGTGACCAAGAAATGCTAGGGCTTTTATATACATGATCATACATGAAGTATGTTTTGTATGCAAAAAAGCCCAACAGTTATTGTCATTCATTCTCACAGCATCCTCCTAATGGGCATGCGGAACTGGTGACCTGCTCAGTGAAATGAATGGATGAAGCTGGGATTTGAACCTAATAGCGCAATCCTATGTGTGTGAACTCCAAAATAAGTCTCCGTGAGGTCAATGGGGCTTACTCCCAGGTGTGTACAGGACTGCATCCCTGTCTTTGATTAAAGAGCAGCACTCCAGTCGCCAAGCCACTGCATTGCACATGCAGTAGTATAGTCACTTGGAAGGGGGGGGGTACTCAAGAGCTCATGGTTTCCACCTGGAAAAGAATCAAGGCAGGCTGCTGTGTGAAAGGAGCTCCCTGGCGTATGGGGATTGCTATATATTTGGCAGAACTAGGCTAGCGTGTTCACACAGGCAGCACATCTATTACTGAAGCATGCGTGGGGTGAAGTGGATTCCCATGCACCTTCTTGAGAATAAACACCAGAATCTCACTGCTAGCTCACTAGAGGGCTGACTCCCCAGCAACTATCTTGTGATTCTTGGAGGAACCATTATTTGGAATTATTCTTCATAATTGCAGTACCGCCACACACGACGACAACATCAAGAGCGAATCTTTGCTTTGATCATCTACTTTTATCTTGCCCCAAACACCTGCGGGTCATAAAAAGGCAAAAAAGGAAAAGCCTGTTCCTCCAACAGGCAACAACACTTGCAAACGTGGATTAAGGGCCGCGGTTCTAATTTGCACAGCGAGGCCTCCCACCCTCTCTCTTCCTTTTAACCCGAGTTTGAAGGCAGGATGTGAATGTCTCAGACAGACGTGGGGAGTTGTCATAGGAGCAGACAAGAGCTTTGCAGGAAGCATGATGCTGACTCCTTAGGGCTGCTTCTCAATTTACATGTTGTGCTCAGGCACAGATCACCTGGTGGAAAATACAAGTGTCATCTGAACATATGAAATGGCTACAGAGTCAGAATATTGTCTACCTCACTCAGGATTGTCTGCACTGGCTGGCAGCAGCTCTCCAAGGTTTCAGAGAGGCTCTTTCCCAATCCTATCTGTGAATGCTGTGGCCTAACCTTGGAACTTTTCTGCCTATGGACCTCCCTAATGGCACTTGAGAATGGCCCACCTTTGCTGCAATCACAGTTTTTCTCAGCCAAAGGAACAGAAGCCACAGTGTCCTCTCCTTTTCTCACTGTGGCTTCCATGCATGTCACCAAGCAATCCTTTAAATGCACATGCACCCTTTCCCACAGGTGTGAGGAATGTGTATTTTGTACTCGGACATCCTGAGAGCATGGGAAAGCTCTGGATAAGATCTAGTTCATATGGCCAAATGTGGAACAAAGAAAAGCTGGAGAGGTCGCAGGATAAGTAACACAGAATAATCAAGAATTGGGGGTATTTAAAACAGAGATCTGCTGGGTTCTGCTCAGTTACTCCAGCTTCTGAACTTATGGGAGATCTTACAATGGCTGGTGCCATCATGGCCATGTAGAACCCTTACCTAAGCTGTAGTATATAACAAAGATACCTTGGGGACAACTGGTACCCCTTGCACGGAATAAAAAATGGTAAAATGATAAATTGGGTCCTGAAGTTCTCTAGGGTCAAATCCCCCCACCCATTGGCCACCTTCTCCCACATTTAACCAATACAAGCAGCACAAAATTGGAAACAGGAGCAGCCCATATGGGAGAGATCTGGGGTTAATCTGGGCCATGTGGGAGTACCCAAGGAGAAGAACTGGGAGGGAGGCATACAGAGAGGTAAGCAACCTTTCATCTGCGCCAGCTGCTGCTCCACATTTTCCCATTCAGAGCCAGATCTTTAATGTGGTTTATTTTTCATTTATGAAAGATTGGGCAGGGCTGGATGATCATTTTGATTCTCCTGTGTAAAATGAGAAAGACATTCCCCTCAGGGAGGAAAAAGATCAGGAACATGTTTATCACCTTGCCTAACGAAAATGAACCAATATTCCTCTGGGCCAATAGCTGGAAGCACGTTCAGCTACCAGGTTCAGTTGTGTGTCTTAAGAAAACCTAAGAGATCCTACTGAATAAAAGTTTGGTTTGCTGGGTAGAGGAGAACCTATTTCTGACTCTCAAAGTTTCAAGTATGTGCATTTTGCACCATGATCCAGACATTTTGTTAATTTTTATGAAAAATGATTTTTCTGATGCATAATACTGCACTGGAACTTTAAAAAAATGTGGTTATGTTAATAGAGCAGTGATTCTCAAACCTTTTAGCACTGGGACCCACTTTTTAGAATGACAATCTGTCCGGGACTCACCAGAAGTGATGTCATGGCTGGAAATGCCACCATTGTGACGCCAGAGCCTGCTGCCTTCCTGAGAATGCAGCAATAACTTGGGTTATTTCTCAGTCATTTCCAATAGCAAAGTGAATTAGAAGGGAAAAAAACCCTATTTACAACCTTGACACAAGCAAAACAACCACACAGCCCTCCCACTTTCCAGCATCCCATTTTCCCCTATTTTCAATGACGGCTGTGCTAGGTGCTATGTAATCCACCTGACATTGGTTTGCGACCTAACTAATGGGTCCCGAACCACAGTTTGAACACTGTACTAGAGTTTAAATACACATAATTGTTATCTCAGATTTAAGATACTAGGCCTTCAAGAAGATTCAATATTTTAAATGGACTGAATTTTTCTTATTTTCCTCTGCACCCAACAAAAGGTTTTATGCTCAGTTTCAAGATTATTGAGCCTGTGGTTTTGTGGAACTCACCATCATCCCATAGTACATAGCAGATTTAGGGCGCCATCCTAAGGTGCCTGGTGCACCGACACTACGTCATCACATGGGTGCAACACACACAGGGCGACACCCCTGCATCGGCGCACAAGCAGATCTGAGTAGCGCATTGGGGAGGCTGGAGCCATGAACGTGCCCTTGCCGTGGGGAGGCTCCAGCCTCCCCTCCCCAATTTAGGATATGGCGCTGGCTGGCCGGCCTCGCCATTCCAATGCTGGGTAGGATTGCGCTGCTCGGATTGCAAAAGCCATCTACTCCTGCAATTGCAGGCTACAAACTCTGTATTTTGGTCTTGATAAATGGTGAATGTGCATGTTTGTATCCATGCAATCATACTCACTTCAATACATTTGATGTAGTGAATCGAAACCAGGTAGGTAGGAGTGGAGCTCTGAGACAAGATTGTGATGTTGAAAACAGCCAGGTTTTCAACTTCTATGATCACCCAAAATTAGCAAGCAGCAGCAGATTGCAACAACAAAAACCGCTTGTATTGGGCAGACACCCTTGAAGACACCCAGGGCGCAATCCTAACCTGCACTGGAACAGGCCGGCCGGGTGGCCTGCGCTGCATCCAGTACAGGTTGGGAGCAGGCTGGAGCCTCCATGGGGCGAGCGCACATTCGTACCCTTGCCCTGGGGTAGGCAACAGCTACCCCTATGGGTTACGTGGATCTGCGCCTGCTATATAGTGGGTGCAAATCCGAGCACACCGCACCGCCCGAATCAGGGCCACACAGGCTGCTGACAGGCCTTTGGATGCGGCCTAACAGCCGCATCTCAACTACACCCACCTCCCTGGGCCGCCCTGCCCACTGGCATGCCCATCCCTCACCCTGTTCTGCCCTCCCACCTTCCCCCTGCCCAGAAATGGCCGCTGCGCTGGTCGAACTTGGCTGATGTGGGACCAGCATACCTGGGAGTCATGTCGGGACTGCAGGGCCAATGCAGCTGCTCACATCAGCCCTGCACCAGAAGCACTGGAGCGAAGCGGACTGCATCAGCCCTGGGGGCACTTTAGGACTGAGCCCTCAAGGAGTGAGAACCAGGATCCTTGTGTGTGCCATGACGACTTGCCAAACATTTAGAATGAACAACAGGCAATGGACTTCTTAAAGACATGTTGACTGGTCTTTCACAGTGGTTCATTTGCAATATCCACCCAGACATAATACAAACATTGTACATCTCTTGTCTGAAGACTCTGAAAGTTCAATTCAGAAGGTAGTTTCTGCATCTGCCTCACCAAGGTGGTCTGATCAAAGATAACTCTGGATTACTTTAAGGAACAACCTTTGGGAATCCTTTCCCACACCCCTCCCCATCAGTCTAGTATCAGTCCCAGTGCGTTTAGTAAGACTTTTCCCAGGAAAGTGCAGGTAGGATTTCAGTCTTATGGTCCAATTCTATCCAACTTTCCAGCACAGATGCAGCTGTGCCAATGGGGCTTGTACTGCATCCTGCGGTGCTGGTGGTGGGGAAGTCACAGATGCCGCCTCAAGATAAGGGGACCTTTGTTCCCTTACCTAAGGCTGTATTGTGGCTGCACTAGCATTGGAGTGTTGGATAAGATTGGGGCCTAATTAGATAGGATACATCCCTAACTAGACAGCAGCAAGATTGTCTTTCATGTGACTTTTCTAAATGTACAGATTAGCTTTCGGGACAATCCAATGCAACCCTGAGTGGTTTAATTCTTGCAGGAAGTGGCAAGTGGCTGGAACAAGCATTGATCTGTGGTTTGCACAAACGTTCAAATGCTGACATACTTTGCTAAAAACCTTGATTCTAATGATGAAAAGCTATTGTGTTGACACACCTGTTAGCTTGCATATGCTACTGTGGTGCCAGCTTTAAAGCCTGGCATCCCTTAGATTCCTATGTAGGACCAAGATCAAACGCCACCATTCAGATAAAGGAGATGTATTACTCAAAGGCACATAGAATATATAAATTATATACATTTGATCATGGCCTATAGTTAGTAGTTACATATAGTAAATAGTTACATATAGGCACTCTATGAAAGATGTTTTGCCATGTTGTTTTTTCAGCAGCACTCATGATTCTGAATATGTATAAAATATTTCTTCCTTATGTCTTTCTGTACTACTTTCAGTTTTATTGCATATAGGGTTTTTCTTTTTCTTTTGAGGCAGTGGTAACAAAGCAGACAATTCTCAATACATTGAATGCTAGTTTCGATATACACATTTTTTGTAGTATTTGACCTTTTTTACTGACATTTTGTTTTGCTACTGAAGACAGCAAACTTTGTGTACTGTTTAGGAACTTCAGGAACTGTAGGCACAGATTTTAAGATGCATTTCTTGACCGTAAGTAGCTAATTCAGAATCAAAATGGATTTAGCAAAAATATGTTTCCTAGTATGGAACACCTTGCATTCACTCTGCATTTTCACTGTTCTCCTTCCCCTGTTATGCAACTGTTTTGTTACATCTTGTAGTCAGCCTTGGGGACTGAATCATCTTGTACTATCTTGCTTGTCTATGGCACTGGAACCTAGAAAGGCTGGCACTTCCATCACAGTGAGTTGGGCTAAGCTGTTCTTTTGACTGAGCACAATCTGTGTGGTCTCTGCTCTTAGTTTGGCTGGCAACACAGTGCATTCATTGGATTTACAGGAATCCATATCACCCTCTGCAAGGCAGCATGCATGTCAATGAGGGGAGGAGTAAGAGAAGAGTCCAACAGACAGACAGACATCACTGTAGATGTTTATTAAGGTGTAAATAGGACGCTGAAGCAGGAGAGGGTGTCAGTGTGAATGCTGCCGAACCGAACTCAGGAAGCAGACCCATTAGCTGTTCTG
The DNA here is from genome assembly GCA_029204185.1 of Lerista edwardsae. NCBI lineage: Eukaryota > Metazoa > Chordata > Lepidosauria > Squamata > Scincidae > Lerista > Lerista edwardsae. The sequence goes on from JAJKFI010000055.1 coordinate 5,533,438, forward strand.
GGCAGCTGGAAAAATCATCCTTCAAATCTGCCAATCTCAAATCTCCATCAGTTGTTCTGTACCCATAATAACTTCATTAACGTGTTTAGCTGAAAAGAGAAAGAGAAAGATCTGTAGCATTTGGCGCAACAAGAGCGCAAACACCTATGACTTTTCCAATCAGATCTATGGGAGAAGAGGGAAAACACAGATTGCTGCACGTAAAAATCTGTTTGGTCAGTTGTCTTAGGCTGGAACAGACGGCAGAAGATGATTAATGAGATTGCTTACAAGTGTGTTGTCACTGCCAACAAACAACAAAGGCAGGAAGGAACCAGTAGCTGCCGTCAACAGGTGTATATCTGTGCACCAGCATGGAATTAAACAGGCTCAGAGGAATGGCCGTCCTGCTGAAATCAAAGCACAGTTCAAATTGCCTTGTCCACTCCTGCAAACCTCCTTTTGGCAAGGAGCTGAACCCTCTTCTGTGTCAGGAACTGGACCCAGAATTACCAGAAATAAAGGGATATGTGGAAGTTTTCATTCCTAGATCAAGAGGCAGCTGGCTTCACCCCATTCTGAAATCCAGAGAGGTATTTGCAAATTCTCCACCTCCTTAGAAATTTCTTACCAGGCTATCCTTTATTTACCATTGGCACAGTTACAGATGTATTCAATGCATAAAGAAAAGAGAGGGATTAAAGAAGGTACTTTCAAAAGGGTCCCAGAATTTGAACTCTGCATGGCACAACTGTTTCAGACTGCGAGAGCATCTGTGCCAAGCAGATCCAGAGCCATGTCAACATTTCTGATTAGCACTTGGTGAAGGGAGCATTGCCTGGCCCATTTGTTCTGGGTGCTCCAACCTGAATGGCTTGGAGAATGGTGTGACTTGTTACACAAGAATTTCTGCTGGGAACAGACATGAACTGCAGTAAGCAAGCTTCTGGCACAGTGTCGGCTGACAGCACCTTGCAGAAAGCTCCCCATCTAGAAGGCTGCTGAGCTTCTAAGGCAAACTGTAGCTTGAACAAGCATGGGAACAGAAAGGACCCTGTCCCAAGCAAAACTCCACTGTGGCACTGGCTGTTCCTGATAAAGTGCTTTCCTTCACAGGGCAGCAGGTAATATTTGCTGGCAGCATCTCTCCCGCAGTGTCCTTCCTTCAGGGAGAATATGAAAGCATCTCCCTGTTGTCGGCTCAATTAGCCCCAGACAGATTGCTCCTGGTGGTGGCAAAGCTAAGCTGTGGGGGGGGGGAGGAGCAGGGGGGAGAGGGGGAGGAGGAGAGAGCAGGGGAGAGGGCCAAAACCCAGGACCACCACGAAGCTCCAGCCCTCAGGGGCTCCAGAAAACATTCAGTTTACTCACTCAATTACATACACTGTTTTATAAACCCTTTAAAATAAAATAGAAAACAGTCCCTGGGACAGAATTACTGCGCTATTATGTACCGGTGATGAAAGACTCTGCTGTGTACACGCACCCTTTAAAAGAGGAGGCAGTTTAAATAAATAATAACAATACAGCGTTTTAAAAGAATAGAAAGGGGAGGGTGGGGCTGGAGCTGCAGAAATGCACGCATGTACACACACCGTGGGTGGCTCCAGCGGGCACTCCGCCGGGAGAGAAAAAGCAAACCCTTCCCTCCCTTCGTGGCCTAATAGATGTTAGTGAGAATAAGAGGGGACACCCACAAGGGCTTCAGGATGTGGGGAGCAGCTGCCGGAAAAGGTCAGGAGGCGGGGTAGCTCTGGAAGCTCCATGTGGTGAGAGAGAAGAGAAACAGGTGGTGGGGTTGGTTTGTTTGTCTTGGGAGGGCGGGGGGAGCCTGCAGTGAATGCTTGCTCTATTCCTCTCCGGCTTTCTTCGGACAATTAGGGGATGGTCCCGGAGCAGCCCCAAAGGCCCAACTGGGCTAATGGAGATGTGCAGTTCAGCCATCGACACCCTATTCTCAGGAGCCGTACGCTTAGACATGATGCCTTGCTGAGTTGGGTCAGTTGGTTGAGAGAAGTGGAGTCTTCCAGGTGTGATAAATGGGGAAAGAGGTACGGAATAGGCCTCTAAAGACAAGGCACTCACCAGTTTGGTAAAAAGCCAAGCTATCGACGGGCATCATGCCTTGCCGAAAACAAAAATCTCCGAGCCCTTCCTCCTAGTGAACAATACGCATTTTGTTGGGAACACACAGCTGAAGGATGTACCTACTTTAGAGAAAGGGGGCTGAAGAACCAACATTAAGCTGTATTTGATCCTTAAAGGGTCTGGGCAGAAGAGGAAACTGTTTTCCAGAGGAATAAGAAAAGGTAATTAGGGGCTGGGTAGGACCTAATTACCACCAGTATCTCTACAGGCCTGGAGTCTCTGTAGATCCAGCTGGGGAAGGAAATCATAAAGTCCAGCTCAACATTGTGGACTTGCGCATGTGTTTAATAGGGAGAGAAACAACTGCAATGACCATGCCAGTGGTCCTTGGGGAGAATTGCTACCTAGGTTTAGCACTGCTTGAAATAAGAAATGTATTTTACAGTGCCATCCTCTCTCCTGGTCTGTCACACGCAGCTGTGAACCCATTACATTAGCCTATACGTGAATTTTTGATTTTTTGCCCCAATATGCACTTATTTACACTGAAACACATCTGCCATTGTGCTGCCCATTCTCCCAGTTTGGAGAGATCCTTCTGGAGCTCTTCACAATCCCATCTGTTTTTCACCACCCTGAAAAGTTTAGCGTCATCCGCAACCTTGGCCACCTCACTGCTTATGCCTGTCTCTAGGTCATTTAAGAACAAGTTAAAAAGCACTGGTCCCAGGACAGATCCTGGGGGCATACCACTCTTCACCTCTCTCCACTGTGACAATTGCCCACTGACTCTGTTTCCTAGTCCTCCACCAATTCTTAATCCATAAAAGGATTAAGACCTGCCCTCTTATTCCCTAACTGTAAAGTTTTCTCAGGTGGGAGATCGTGTCAAACGCCTTCTGAAAATCCAGCTCCAGACCATCTAAGCAGTGCCTTTCATGCTCCCATAACTTCACAATTCGTATGTAATCCTTGCTATAACTGGATTTACATTGTGAAACTTGTTGTTAAAGGCCCAGGAAACAGAGTTTGATTTCATGAAAGAGGTTGGTGTAGGCCCATTGTAGGAAAGAAGCCATATCTAAGTATGTAGGTCCCAGACTATGAAAAGTGTTTAAATGTAAATGCAGCACCTTGAACTGGGCCCAGAAACACCCTGTGACTGAGGGTGCAATTCTAACCTGGAGTTAGGCCGGCACAGTTAGGCCAGCAAAGTTTGACCGACACAAGGGCCACCATAAAGCTCATTTGGACCACTCTCTGAGTTAGGGGGGATGGCACAAGTCTGTGTGCTGCCCTCTGTGACTTCAAGAGTGGTCCAAACATACTTTACGATGTCCCTTGTGTCAGTCAAACTTTGCAGGCCTAACTCCAGGTTACACCCATAGTCAGCTTAACTGACACAGAGCACAATCCAATACAGTCCAGCGCTGTAGCAAACATGCCATCAAGTACGTCTGTGCCAGCAAGTTGGGCATTGGACCAGTGTAAGCAGCAGCTCTGGCACTCAGGTGCCACTGCGCCCATCAGCTGTGCCAGCCATGTACCCATCGAGCGCCATTGGCACTTGGTTGGTTCAGGACCTCACAAAGGGCGTTTCTCAGGTGTGCCAGGGCATAATGGGGCAGCACAGTGGGCGGTGATGGGGTCAGCAACAGCCAACAGCCATTGCGCCAAATCCTAAGCCCCGTCCCTGGACAAGATGGCCCCAATCCGGGCTGCTGCTGCCACGCAGTTCTGAGCAGCCCCATAGGGATGACTAGGGCTTACCCGGGGGCAAGGGGAAAACCTCCCCTTTGCCTGAAGATGCTAAGCAGGATCAGCCTTGGATCGGCCTTGGATGGGAGACCGGAACTCACTGACAGAGCTTGTGGAGGAATGGGAGGAGTGTGGAGGAGTCAGCTGGCAAAAGAACTGGCCAAGATGTGATCTGTGGTGGACTGTGAAGGCTCAGAAGGTGCAAGAGTGCAGCCAGGATCATGACCACACATTGAAAGGGAAACATCTGAAGAAATTGAGGGTTCTGTGAATGGTACATAGAACAACAGTTGTAAAAAGCCCAATTGAAAAATGGGGTTTATGAACAGCCTGCCCATGTAAACCGCCTTGAATCCAGTGAAATCTGGAGAAAGGCGGTATAAAAATGCATCAAACAAAAAGAGGCTGGAGGTTTTTGAGAATCACCGTGAGGCTGCCATCCTATACCCACTTTCCTGGGAGTAAGCCCCATGGAACACAATGGGACTTACTTCTGAGTAGACATGCATAGACTTGTACCCTGAGTCTGATGGCCAAGGCATTAAGGCAGAAGGGATGGAGGCTGAAAGCTGGAAACAAGATGGGAATTTTAAACTCATATTGGCAGGACTTAAGGAACTTCCAAAATAAATATCAAAATCCAACTACCGTACTTCCAAAGAGCTTTGCACCTGAACTTTGAGAACACTGTGTAGGACGCAAGTTCTTGTAGTTCACTTGCCTAAGCATTCAAGCTTGGAGAAATGAAAGTTTCCATTGCAGCTGTGGGTAAGAACTAATGGACAAGTTTTCCACAACTAAGATGAAGAATGCCTGCATATCAGTTGAAATCTCCTATATATAAACCCTGAATAGCTTCCTTTCTCTCTACATCAAGGATAGGCATCTCCTCTGTGAATGACTGCCTCAGGTCACTAACTGACTGGAGGAAGGTGAATAAACATTTGGTCCAGACAGGTGCATCTCCACATCTGGATGTGGGGGAGATGCTTGTTTTCAGTGGGGTCATGCTCCCTTCTAAAGAGGCCTGCATGTTCCTGGACAAGATGTTACTTATAGATAGGGAAGGCCAGGGTGCATTCTTCCAGCTTCAACTAATTCACCAGCTGGACCCCTTTTGGAGGAAAAAGCTTTAGATGCTATCATTGATGATATGGTAAGTTCTCAACAGGACTGCTGTGGTGTGCTATAGACGGCCTTCCAACTGGGCCAGAAGGAAGCAACTATGCTCTTTTTTTGGCATGAACTGTCAAGCACATTTGCTGCTAATTCTTTTATGATTGTCACTAGTTGCCAGTTTGTTTCCAGGCTAAATGCAAAGATACTGGCTTTACCTTTTGGAGCATTACATGGCCTGGGTCCAGGATTTTTTAGGACAGCATTCCTCAATCTGTGGGTCATGAGCCCAATGGGGCTGCTAAGTCTCATTTGGGGGGCACAGCGACCTTTCAAAGCCTGTGCGCTTGGATCCAATCCAATACCAGTATTGCCTATCAAAACGGAATTACTGATATAATCCTGCACTGCCTCTTTTTGCTCTCGTGCCCTGCAGCTCGTAAGGCTGGTCCTGTTCAGACTGCTGCCTCACAGGATTGTTGTGAAGATACAAGAGATAGGGGAAGCAGGGAGGGGGTGGGCAGCCACAGGGGCGGGCGGATTGTGTCCCAGGAAGGTGGTGGGATCACCAATGGGTCTCCAGTATCATACTCTGTCATCTATTTACTTATTTGGGTCGTGGCACCACAAAGGCTGACGTCCACTGCTTTATGCAACATTTCAGGAATTGCTTCTTCATGTGCTACCATTATCAGCTGTAAGATTTTTATTTACAGGCATATCCACTGATTCGTTATCCGTAGTTTCAGTTATCCACAGATAGCATGGATACTGGGACGCCTATTAAAAAGACAGGGCAACATTAAACAAATCTCATTTTTTTATGTTGCTGCAGCAAACAACTGAAGTTCCCCTGTCTTTAAAAAGGCATCCCCAGTATCCACAGCTTCAGGTATCCACAGGGTGTGTACCCGGAACAGAACCCCAGTGGATACCAGGGAATGCCTGTACTAGGAACAAAAGCCTTTTAAGCAGTGGCACCAATGTTATGGAGCTCCTTTCCCAGGGAGATCCAAGAAACCCATTCACTTTGATCTCTCAAGTGGTGATTGAAAACACTGATTTTCACCCTGCATTTTGTAGCTTCTGTGCATGGCATTGTTTTAAATACTGACGTTTTCATGACTTGTTTCACTGTTGGATTTAGAGCACAATCCTATACTCCCGTTGTGCTGGCGCTAAGCTCCTGTGCCAGCCGAATGCTGCTGCAAATGTGCCATCAAGCGCGTCTGCGTCCGCATTATGGTGCTGGACTGGCACAAGGAGCAGTGCCAGCACTTGGGCGCACCACGACCATTGGCAATGCCGGCCATGTGGTGTCCTCAGTTGGCGCAGGGCCTTCACGAGGGTGTTCCAGAGGCGTAACTGGGCAGCACAGTGAGCGAAGACGGAGGTTGTGACGCAGGACAGCCATAGTGCCGTATCCTAAAGCCCGTCCCCGGCCAGCGTGGCCCCGATTCAGGCCACTACTGTCCACGTTCCTCTGCGCCTGCAAAACAGCAGGCGCAGATCTGAGCAGGCCCATAGGGGCAAACGGGGCTTATGCGGATGCAAGGGGAAAACCTCCCCTTGTCCTGCACATTGCTGCTGCTGTCTCCTAATGGGCTTTAGGATACAGCCCTGTTATGGATACAGGCCTTACTATGTCAGCCTTACTTAGGATTGCGCTGCCCATGTTATACTTTTTGGCATGATATGTACAGTATTATTGTACACCACTTTGAGAGCTGCTTGGCATAAAAGAAGGGTATCCATTTTAATAATAATCCTCATGCAGTGCCTTACAGATAGCAAGAGGTGGAAGGCAAATGAAATGAATATGAATAGTAATGTACATTGTTGTTCAAGACACTATCACAACAAATCCATAAATTCCTCTTTTACAGTCAAGTAAACGGTCCAGAAATTGGGATTTCCTTCCTTCCTTATCCCTCTTAGATTAGCAAGAACCTTTTATGACACTCCAGGAGACACCTGATACGTTTTATTAATGTCCTTGCAGGATTCCTTTTTCATTTCAGCTATGTTTTAATTGCAGTTTGCTATCCACTATTACTTGCACAGGAGAGTCTTCATGGTCAGTCACTCTTTGCTAGTCTCTAAATTAAGCCAGGAAAGAGGAAGGAAAGGGTATAATTGTGAAGCTCAGATTTACCGACACTGAACACCATAAAGGCTAGTGCTTCTGGAAAGCACAATTGTTTACTTAGCAGTCCCAGACGCATATGTGACAGATGTATTTTAAAGGCCATTTCTGGACAGGACACAGAAGAAAGCCAGAACAAGAGAAGAATGGGACTGTAGCCTCATACAATAACATTTGCCTTCTATTTTCACAGAGCCATGCATGTGCAGATGCCCACTGTGGCTGTGTGTATACAGTCCCTAAATTCTGCTCCCTAGAGCTAAATCTCCCAGTCCTTCCAGATGCACAACTGCTATTATACAAATGTCATGTGGCAATCTAGACAACTAACAACGAGGTCTCTGACTCACATGGGCTGTTTACAAAGAACCTCAGGCCACACAAAGCTGTTTCCTGTTGTGGTGGACTCTAGTCCAGGCTAGACCTCTGTATTCGAAAGCTCTTTTGACCTCGCTGCAAAAAGTAAGACCGTTGTTATAGAAGAAGAGAGCAACATTTCAAATCTGCAGGTGAAAAGCAGCCTTTAAACATGGGTCTGGTTTCTTTGGAAGATGAAAAAGCAGGATCTCAAGGCTATTATCAGTCATTGACTATAACAAACCTACTAGGCAGGCTATAAAGCTGACTCCATATTTTACGAGCATGGGAAGAAAACAGAATATTTGACTCGCTTGGCTATCATCTACTCAAACAATCTGTCAGCCACAAATTGTTTAAATTTTACCATTCCATAACAAACAGCATGTGCTCATTTGAAGGACCTGAGCTTCTCAGTTTCTAAAACTCGATGTTCAAATTTCAAGCTCAAAGTCACAAGGGGGTCTGGACCCAACACAGCCTCCTCAAGGAAATGCTGCAGCATCGCAGAGAAAAATTTGAAGGGTTAGTTCTGAATTGGAACGATGACGGTAATATGAAAAAGGAGTAATCTCAGATTGACCTGATTTACAAAACCACTGTGTGTAAGTCACAGGAGTAACATTACTGTTCTGCTAGGAAACAAGAAGGCGTGGGGTGTTGTGTTCAGTTTTGGTCATCAGATTTAAAAAATGTAAACAAAATGAAATGAATTCAGCGGAGACTTACAGAGACAATAGAATACTCGTAACACATGATGTATGAAGAACGGTGATAGGAGATTCTGGGAAGAGGTCCTCAAAAGTTGTTATCATGGTTCTCATCAAATTAATGTGTCAGTCACCAAGACTCCCCAAACATAAAACAAACTGAAAGAGGGATTTAGTTTGCAATGTTCACTTTAGTTCTTGGTTTAGGGCCAGACTAGATGGGGGTTTTGTGACTGGAGTTCTTGATGTCTTGCATTTTTTCAAAAAGCTGCTAAGCTGCTTGTTTCTGTGTTGATGCCCAAACTTAAAATTGAATCCCCAAAGCTGCAGAAGAATGAATGGTCACAATTTGCCTACAGGTTTTCCCTACACGACTAGCAAGTGCATGTGTGGGGGTAGGGTGGGATTTGATCTGGAGCCACAGCACATGACAAGAGGTTAGATCCCACTCTCTGCTGCCCAAATCCATATCAGCTCCCACAAGCTGCTTTTTGAGAAATACACTTGGAGTTCCAATTGTAGATCTCCCACCTCATGTCTGCTAAGTGGTGCTAAGGGTCAAGCCAATAAATAAACTGATATACAATAAACTTTAATTTAAGGTACTGTATCAAGCAAAAACTGGGAGGGGAAGGGTTGGGGGCAGGGAAGGAGAAGCACTGAAAATCAATCAACAGGTACTTATATACCGCTTTTCAACACGAAGTTCACAAAGCAGTTTACAGGCAAATAGTAATAATAATAAAGTTAAATGGCTCCCTGTCCCAAAAGGGCTCACGATCTAAAAAAAAAAAAAAGGGCAGACCACCAGCAACAGCCACTAGAAAGACTATGCAAGAGTGAAGAGGGACAATTACTCTCCCCCTGCTAAATGTAAGAGGAACACCACTTTAAAAAGTGCCTCTTGCCCAGTTAGCATGGGGTTATCACAGGATAAAATCAACACAGGAATTACAATTCTGATTGCTGGCAAAGTTAAGTGAATATATAGTGGGATTCTGGACGCTGTCTATCAACAAAGAGGAGGTATTTCCCAGAAATAAAGACTGCCCCACCCTGGAATCACTAAAGAAGCGGACTGCTGGCCAAATTAAACTAAACAGGGGGTGGGGGTTTAGTCGGGGAAGAGCTTGAGTCTCCCCTAAAAATTGCTATTTGAGAGTCACTGCTTTAGAGTAAAAAAGATGAAGGGGGAATATGATGGCAGTTGCCAAACATTTGGTAAGGGTTGAAAAATGCATTTATCCAAAGCATTCGTACTCTCCTCTTCAGCCAACAGGGCCCCCAGTGTGGCTTACATGAAATAATTCAATTAAAAATCTCTACAAATGTGAAGGGGTGGGGTATGCCTCTCTGATTTCTTTTTCTCCAGTTGGTGTTTCTGTGGCCATTGTGAGAGGGGAGGGGCACAAAAGGCACCAGCAGGTGGAAATGATGATGGTGAGGGATGAAGAGAGAGAATAATTATCTGCAAGTACAACTGGGAATTTTAAAAAAGGTGGCTTTTACACACACACACACACACACACACACACACACACACACACATCAAATAAAGAAATACAGCAAAACTGAGGGTGGGGTGCTACCTAAGAGTGCTACCTAGCCATAACAGCAATCAGGCGACTAGCCAAATTATTCAGGGATGCTTGAAATGTACTTTTCTTGAGATTCTGTAAAGGAGATTGGACATGTTATTTCATGCTGAAATCCTAAACAACACTTATCTGGGAGTAAGTTCCATTGAAGTCAACGAGACCTACTTCTGAGGACACATACGCAGTATTGTGCTGGCAGGGATATATTAAATCTGAAATAGTCAGCTAGCCTGAGCAGGTTAGGTGAAATTAGATCACTCCTGAATTCCTTTCCAACTTTAAGGAGAACAAATGAGGGATGTGAAAATTGTTCCAGGTGAACAGGAGCAGGACACATGCAGTATCCAATGGAAGAGATGCAGGAATATCAAAGTTCTCTCAATCCAGGACTGCAGGGATGCATTCTTGGGGGCTGATCCCTACTTTGGAAGTCCCACAAACGTGAACAAATCTGGCCAGGGATGAGCGTAGGGTTTCCTTCATGGCAGAATGTAGGTGACAGTGTTCCCACAGTCCCAGATGAAACCCCACGCTCATCCCTAGCCACATTTGTTCAGGCTTGTGGGACTTCCAAGCCCCCAAGAATGCCTCTCTGCAGTCTTGAATTGAGAGAACTTTGATATTCTTTATTGTTCAAAATGTAAGCCATCCCAAACCCTCTGGGGATAAATTGCGTTCAACATTCAAGTGGGATTATGAAGAAATGATCATAATAAGAAAGCCTGCATCGTGCCTGTTTACCCCCATGAGCACTAAGTGCATTTATGTCCAAATTCAAAGACAAAGTACAGTGTAAACATTTCTGCAGCTAGGGTCATAACACCCTGTATATAAACTCAGCCAGTCTTTCCATTACAGATGGTCAAGCTTACAGCTTGAGAAGAGGAAAAAAAGCCAACCCCTTCTACCACAAATGAACCGCTTGAACCACTGCTTTTGGCACAGCCCCCCCCCCCGCAAAAGCAAATCCACCCCCCAAACACAGATATTCATTTTAAAGCCCTGGGTTGAAAGAGCAGATCATTCAGACAGCCTGTTCTCCATCAAACTTGTTCTCCCTAATTCAGATGGGGCAGTTGCCAAGACTGTAGCACAATCTCCTTGAATTGCAGTGGACAGCTTTCACAGCAACGGGGGCTTAAAACCCAGTGACTGGTAGGGACTACTCTGGTTGAAAACCAGTATATAAATATTCTTAATATTTATATTAAGAATATTAAAAAGCTACCTTGAGTTCTCTTAGGGGGAGAGAGTCGGGGTAGAAATATGATAAAATAAATAACAACAACTCTGCAGGCTGCCTTGTTTTACACACATGTAAGAGAGCCAGATTAGTTCAACCAGGTGCATGGGTAATCAGGAACCCAACAATGAACATGCAACGAGCCGGGGATCAGGTTGTGGATAGATCTGTGATCACTCTTCAAAAACTTGCCTCAATACCATCCGCCGCCTTGCCCCATATTTTCAAAGAGTCATGCCATCAATCATAACTGAAGCTCAAAGGCATGCAGCCAGAGGAGAGAACCATACTGTCAGCCCAATTCTAAGTAAGGCCAACATAACAGAGCTGTAGCCTAAAGCCCATGAGGAGGCAGCAGCAGCAAAGTGCAGGACAAGGGGAGATTTTCCCCTTACGCTCACATAAGCCCCAGCCTTCCCTATGGGACTGCTCAGATCTGCGCCTGCTGTTTTGCAGGCACAGAGGAACGCGGACAGGAGCGGCCCAAATTGGGGCCGTCCTGGCCAGAGATGGGCTTTAGGATTTGGCACTATGACTATCGTGCATCACTGCCCCCATCGCTGCCCCCGTCGCTGCCCAATTACGCCCCTGGCATGCCTCTGGAACGCCCTCGACAAGGTCCTGCACCGAGTGCTGCCGATGCTCGACCAGCGCAAGGCCGGTGCTGCTGACAGTTGTGGTGGCGCCTGAGTGTTGGCGCTGCTGCTTGCACCGGTCCAACACCATACCGCTGGCGTTGATGCGCTTGATGGCACATTTGCTACAGCGTTGGACCGGTGCAAGAGCGTAGTGCCGGCGCAACGCAGGTATAGAATTGCGCTCTGTGAAGGCTACACCTGGGACTGAGGATTCGGTGAATCACAGAATACTGTATATTTGTAAAAACTCCATTGAAAAATGGTGGCTTAGACTAGCCTGCCTCTGTAGCCCACCCTGGGAATTTGCTTTAGCATGGGAAAGGGGGGGTATAAATTCTTCAAATAAAAAATAAATCTCTTTTGACTGGTCCAGCAACCATAATAACAGAACATTAGCAATCCCTTGTGCTACTTGTGACTCTATGAGTGATCTAAGTATGGTGTGCCCCTATCACAGTTCCTTTTTAAGAACAGTTTTTATCCATAACAACACAAATGGGAGTTTTGCTACTTGTCACTTGGGCACAAGCCCACCCTGAACAAGCCCTGTTTTCAAGATGTTAACAGGGCACAATGGATGTAACAATATGTCCAGTGGGTCTGTAGGTGCCTGTTCACGTGCATACTGGAGACAGAATAAATCCTGGAAGGGGTGATGAATTATAGATAGCAGCCTTTTAAATGATCACTGGTTGAGTTAAAAGACTCAAGACACTTGCTTACATTTGGGTTCCAGGTGTTGACTGTTTCCAATCAAACAGTCCTTGATGTCAGTTCCTCTCTCTATCACTGCATTATGGCACACAACGCAATTCTGTAGACTGCACCTGTAACAGAATCATAAATGTGGATTTAAAATGCAGCTGGGAATTAGATCAAGCACTGGAGCAACTACCTGACCCAATCACAATAGGCTGAGGATATCAAGGAAGGACGGTGGGGGAATTGGGCAGACCTAGGGCATAAAACCTGCCTTTCTTCACATTCCAACCCTCTTCTTTCCCAGCCTGGGTGCTTAGTTGCTATGACAGAGTTCTACTGCCAGATGTCACAAAGGGTGCACACAAAAGGACAAAGACAAGACAGTTGCCACCTTTCACATCCAGGATGCTTTTCTATTTGTAGTTTCTACAGCCTTGCAGAGCTCCCCCTGCCCTTTTGTATTAGGGTAAATATTGCCACTGACTTTGTATTCATGCACACACAAATACCCTGCTATGTTAAACCAACAAAAGCCAAGGAAATAAAGCCTGGAATGCTCTCTGGTTCAGGGATTTCCAATTGGTGCAACCCTGCACACTATTTGCTAGAATAACAGCAATGCTGCCCAAATGGGAAAACTTAGACTCTCCTATAATTTTAAAAAGTAACAGTTTTCAAAGTGCTAAAGTACAAGGAAACAAGCTCCCCAACACCAGTTGTCTTCAAATCATGCGCAGTGCTCCTTTGCCTCTCTGTCCCTTGAGAATCCAACATTAGACAAAATACTAACCATGAGCATCAATGGAAGTGATACATGGGAAATATTCACTGGCACTGAATTCAATTTCCTTCCCACATGCATCTTTGCTTGTGTGTAGAATAGTGGAGAAATAGGAAAAAAACTACATCTCATGCATCCAGCTATTTGCACAGATGTGACTTCTTAGCAATCTACCAATCTAGGTAAAGTCTAAATAATTTCAGAGTTCCTAGTCCTCATGTACCCAGAGAATAACTGTGTGCAGTTATTCAGAAACGACAAAGTGTCTATGAAGAGTTTCCATCCTTCAGGATTTCTATGCAGTTCACCAACCAAACATGCTATTTGAAATTGGCAAATTCAGAGTTCTTTTGCAATGAAAATAAATCTGGAAAGAGAACATATTGTATGAGATATTTTGTAGTTTCTGGCTGCAGAACAAGCAACACAACCTAAAATATAAAATTCACATTTTAAATTGTTCTTTTCCTTTTAAAAAAAAATTATTTTATTGATTTTATTAAACAAATGATGGGTAAGGGTAAAAGCGAGACATAGGTATGGGGTAAAAAAAACAAAGGAAAAAATACATAAGGTAAACATGTTGAAGTACATCTATTAAATCTTTTTCCTTCTCTAAAATTATTACCTAATCATCAACACCCTGGATTTAGTTCATCTTTTTGTTATAATATTACTTGTATGAATTTTTATGCATAACTTCTGAACTTTTCTTATCATATTAGCTTTGCTTATCAATCCAATCATAAGATGGTTTCCAGTATTGCTTAGTTTTCTCTAAATTTCCTTCATTCAATCTTTTAGTCAACTCATCCATTTCTGCTATCGTACACTTTGTCAATCAAATGTTCTGTCCTCGGTATCTCAGTACTTTTCCATTTTTGCGCAAATAATATCCTAGCTGCAGTTACAATACGTACAATAATACGTTTCTTTTTTACATCTTGTATATCTGGTAATATTTTTAGGAGGAACATTTCAGGTTTGAAAGGAATCACACATTCTAAAATATCTTGTAGCATTATGTGTATAGAGCAAGTCCACGAAATATGATAGTATGTCCCTTCTGCTACTTCACATTTCCAGCATTTATTTGATGACCCTTCATATATTTTGGCTATTTTCTCTGGAGTTACGTGCCATCTGTAAAACATCTTGTATAAATTCTCTTTAAATGATGTAGCTTTTGTAATCTTAATATTGGTTGTCCATATTTTTTCCCAATCTTCCGAAGGTATATTGTACCCAAAATTTTTTGCCCATTGAACCATTGCTTCTTTGACTATCTCGCCTTTGGTTCTCATTTTGAGGAGGTACGCATAAATCTTCTTTATATATTGATCTTTATCTTCTATAAATATTGTATCAAAGTTTCTTTTTCATAAATTCCTGTCTTTTTATTCTCTTTTAATCTGGATTTTATTTGTAATTCAGACCACCAATCTAAAGAAGATACCTTTATCTTCTAATTGTTCCTTAGTCAACATTTCACCTTTTTCATCCAATAATTCAGAGTACGTTCTATTTTGATTTTCTCTGAACCACTCCAGTTTTGACCCTATTTCCAAAGGTTTAATCCAACTTGGTATTTTATTGTAAGTCTTATATCTCATTTGATCCCAAACCCACAGCAAAGCTCTTCTTAAACTATGTTGCTTAAAACGATAATATTATGCATGTAAACCATTAAATTGTTCTATTCCAAGTTGCTGCCTATGAAGCTGGGAAAACTAAATTGTTAACACTGAAGTTTACCCAGGGTAAGTTCAAATTCTGGGAAAGTTCTCCCCCTATTGGTTGCCATTGTCATTGTTCTTGGGGAATGCTGCTATCCAGGCAAGCAGGCCATTATTTTTGTGCACATGGAATATAAAGAGCTTCAAATATCAAGACAGAGATCTTGACTGGACTTAATGAAAATTCACAGGGATACAATCATAATGCCCTGGGTTGCTAAGGAGTTGGAATCCCATTCCATTCACTCAATCAGAAACAGAGATTTGTAGTCAAAGCTGAGATGACAACCATCTTGTTGAAAAGAATTTAACTCTCTCTTCTAAGGGTGCAATCCTATGCACACTCACCTGGGAGTAAGTTCCATGGAGCAAAATGGGACCTACTTCCAAGTAAACCTGTATAGGATTGTGTAGCAAAACATCCCAGGGTTCAGAGAGAAGCAGGACTATGGCATGAAAAGGGAGATATTTTGAACAAGCAAAACCTTTGTTGCTCTAAGGCTAACTGCTGCCTTCCCTCTCTAACACAGGAAGCCTGCAGGGTTATGCATGATGGAGTCATCTAGCTCAGGTTGCCTTGGCAAAGCCTCTTA
This sequence comes from Lerista edwardsae, assembly GCA_029204185.1. NCBI lineage: Eukaryota > Metazoa > Chordata > Lepidosauria > Squamata > Scincidae > Lerista > Lerista edwardsae. The sequence continues at coordinate 5,548,883 of JAJKFI010000055.1, forward strand.
TTGAGATGTTAATAGAGGGGAAGGCTGTGTAGACAGCTCTCTGCTCCCTATTCCTGCTGCAGTGACACAGCTGCTTCCTTTCCAACAGCTCCATTTACTGAATAGCAGTGATAACATGAAGACTGGCCACCCTCCTGCACAGACAGAAGGATTGGGGGGAAAAATTAGTTTTCCCTGGCTTGCACATCAGAAATTAATAGGGTTGTTCCTTTCTACAGCGACTCACATGGATGTAACTCCCCAAAATTCCTACTTGGGAGAAGGCCCCTTCCAGAACACCCTTGTTTTGCCATCACAAGAAGCTGTCATGTTAGGGACTTATCTTAAAAGATTCTCAGTACCTTGATTGCCAATGACACAAATATTACAGAAGTAATCTGTAGCCTTTAATACTGATGATGTGTTCCAAGCCTCAAAATGCAGACGTATGTCGCTGATACTGTGAGGATTCAGAAATGTCTAAAATAAATGCTGCCATTTATATTCTCAAAAGCTGAGAGGCTGTTGTTTTTTCATCCTAAAAAGCTTTGGGACAACTTGGATCTTTACACATTGGGCAAAATCTAACGGAATTAGTTGCAAAAGAGATTGCCAAATCACTGTCTTAATAAGGCTATACTGTAAGCAGGGTTTTTTGGCAGGCATCTACCCACCTTTTTTCTCTTTAGTATCAAGACTGAGGAAGATTTCTGTGAAACTCAAAAGCTAGCTCACTGGTTTGTGATTTTTAGTTGGTCTCACCAAAAGTTATCACGAGATTGTTCCTGTTTGGGATCACCTGGATAGGAAAGTCTTTGAACCCAGTGAATCTTCGTTGGAGTAAAATTAGAGCAAAAATTTCATTATGGATGCCAAATAACAGCAAAACTAGGGAAGCCTATTCTGCTACTTCAGGATTACAAAACTATACCAGGACTGAAACCAGAATTCAATCCATACAGGCAGGTTTTCAAACTAGCAATGAGAATGCGAAACTCTCACTATGGACCTACCACACAATAGAGCAGCTTTTACCACAGGAGTGGAAAACAAACTGAAGAAGTAGAACACGTTATGTGGGTGTTCCTTCTGCTCACTGACAGATGTAATACAGCCATTTGGAAATTACTTGCAAATGCTTTTTTGCCTGCATTTTAAAAATCAAGCCATAAAGGCTGCCAACAGAAGAATTTTGTATTTGTTTAATTTAAATCTCCATTTTATCCCTCTCTTCCAATCCAGAATAAAGAGCTAGAAATGAGCTTATTTTTGTAAAGGTAAGCATCTCATTTCATGGCAGTCTGTTTCCCAGTTTTAAGCACTGCATTCCTGCAATAATTACAAATATTAAATCTTATTAGCCCTTACAACACCTTTGATAGAACGAAGAATACCCTGGAAGAGAATGGTTTCCAATGAGAAACACATTACTGTTCAGAAATGAAGAATAATTTTACAGATTTTGGCATGGCAGAAAAGGATATCTCCTGATCTTAAAACATGAAGAGCACACATTTTACGAAAGCTGCAAATGATTAAGGCCATACAAAGGGACTGACACATACAAAAACGTAGCCTCCAGGGTGATGATATTGTGTTAATTCATAGCCAATAGGTTCTGTAAATAAAAGCTTTGTCTGAGAAAGGGATAAACAAACCCCAAAACATCAAGTTGTATCCAAAGAAAGTGAATTCCAACAGAACTTTGGGGCTTTATCCCAACTAACTTATCAATTTCAATGCTGTTTAATCAGAATTCAGTTTCTCTAGATACAACTCATTGGGTCAGAATGTATATCCAGAAATCAAGAAAGAAAGACAGGACATCATAGGTTGTACCCTATGTTTGGAAGGAGCATAACTCTTCTGAAAAAATCCTCTTGTGAACAAAAGGGATCCTTGTCAGAGTGCAACTCTCCTGTGAGCAGAAGGAGCTTCCGATGATGAAACTGTTCTTCATCTGAACTCAAGACGCAACCTCATATTTCCTGGGCTGAAAAACCCCTAAGGCACTTTTATGATTTTTTTTTCCATACTTGCTGTTATTTCCGAACAGTGAAATTTTATGTACCTGTAGCACTTTTGAACAAAAACCAGCAGGGGTGGTTTGGGAGGCTTTGGAAGGGAAAGAGGAGACCTTTCCCCTTTGTAAGGCTCCTGTCCTGGAATGGATAGGATCTGTGCTAGCAATTTGCTAGCAGTTTGCTAATGCAAACTGAGGAAAGTAGGTGGGAGGGGATAGAATCTGGCACATGCGGGATCCACCCCCCCCTGCAGCTTCCCTGCCCTGTTCCTCCTCCTCACCTGCTCAGTTTTGCCCCCACCCCAGTTGCACCCTCTCCCCACCACTCCTGCCTCCCGTGCCATCTTACCTTCCTCAGTGGGTGGCTGATGCTCAAGTGATGCACATGGAAAGTGCTCTAGCATTCCCAATGCCACCCCAATTCAGCACACTTCCGGAAGCAGTTTTGCAGCTGTTTTTCAGCAGCCAGCATTGGCAGAAAGCATGTTCTGCCAGTGCCTGTAGCTCATAGGAATGAGCTATAGGATATATTTTTGATTACCACTTTATGACATTCACACGATTCTGTTTCTGGATTAACTAAATACACAAATAAGGGCGCAATCCTAAATTGAGTTAGGCTGGAATAAACTAAGCCAGCAAAGTTTGGCCAGCACAAAGGACACCATAAAGTACCCTAAAGCACACAGACGTGAGCCATTCTCCCTGACTTTGGGAGTAGTCAAAAAACGCTTTATGGTAGCCCTTGTGCTGGCCAAACTTTGCCGGCCTAACTCCAGTTTAGGATTGTGCTCTAAGAAGTAAACACTTAGATTTCAACAAATTACTTATTAGCTGCAAAGATTCTAAAATGATTCATATGAAACGTGTTATCTGTGTATTGAACCTTGGGAATCAAAGTATAAATATTGATACACAGTACATGTTTACAATTTTTTTCAGATCAGTAATGCGATTTGAATTCTTTTTTTCTTCATAAAGTCAATTTTCCCCTCCCTTTTAAAATTTTTTTCATAACAAAGACATTTTTATAACAACAAACAAAACTGAGGAGCATTTCCAAACCCACCAGAGTTTGGTTTATGACTGAAATTTCAACTGGAGTTTGCTTGAAGCTGAGTGGATCCACTTCTGCATTCTAAGGTGAGGAAGGATGTAACACACCCAGGTCTGTGGTACTAACACAGGGTTTGCCCTCAGAGCGTAAGATATATTAATTTATTGTCCAGGTGTGAAAAAGAGAGCATTTGAGAGATTGACTAAAAAAAAAAAAAGAGGGACCAAGGAGCAGTGATGACCAAAAAGGCAGAGGGATGGGGGGGGTAGATTACAAGGATTTAAGTCTTTACAGCATGGACCACCTAACAAGATGACTCCAAATGCTACTAATTTCAGTAAGGCCGCAACCCACCCCCTCCCCTCCCCCATGCCTCCATTGTAAACAACTAATCCCAGCAGAAAACAACAGAGAGGAAAATGTACACCCATTCTGCAGCATTCCAGAACTTGCTTTATCTTTTATTTATTTTTCTAAGAGGTCAGAGATTGTTTGAAGGGGGGGAGAGAAGGAAGCCAAAGACACAGGCCATCTCTTGTGTGGGCTTAAAGGAAGCTGTTTTAAAGGCGATGTCCAAGAACACACAATCTGGAGTTTTTATAGCAGAGCAATCCCAGGCCCCCCTCTCTCTCGTTCCCTCCCCCAACCCAATTTTGTGGTAAAAGCTACACAGCTTTAAACCAAAGGACAGGGTGGTCGATTGCTTCGGAAAGAAATGTAAAGAATTGGGAAATAATTCCTTTTCCTGTTGAAACTATAAATAAGGAAGGCTGATTTACACAGTGCCAGGACTGCTGACTTTCAAAGCTTGCTATCTGTCTATAAATCAAGTGTGTCAAGGGAAGTTAACCCTATACTTAAAAAAGAAAAAGAAAAAAGAAAGAAAAACCTCCCCCACCTAAGGTAGCACGAGTGCCAAGGAATTGTGGTCTTCTATTCTCCTTCGTCCCAGAAAACGCAAATGAGCAAAATCAAACACACTGTGGAGGAGCAGTGAGGGAGGGTGACCAAAATCTGCACTGTTCAGCACACAAGGCACAGCCTGCAGAACTGAAAAACACAGCCCATAATTACAGGCTACCCACCAATTATTTAGGACTCGGTGATTAAAGTATTGAACAGCCACGAAGCAAAGGGAGCTTGGATAACTGAGGTCAAGACCTCAAGCAGAGGCCTAGCCTTAGACTTGCAAACCCAGAAGGTATGGATATCAAACACTTGCCTTGAAGCTAGTCTGCAGACATGGAGAAGCAAATCAGGTCCATGCCTCAAGCTGGTGCTTTTAACACCAAAAGCAGTGGCCAATGAAAGAGCAGCCACCTAATATTTGGCACTGGGTGTCGCTCAAATAGAATAAAATAAAATGTAAGGATGTTGTGTCAGGACTGGATCAAGACGGTATAGTTGCCATAACCATGGGGCTCACTAAACGTACTGATAACCCAAAATGGCATGCATTGAATGTTTTTACTGGGCACAAGGCCAATAAAAAGAATATGGTGATTTGTATGCCAGGGCTATGAGGATATCGGGAAACGGGTTTCTCAAAGTCTGAATTGCCGATTGACCTTTCTAACCTTCCTGCTAAAAATCTGATCAGCTTTGGGAACAAGTAACAGGCAGGCTGCTGACATGACTGCTCCTAGCTGTTTTCCTGCTCAAGTGCAAAGCTATGCCACTTTCTGGTTCACAGAGGGGCAGGAGAATAATGAAGCAGCAGGAATGACAGAACGCAAAAACTCTGGCCAAATATGCCATATAATCCAATTGAAAGCCTACATGGAGTTCCTCCTGCCATCAATGTGCCACTACACCACATAGTGACATCTAGGACAGACATTCCAAATTGCGAAGAGACTGAATAACCTTGCTTCTCACACTTGGCTTTTATAGCACCTAATGCCATTTGCACTCATTTTGACTGAGGGACAGCTATTGAAGTAGATTCCAAGCCAGAGAGGTTCAAGACACCTACTTGTCACAATTGCTTGGATAAATTTCAGTTGTTGCCCAAGGATGTTTACGCTGGGAGGAGGGAAATGAGCAGACTTGTCAAACCAAGGTCCTGTTGCTCATTTCCCCACTAATTATGTGTTTTATGGGCACATCTATTTCAGTCACATATCTATGACAAAGATCGTGGCCCTGGAGCAACTTAACTCTGATCCTTGACCACATTGAAAAGCATTTTTATTCCTCCTTGCGTACCTGAATGATTACTTTTCAGAATATGTCCTACAAACTTCCAGATTGAATCTGGAACACTGAGCATTCATTACATTAAACTGCATGCATAAACTCTCTCTCCCAGTCTTTTGCAATTCTCCTGAAGAGCAGTATGCGCTGTAATAAGGATGTGACTGCAGAATATTTATACATCTTGAAAGGTGTTTTTTTTCCTTGTACATGAAAGCTACAAGTAGCATTTTTTTCACTTTAACCTTTTCCTGAATCCCATAATACTTTGTCCCCTCCAAGACAACAGAAGCTGTTGCACAGAAATAACAACTAAATATGTTATGTAGCACAGTCAACACCCTCATCTTCCACTCCTATATGGAGTACTTTCAGGTTTCACCAGTCAAAAATAGCCATATATGGGGAATTACTCACTCAAGGAGTTGCACAGAATAACTAGTGTGGAACTGGCTTATGTAGCAACACCCTTACCTTCCTTTCCTATACAGGTTTCACAAGTCAAAAATTGCCTTATAAGGGGAAGTACTCACTCAAGGAGGCAATTTGTACAACTTTTCAGACTCCAATGTGTCTCTGCTTCCTTGAGACAGGTTGAACCAGCCTGCAAGGCTTTGTGGTGTGTGTGTGGGAGCGTAGGTGGGGGAAAGAAGTACTGTAAATTGGCCTTATCAAAGCAGGGCTTCTTTCAATAAGCAGTTCTGTGGCACCCTCCAGTGTAAAACACATTATGCAAAATAAGAGGAGATAGGGGTAATTTTATGACTTATATGACTCAGTTCTTCAAGCTGCAACTTGGTCTTTTGACAGTAAAATAGGAAGAGTTATTGTCACAAATGGTAACCTCCTCCTGTGGGCATTCCTATGAGCTCATGGGCTCCAGGCAGCATGTTTGGGTGGTCTGCTGTCTTGGATCTTCCATAACAGCAAAGGACATGCGAAGTGTCAAGAAGCAACGTTCTCTATGCTTCTAATGCGGTGCTAGAGTTCCTCAGGCAGGAATGGCCAGGAGCCTTGCCAAAGCAAGCATCATGCTGGCTGCTTCTTGTTTTTGGCAACAGCCGCTTTGCATTTAAATTGTAATCTTTCATGTATAATATTTCTGTCGTTTTGGTCCTTTTTAATGGTGGTCCTTTTTTACCCTCTGGCAGAGAGTTTTGGAATACCAAAATGCGCCTTCAAATTGGTGGTCCTTCATTTTGTGGGCAAATGCTTTTTCCCAGAACACCAGCCAAATTCGAGTTCACATTAATGCCAGAGCACTCTGGTTGGGCCATGCTGCTTGACTTATTGCAAACAGCCCCTGCTTGAATCATGCACCACTTGGAACTGGATAAATGTAGCCTGAAGAAGCTGGTCCTGTACGACAGGCGCATGCTGTTATCCTCATTCAGCTAGATTTGCAAGGAGTATGCTGAAAGGATGTTTGCCAAGGACGTACCCATGTGACACTGATCCTAAGAAGCAGACCACTGCAGTGTAAACGATTGATGATCACCGCATGAGCTTCATGTTATTTGCAACTTTGCAAACTAAGAAGCTGGAAACAACTTCATTTTCTCATTCCTTCTCACAAGGGATTGTGTTGTAAAATATGTTTTATGATGCCACACAAATGGTGTGTGCGCTTGGCAGCAGGCTTGCTCTCTTACACGTGTAATACAAGGTGGGGGTGGGTAGGAGAAAGCTTCTGTGCTGTACCCCTATAAATCCCAAATACCACCCTGGGCTTAATTAGAACTTTCTTCAGATTGCTCACAACTTCGTACATCAGGTGCTGATTTGGCACTATCGAGGAAACAACCCATAAACTTCACAATCAAGCTGCAGTTAGCAGCCAGCTCCTCTTGCATTGCGTGGGTTTTCTTTTCCTCCCTTGTACATATTCTCATAGAAAGTAGCACTAAATTGGAGACATGTGGTAGACGGCAGCAGAGCTTAACTAGACACATGTGGTTTCCCTCCCAAAAGCCTGCTGCAAGAACAACAGTGAAGTGTCTCTGCATCATCCACCAAAGCAGGTGACTTGGAATTTTAGACATACCAACATGCAGCAGCTCACTTCCTCCATATGAGTGGCTGGAGGAGGTCCCAGTCTATACACCTTTGCCAAAGACTCCTTTCCAACAATATCTCATTTAGGCTGTGGGTAAATCTTATGGCATATCCCCCTCCCAATCCTTTCCAAACCCTCACCATCTTTTACTTCTTAATCAGGATTCCCACCCACTCTAACTCCTTGACTGACTCCTCTGTCACCCACTGCACTGATCATTTAGCACCCATACCCAAGAGGCCCTGTGTATAAAGCAAAGTGAGGCAGGAGTTACAACAGCAGATTTTCAACACCACTGAGAGAAGCCCAGCAACAGGCAGACCTGCCTTTTGCGCTGTAGACTTTTGCACCCAAAAGACCTGCCTTTTGGGGCACAACTCACTAGAATCCCACTGGCAAATCCTACCTAGGTGAATGGAAGCTGCACAAAACAGCAGGATCTGCTTATGCAATTTTTATGCATTGCAATATAGCTTGAGCATACGAGCTTCCCTATGCTTTATATCCTGTGTTAATTAATAGAGGGTGCCATTGGGATTTCCTGTTCCCAGAGTGTCTGTTCTGTTCATACACCCCAGGCTGTCTTGCAAGCCTCCCACAGAATACCTCAAACCTCAGTTTCATTACGAGATCCCAAGTTTTCAAGTCTCCAGGACTTTCAAAACTTGGTCCTGAGCTCCTGCACATGATTTTTCCCTCCCTTGGTCCCTGGACCAACCAAGTTCAGTGCAGCAATTTGACTAATTTGATGGTGCCAAATTCACAAAAGTGAAAAAACAAAGAGGTATGAGGTTATGGAACAACCAGCTCCAATTTTATATTGTACTGTACTTGAGGCAGTGAAGCTTTGCCATGGATGCCTATAAGGAGGAAAGTAGAAAGTAACCTATGGTTCAGAACTCTAGTCATGCAATGCGGGTTGGGGGGGAGGGTCAGTCAGAGTCATAGGAATTAGATCTCTGAGTGAACAGATGTTATATGCTTGGTTCACACGATACTCTGAGGTATGTGTTAGACCAGAGAAAGGGCTCCCACTTGCTCTCCTATACAAAGGAGTATGAACCAGGGCAGAGATTAACAAGAAGTGAAGGTGGGGAAAGAGCCTCTCATGGGAAGAAGTGAGCTTGCGTAACTTGTTGGCTTCTGGTCCCTAGTGATGCTGTTGAGAGTTACTTGATTCATTGTGAGATGTCAAAGGATATTTTTAGACACCATGAATGGAATCCAATGTTGGTTTTTCAGGTTAGCTTTAAACACGCAACAAACTTGATCATTCTTGGGTTTCTCCAGGTCCATTATCAAGCCAAAACTCCATGACTCCACTTGTCAAAAACTGGCCCAGAGATACTTTAGTTGGTTGACAAAAGATTGGCTTTTAATACCTCAGAAACAATCGATCAACCATGTGGCACAGAAGCAAACATTTTGTATGCAGATGTAACCAGCTTAAAGCCATGGCTTTTGGGAATGCAGCCGAGCACATCTAGTATTTTAGTAATATACACAAAATAACAGTGACTAAATAATACAATGAGAGCAAAGATGGTGCCAAACATGTTCTTGTTACTAATGACATCAGTTTTATTCTGATGACATCCATTGCTACTTTAAAAACTTGTCCTCTGGCAAGCTAACTTCCCAGATGTGCTGTGCATACCACAAGATAGGCAAAGCAACTGAGTGCTGTGAGAACTGGGTTGTAAATTCCATTATGAAATGTATAGTCTTCTGCTCATCTTACAGTACCAAACGGAATACAGGCATTCCACGTGTGTTCCTGGCCCCCCTGCGGATACAGGAAACCGTGAATATGGGGGAACCCTATCTCTGCGGCACCTGCGTCTTTCCCAAACCAATTGCCTTTGTTCATGTTATTAACAGTTGTCCGAAGGATCATGTATCTTGTTTTACCCAAACACTATAAGCAGAAAGTTTAAAACTAGGACAAGCATGCAGGAAGCTGCACTGCTAGAGGGGACTACGCAATAAATGTTAACAGGAAGCAGGAAACGGGGGCTGCGGAGAACTGTGGAGGGATTCTGTGGATTCTGGGGGATGCCTCTACTCCAAAACAGTGGTATTCAAACTTTTTAGGCCAGGACCCACTTTTTAGAATGGCACTTGTGTCAAGACCACCAGAAGTGATGTCATTAACCTGGAAGTGATGTTGTGGCAAGAAGTGACATCATCAAACAGGAAGAACTATCATTGTAACATAATAAAATGACACTCCTGAAATGCAAATTGGCATTTTTGGACTGCAGCAATTGCACAGCCATGAAAAATCCCTGACAGAAAGCAAGATTAGGACAAAATATTATGTAAAAACACAGAACTAAAAACAAAACTGGGAAAAAAAACCCTCACTTGAAAATTCAAACTGTTAATACTCACAAAAGGAATATAACAAGAGTAAGGTCTGCAGTTTCCAAGATGGCCTCTCCCAGCTTTCCGCGACCCACCTGACATCAGGTTGCAACCCACCAAGTGGGTCCCAACCCACAGTTTGAATAACACTGCTCTAAAATGTGGAGATTTTAAGGGCGCAGTCCTAACCTGAAGTGAGGCTGGCATAGTTAGGTCAGCAAAGTTTGGCCAGCACAAGGGACACCTTAAAGTATGTTTGGACCACTCTCGGCCTTGATACAGATGTGTGACATCCTCCTTGACTCCAAGAGTGGTCTAAACATACTTTACGGTGGTCCTGCTGCCAGCCAAACTTTGCTGGACTAACTGTGCTGGCCTAACTTCAGGTTAGGATTGTGCCCTAAAACTGAGAATAATTCTAATAAATTATGTAGCATCATGGCAAGTAGCAACAGAATTCCTTTTCAAAGAGTTAGTGGAACATGTGACTAGACATTTAGTCACTCCTATTAAACGATGCGGTGATAATCTGTCAGTTGAATATCCCAGAGGTGTTTTTTTTTCTGCATTCCATTTATCGAGATTTCAGTTTTTTGACATGCAAGACCTTGATTTTTCTGTTTTATCACTTTTTCAACTCCAACAAATCTCAAAATTAACCACACTGCGACTCTTTAGCTCTACTGCAATCACATGCCTTACAGAGTTCCAGTCTTTGGCCCCTCTAATAATTGCAACATATTGACTAAATCTAAGAAACTTGGAAAGAACATATTTTCAAATTGGAGTTGTCCTCTGCTTAGCATAGCTTCTAAGCTGCTATATCATTGTTCCATTATCAATCATTGGATGAGGACAAACTTATACAAAAGAGAGTTGGTTTAGATGTTACATTTCCCACAAATGTAGGAAATCTGCCAATTTGTGAGTGCAGCATTGAGGTCAACTCAAAGTTTCAGATAGGCCAGTTCAGGATTTCTGAATTCCATATGAGGCACTGATCATTTCCTACTATTTTGAAACAGTCCTTTCTCTATTGTAGGTCCTCCCATGTGGCTCATCTTCCCAAGCTTATCTCGAAGTATGTGTGTGCTTGGGAAAAAGATAGGAAATCTCACCTTACAATAACTTGAGAGGTTTCACCTACCTACAACAGAGAATGGATTAGGGATCAGATGTTTTCAAGGGATTCCGCTTTTACCTATGAATAAAATGCCTGCATTTTGTAAGCAAAGGTCAAAGTATATGTGACTGCTGCAGTTGGGTTTAAACCTGGCCCTGCTGCAATCATGTAGAAAGTGTGTGTGTGTGTGGCACGTGTGCGTGTGACTAACTGATGATGCAAAAAGGATGAGCAGGTGAAGACTGAAGAAACACTCCCTCTCCACCCTCCATGTTTGCCTTAAGCATTTTCTCCCAGCAGGATATTGAATAGGAGAAGTGCATCCAGCTGAGAGAAATGCACTTGGACAAAATAAGATGTGCTGGGCAGTTGCGGGGAGGGTTTCGGGTATCTTCACCCACACATTGCTTTTGCTCTTTGTATTGGACCAGCCATTTTCATCTTATGATAAAGGCGATACAATTGTCAAGGCACACCATCACTTCTTGACAGTTGACAAGGCAAGCCATACTGCTGGTGTGGATGGCGCACATCTGTGTGCTGGTCTCTCTGACTTCAAGAGTGGTCCAAACATACTTTACAGTGTCCCTTGTGCTGGCAAAACCTTGATGGCCTATCTGTGCCGGCCTAACTCCAGGTTAGGATTGTGCCCTCATTCATCTAAGTTCCATCTTTAATGTATTCTTTTAAATTTCTTTATTTATTCTTCTGGCTCTCGACACCATGCCAGATATTTGATGTGGCCCTCCAGCTAAAAAGTTTGGAGACCCCTGCTTTAAGTAGTGGCTCATTCTTGCTTTCCTGGACCATTTTAATGCTACAACAAACTTTAATGTTTTCTTTAATGAACAGAGTAATGAATTGGACCAGAAACTATTAACATAATCTTGCAGACATGTGAAACACACACTTAGTGATGCTGTATGGAAATCCACAGCAACTAGATTCGGCGAATTGGCAGAAACCTGGAGTAGCAGCTACGCTCTGGGAGGTGAGGGAACGTGCCCCTTATTTAGCTGAACTGGTCCTAGTGCAGATATTCTGACTATTAAAGCATCAGCCCACCAAATAAGATGCAGTGAACCAACTTCAGCCATCACTGCTTGGGGTAATCCACACTCTTCTCTCTATATTACATATTCAGCAGATGTAACAGAATAGAGCCATCTATAGGAGAGAGATACAAGCTGACATTTCTCTCCTAGGTCACAAGCTTGTGCAGGATGTGGCTAAAAACAGAAAAGTTTAAGAGCAAATGCATAAATCATATGGGACCCTCCCCCCCCCCCCATTTACTGCAGCTCAGCCAAAGTAACGAAGGAGTCCACGCGGCTACTGTGCAATATGTAGACACGCCCTGTTGGTGACTGAACTGTCTCTGCAGCTTGGTTAGTAGTTTCTTCATGACGGCAGAACTCAATGTGGCCATTTGTCACTGAGCCCTTGGGAATGTTCCACAGGGAAACATGAACATTTTCCATGCTCCAGCCTGTCACCTGACTAGCCAGCATCTCTCAGCACTTGTACTGTTCTATAAATTACTTCCTCTAGCAGCTTTTAGCTGCACAACCCTCTCCAAAAAAGCCTGGTAAGCATGCCTGTCATTCAGCACATGTGAAACATGCGTTAGTTTATTGCCTTCTGAAACAGAAGAAAAGGCAGTGCAGTTAAAAAAAAAGCATTAAGGAGGAAACTACTAAATCTGGTTTGGCTACATAGGAGTCTTTAATCTTTTGGTTAGGAGTTAGATCACTGTAAAAGATAACTAAGGTATACTTATTATGGAGAAAATAACAGACTTTCCAAAATAACTTTAATAGTAATATGCACCCAATTAAAAACAAAAAGAGCAGCATAAAACATGCTGCTATGAATTGAACACTTTCTCATGTCTTTCTGCTTGAAAAGGCTACTGTGAATTGAGAGCATCCATCCAGGTGAAAATGTAAGGTTTGGGAAAGTAAGTTAACCACAACTCTAGGAGGACGTTCCTTATGTTATCATAGGGATTCCAAATCCTTCTATGACAGATATGGAATGTACATAGGAAAATATTGTTTATCACAGTATTAGACGGCATGGATTAAATTAACACCAACATATTTTAAATGTTTTGTACCCAGTGAAAAATTGGTCTTTGGAACTCAGTGTTAAATACAGAACAAACAGGCTCAAAAAAAAAAAAAAATCATGACAGAGTGACATTAACAATTATGAGACCAAAAGATTAGGACATCTTGTGAAGGTTATCTTGATACCAGGAATGGAAAGACAGGACATCAAGTGCTCCAGTGGTTCCATTATATATCTAGAGCAGCTATTTTCAACCAGTGTGCCTTTGCGAATGGTCCACAGGTTTGCTGCAGTAGTTTGGAGGAGGGTCAATAGTTAATAGGGCCATTGGGGGATGTGAGCCTCCCACAAGCAGCCTGGTCAGCCTTGTCAATTGTAAAAAAAACTGATGATGTGCCATGACAATTTTAGTGCCTAGTCAGTGTGACATGAGATGAAAAAGGTTGAAAATAACTGATCTGGAGTATATCCAGTCAGAGGCAGGATACTGACTGAGAGCACAATCCTAACCTGGAGTTAGGCCAACAGAGTTTGGCTGGCAAAAGGACCACCATAAAGCGCATTTGGACCACTCTCAGGGAGGATGGTGCACGTCTGTATGCTGGCCTCTCTGACTCCGAGAGTGGTCTAAACATCTGTTACAGTGTCCCTTGTGCCGGCCAAACTTTGCTGGTCTAATTGTGCCAGACAAACCTTGCTGGCTTAACTCTGCCAGCCTAACAAGATTGCTTCCTCAGATGGGGAGAAAAAGCTCATAATTAGGAAAAATCCCTTCGTTTATAAATTGAACATCCTCATCTCCTAAGATCTGCATTTCCACCAAAGAGCTACCCCTGTCCAAGGCAACATTCTTAAAAGAAAGGAGACGGGTTTTATCAAGCATATTTCATTTTCACCACAACAGCAAAATTATATAGGATCAATTTACAAATGAACCAGAGACCAGCTATTATCTCTGCACGAAGGGACTCGTGATTTATGATCTGCTTGAAACCGCTCAAAGTTTGGCAACTGGGCACCACACTCACCTGTAATTTAGTTCTTTTAACTGCAGGGTCCTCCAGAGATCTGACATATTTTACTTCCTCTCCTCCACCCAAGCATATGACTACAAGAGTCAACTTCACATTTTTAAATGGCTTCACCACTCCCATGAGAGCTATCAGCCAACCTCATGGCTTGGAAGCAGGGGTCACTAAAGGCCTGTAGAGTTTCCTGTTCACTAAAACTCACAGGAAGCTGCCCTGTAAAGAGAGGCGGGACCCTCACACAGCAACAATTACTAAGTAGACATTTATCTTTCTCAAGCAGTAACTATTTTGTAGAACTGAAAAGGCCAAGTAGCAATATCTGCTGAGGGTAGCCCAGCCGAAGGCACTAACATAAGCTGCTAATATCTGGAATTTCTCCTGTTCTGGTCCCACTGAAAGGAACCACAGACTGCTACTAAGCATTAACATACCACTTCCAATGTGCTTCATGTACATTATCTCAACAATCCACAGAACAACTCTGTCAGTACATTTCCCATATTGCAGGGTGGGGCAGAAGGCAGAGGCAGAAAGATAGTGGCTTGCCTAAGACAGCTGAGAAAGTCCACAGCAGAGGTATTCCTGATTCAGCAGTATGAGCTCAAGGGACAAACATGGTCTTGTCATGCTCAATTGGGTTTCTTGTCCATGAAGCTCCCAGGGGATTATGACCACGGCTGGCTCTAGCCTTGTGCCACAGAGGCATTCCAAGAGTGGCAGGGTCCCCTTACACAGAATCCTAGGTGTCGTTCTGGACCCACACCAGCTCTGCAAGGCAAAGCTCTGCTCACTTTCCCTGAAAGTGAGGGATATGGGGTTCCTAAAAGGTTAATTGGCTTTGCTCTGCCTCAACAAGCATAGACTATGCTCCAGAGGATCAGGTGCTCACACTTCAAATCAGTCCAGACGACAGTCATACATTTCAAGTATTACATTTTCTTGCTTCACAATATCACGTCCAGATGGGAATCTTCCCCAGCATCAGCTTTATCTAATTTGTGTATTAGCATCCTTATCACTGCAGCTTAATGTTTATTTCTGACTTATCTGTCTGCTTTCCATTCAGGAATGAAGATGCAACTTTCGCCCAAGATCAAGTATGCCTGGATTCCTTTACTTAAACCATAAACGTTTTGAGAGAAGACCACCTACCCTTCTTCAATTCTGACAGAGTTCATAATGATGCAGTTCGTAATTTTAACTTTGTCTTTGATCACGCATTGAGAGCCAATGACAGAATGTTTAATCGCTGTCTTCTCCCCCACTTGTGTGGATGGACCCACCATGCTGTCAGAGCCAATCTGGAATGGAACAGAAAGAAAACATGGTCTATCTGCCAGAGCTTTAAGCAGTCTTTCAGCAGCTTCTTCCTGTTTTCTCGACAGGGGCTGCGGGAACTAATGAGCACAGGCCAGACAAAGCAGTTTAAACCAAAATCAACAGGGAAAAGCAGAGGAGTGACCCCTTATAGCAGAATAAGTATGAAAACCCAAGACCTAGTCTTGAGCTATGGAAAAAGAACTAGATGTGCTGTATGACTACCAGTCAGTCATCGTAACAAAGTCTGTCCATGATCAGACACAACTAGATGTGTTGGATGGGACGAGGCGTAGAGAAAAATTCCTGTCGGAACCCTGGAGAGTCACCAGCAGTCAGTGGCAATTAAATACACAGATCAACAGTATGATTCAGAATAAGACAGTTACTTATGTTCCTAAGCTCCAAAAATATCAACCCCGTCTCGCCCAGCCACCTCAAATACTCACCAGGCATTTGTCAATGATTTCTGCAGTGCTATGAACCAGAGGCTCTTCTGGACAAAGTACAGGCAGCATTTTAGGAACCTGGAAGATCAAATTCCAAGTCATGAATTAACGGACGAAGATAATGCTTCCCCAGTTACCAATCCTACACATGTCTCAGAAGTAAGACCCCCCCAGTTATTTCTGAATGTCAGATTCAAGGGAATACAGGGTACAACGATATCTCGTTGTCTTATGCGCTCCCTGAGGCATCTGGTGGGCCAGTGTGAGACAGAGGAAGCTGGGCTAGGATGGGCCCCTAGACTGATCCAGCAGGACTCATCTGATGTTCTCATACCTAGTGAGTTCAATCACTATGAACTCCGAGATTACTATGTACAGATGGCAGCCCCAGTCACACTGCCCACTTTGCAATGCATGAGAAGATTAAAGCAACCTTCTAAGAGCCAACTCTCACAATATGCCTAAGAAAGAGAATATTCTAAATATTGAGCAGTGCTGTTGAAAGGGTGGCCTGCGTGACAGAGTTCTCCCTGTGCCTCAGCAGCATCTCCATCTCTCTCCCCTCTTTGTCTGCTCCTTCCCCAATATGTTCCTCACCTTCTATACTAAGGCTTCCTTCCATCTCTTCCTCTCAGAGACTTGGCAGAAGCGATGCTGCTGAAAGGGTGGTGCTGGGAGAGCATAATTATAGTGTGGATTGGATAAAGATCTTTTGTGAGCCGTATCTGGCAAGTGGGCCTGGTTTCAAGAGAAAACCAGACCTGCCTAAGTAACCTTTTTCTATGCAACATGGGTGAACTGGATCTTAAATGCCAGAAGTTGCATAGGAAAATGCTGCTAAATCAATATCAGACTGACCAAAGGCAAGGATTAGATAAGTAGAAAAAAACCAGAAAGTACACTGGCAGAGATTAGCCTTCTTGTTTCAGTCTACCAGAATTTCTACACTTGTTATCCTCTACATATTTGAAAGCCTTGCTTTGCCACCACAAGCAAATTATATCCAGACATCCAAAATCCGGACTATTCTGAAATCCAGACGTTTTTGTCCAAGATTTTGTGTGAGTGCAGAAAGTGGCAAAGTGTGGAGCCGAACAGGCAATACATTGTGGACTGCAGAAGGAGTGCTTGTGAAGTGTGAACAGAAGGAATGTGAATGCAGTTTGACTAAAAGAGTACTTTTGTAGTATTTTCTATACTGTGGGCACTAGAAGGTCTTGTGCTCATTCCCACTTACAGTGCAGGTACAGGCTGTAAGTTCTATTCTCTGCTCTGTGGTGTGTACATGTACAGACAAAGGTCAAAGAGGCCTTATGGATAACAGTGAAAAGAGCAAGAGGAAGCATTTCTCATTGTATTGATGCAATTATCCTGAAATCCAGATAAATCCAAAATCCAGACCTTCCCATCCCAAGCAGTCCAGATATGGGACACTCAAGACCAGAGGTAATAGATAGGCATATAGCTTGCTATATGTAGGCATCAAAGAAGCTAGATGAAGGCTTAAGAGATAATGGAAAAGTCATGATCGGCAGACATAAGAAACCAAACGTGTTGGTGATTAAATTCCAGTGGCTTGAAAAAACATAAAATGGGTCAGGAGAGTTTTCTGTTTCATTATATTCAATCCTGAGTGAAGCTGGCAAGATACATACATGATGGTTTCCAGCAACAGTCAAGGCGGATTTCTCCATTAAACTGTGTGAGCACATCGCTGGTGGAGAAGTGACCAGTGAGGGAAATGATTGCTATACACAGAAAAGGTGAAAGACGGAGCAGCGTTTTCAGGGAGTGTCAGGGTCAAGGAAAGGTTTAGCTTAGCTTTCAGTTTTTCTGAAAAGCCCTACTTCCTGCTACTCCCTCTTGCCGCCACCTGCCCACACAAAGGCAGTGGCAAACTTAAAGGTCAATTGAAACAAGCAAAACATTTCCTGACTACAAGGGCAGGGAGTTAAACTGCAGTTCCGCTGCTGAAACATTAAAGACTGCTGATAAATTACTGATATTGTATACAGTGTATACAAACCATCACATCTGAAGTATGTACCTGCATACTAATGTGGGGGAGCTACAGCCAATCATGTCCCTCTCTTGTATATGTTTGTCATGGAATAGGTACACATTATAATCATGAATACAAACTTTGGCCAGGTTCAGATGATCGTCCAAGCCAGGGGTGTCAAACATAAGGCTAGTAGGCTGGGTATGGCCCTTGGAAGCTCTTTCTTTGGTCTGTGTGATAATTGGGGTCTCCCAGTGACACCATGAGCTGTGGAGCTGCGAATGGAGGCCTTAGTAAAAGCAGAGCTGCTGAAAGAGCAATGCTGGGAGAGCCCAATTATGCAGGCTCTCACAGGGCCACAGGGCCACCATCAGCTTCTGAGCTGCAAAGTAATGCCTCGGGAGAGGTGACACTGCTGAAAAGATGGCCCATGTTAAAGTTGGGCACCCCCAGTGCCACCTTTTCAGCAGCACTGCTTCTGCCAAGGCAGTGGGAGGGAGAGATAGAAGGAGGCCTCAGAAGATGAGGAATGGTACAGGAGGAAGGGGCAGATCAAGAGAGGTGAGAGAAGAAGGGAGATACTGCCAAGGTTCTGGGAGAGTCCAATAATCATGTGACCTGCCCTTTCAGCAGTGCCACTTCTGCCATAGCTTTACTGCTGAGCTTCTAAAGTGATGCCTCAGCAGAAGTGGTGCTGGTAAAAAGGCAACCTGTGTGATACTTGGCCCTTACCCTGAAAATATCAAGATTTGCATATTTTCTCTTTTGTCATTTGCAGCTAATGAGTTCCTAGATGAGAACACAGTGCTTACTTCTGGACATTGCTAATAATGTAACTTCCTGTTTAATGACATTACTTCCGACCCTTAGCAGGCTCCATGAATGCTATTTGGCCTGCTGTATGAAACAACTTTGACGCTCCTGGTTTAAATTATCATGAATGAACAGACAAGCCTTGAGCTTGTGCAAGTGCAGAGGAAACTAGCAACTCTTTTTCTGGTTTAGAATAAATGGCATTTGTCATTGGATCAAAGATGGGCAAAATGTGATTTGTTCAAAATACAGTTTACTAACAGTCAGGATTTTAAACTAAGATCCTGGTCTGGATAATTGCCTGAAGCTGACCTATGCATACAAGGGGTGTATACCCCAAACTCACTCAGATGCTGTGTGAAGATTCCCATATTAAAAACAGACGCAGAGATGTGAATAGAAGAAACAGCCACACAGACAAAAACAAAATGAACATCTTGTACCAGAACTGGGAGGTAGAAAAAAAATTAACAGAATTTCAGAAAAAAAAGAACTCCCTTTTAAGGAGTCCTCATTGACATTTCCTGTTGTGTTTTCCCTCGGAATAGTTTCCTCAGTAATGTTACCATCCTGGAAAGTTAAACATTCCAAAGAAAATCTTCTTTGACCATCAAGACCCCTGTGAGGTTTTTGACATTCGTTAGAATTACCACCCAGGTACAAACACATTTCTGGTACTGACCCCAAAAGCTACAATTATTCAGGTTTTTTTTTTAAAGGAAAAGATAAGACAATCCCCACAGTCTTTGATTGGTTCAATTTTGTTAATGTCTTACTGTCAAATGCATGGTCTCTCTTTCCCCAGCAAGTATTGGTCCCCTTTTATCCTTTTGATTCAAAAGCAGCAGTATATTATTTCTCTCACCCCTGCCACAAACCGAGGCCTTTTGTCTACCATCCTGGCTATGCCAAGACACAAGTCATGATCATGACTCAACAACTTTCTGTCCAATGTCCATCTTGGTCCATACAAAATGGTTCCCCCTCAAAAGTACAAGCAGTTCTTGGACACTCAACTTTCCCAAATGACGTAGCCATGAGGCAAAAATCTCACAGTCCAACTTCTCCCTATATAGGAGAGCATGTCCCAGTATCCACTGATTAGATATCCATGGTTTCAGTTATGGATACCATGGATACTGGAACGCCAATTAAAAAGATAAGGGAACTAATGTTAAGGGATAAAGGAACATCAGTGGTTTTGCTGCAACAAGGTGAAAAAGGAGATATTAATATTAATCTCTTTTTTTTACCTTGTTGTAGCAAAACCACTGATGTTCCCCTATTTTTAAAAAGGTGTTCCCAACATCCATGGTTTCAGGTATCCTCAGGGGAAGGGGGGGAGGTCCAGAACGGAACCCTAAGGGATACTGGGGACATACCTGTAAAGGGAACCGTGTCACATTTTGTCACATCTACAAAGTAATATTTTGTCACATCTACAAAGTAGAAATACTTGGGGACCACAGACCCAAAATTCCAGATAGGCTGCACTATATGCCCACAGAAGCAAGAACTAAGTATGAAATCAATCCCCTGTACTTGCGTTCTCATGACCATGGGATGTTAGTCCATATTACACTCTTGCAATGTAACATGTGCATCTTCCTTAAGTCATGCAATATCAAAAAAGCATCCCAGGAAAGTAGCAAGATGTTCTAGATACGTGTTGAATGCCTTCTTCTTTCTTTTTGCCTCACCTGTCTGTTGGCGTCAATGTACAGCCCAAGAGTGTTTACCCGGTAGCACAACCCCTCTTTCATGATATGGACATAGCAACGGACTTTCCCTTCATGGAATGCCTCGTTCACATCTGTTCTGCGATTGTTCCAAAGTTTGTCAGTATCCAGTTCAAATAGGCTGTTGTCCTTCATGAAGCTATAGATATCTGCAGAAGACACAGACACAGTTACACACACACACACACACACACACACACACACACACACACACACACAGAGAGAGAGAGAGAGAGAGAGAGAGAGATGCTTGATACAACAGTAATAAGCACTACAAGGAGAAGCATCCTCTGGCTTCACTTCCATTTATGTTGAGGAGGGGAGCATTAATGTGAGATGTATATTGTTTCTCCTTCAGAAATCTAACATGTGGGTAAAGCTTGACCTCCTTTCTCCCAAATGCACCTTTTACTCTTCTGCACCCCACAGAGAGAGAGAGAGAGAGAGAGAGAGAGAGAGAGAGAGAGAGAGAGA
>JAJKFI010000055.1:5569591-5583787 GCA_029204185.1 Lerista edwardsae
AGAGAGAGAGAGAGAGAGAGAGAGAGAGAGAGAGAGAGAGAGAGAGAGAACACCACATAGTATACAGTTTTTGAATACATTTCTGTGAAAAGGATTTGGACATTTTCACATGTATGTTTCCTTGTGAGGTACATATATTTGTATCTCTTTTCCTACATTTCTCCCCAAAGGGCACCCAAAATGGTGAGGATTAAAAAGGTAGGGGTGGGAGGAGAGGCCCTAAACCTCTGCACCTTTCCATGCAAAGGTTCAGCCTTGAGGTATGCACATGCTTTCTTAAAATAGCAGATAATCACCACACGAGAGGCAAATTCTCAGAATGACTTAAGTCCATATTAACACTCCATTTATATCTGTTCTCGCTGCTCCAAGTCCCTTTCTAAAACAGGCTTTCTAGGGGCTGTTTCTTGCTCTTGCTCAGGCCTGGCATCAACAGGAGGCAACCTTGGGCAGCTGCTCCAGCCCCGGAACCCCAGCACTGCTGCTAAGACCTATCCTGGGACTCACTTTAATTTGCTGAGATGGTGCTGTATCACCCTCCTCCTCCTCTCCCTCCCCTCTCACAGTGGGAGCTTGTCCAGGAGCTCCTATGTTGAGGAAGGGGCCTTCTTGCCATGATCCCATTTTCAGATGGGAGGGGTGACAGTCAGAGTCATTCTGAGCCCACACCCCCAAACAAGTTCTTATTTCAGGAGGGGAGGGGAGATAAGAAGAGCAGATCTTGCATGCTCCTTTTATTTCTGAGAAGGGAAGGTACAGCAGGAGCAAAGAATAGGAAGGGGATTATGGAGGACAAATTTTGCTGCCACCGCCACCTATGGTAACAGAATGCTTCTCAATCTGGTCTCCAAGAATCTGGTCTTCTCAATCTGGTCTACCAGTGACACCTTGTTGGGGGGCCACGAAAGGGCACTTTGATGAGAGCTCTAAAATCTGGAGCTGGTCTTGCAGCACTAACCTAATGATTTCTGGTCCTTTTTCTTTTGATCCTGCTCTTTGTTGTTTTGCCCCTGTTGCAATGGTGCAGGATTGGAGAATTGCTTCCTAACCAAATAGGGAATCAGCTCACCCCTGATTGATGTGAATGACCTAGAAAAGAAAAGAAAAAAATATACACATATAAAGATGACATCTGGGAACAATTGGAGAAATACATGTACTTTACCTGATGAGCAGACTGTTCTCTGTGCATTCACACACACAGTTGGGTTCTGCACTAGAGTATCTCCAGATTTTTTTTTAGATTTTAAAGGCCCAATCTTAAGGCCCTTACTATTTGTACCCTTACTGTTCATATTGCCAGCTCTTGGTGTTATAAACGTGCTGTTAAATGGCACCAGGAGAATAAGCACTGGTGGCGCGAGGCGTGCATCACTTGGAGCTAGATAGGATCGCTGGCCAGCAGTGCAGGTTTTGGGGGTGGGGGGAAGGCATGGTGAGGGCAGAACTGGGTGGGGGAGGTGGGGATTGGGCCTGGACGGGGGTGGGACTGGTGAAGGCCTCCACTGTCCGATCCTATGCCCCACTTTGGGCTGGGCAGCCTGACAGAGAGCTGCTCCATTCTCCAAAGGCCAAATAGCCAGCAGAGACCAGGATCTGAACACATGGCTCTGAGGTGTGGGAATGCCTTCCTGCTCAGTTCCTTTTGCCCAGGCTCAATGGGTCAACTATGCCAGTCTGAGGGGACAGAGGGTGCTTGCTTTTGATCCTTGTGGTGCATGGAAGCCTATTTAGTGATGTGCTTGCCCTTTGTAAGTGGACCCAAATCGTACCTTTGCAAACTGCTGCTAAGAGTGGAGGCCACATCAAAAGAGGTGACTGCTAAGGCCTGGACAGAAAGCACAGAGCACCCAAACAATAGATTTCACTGAGGTTGGTTAGTGAACTTTTGCAGTGAGCACAGCACATGACCTCGTGTTCCTCATCCAGACAAAAACAGGCCATGTTTGTCGGGCATAGGAACTTTGCTCCTGCAACTGTGGCACTTTTACAGTGAGACCCACAGTGCCACAAGCGCACAGGCAGTTGAAAGAGGCGCACAGGGGAAGAGTTGAAACTCTTCCCCCACACACAGAAAACAAAAAATCAAAGCCAACCAGCTGGAAATACTAAGTAAAGAAATAGGAGGAAAATTACCAAGCATGGAAAGGACAGTCAGAGAAGATTCTCAGTAATGCTGTTGTTGTGGGGTAAGAAGCAAACCAAACAGGAAAACACCCTACCCACCCCTCTCAGGACACATCCATTGAAATCAATTCTTCTGCAAATGAAGGGGGACAGGAACACTAGAGAGGCTTCCTTCAGGCACCAAGAAACTAATTACAGGACTGTACAAAAATCACACATGCACACAACATGCTGTTTATCTGCTCTTTTACAAAGCAAAAGTATTAGCCATTTCTCAGAGTTTTTTTGTTTAACTGGCTAGAATCTAAATAGTAGTGTTGGTACCGAACAGTTTTTATTAAACAGATGTTCCCTTTTTGTACTAGAATCATAATTCTAATTGCCATAGCTTGTATTGTTATAGCTTCAGACAAACAAACAAATATAGGGTGAAAGGATTAAAACCATCTTTGAGGTATTCCAGTCACCCTCCCCCCTCCATTTTTATAACTAGGACACCTGGGACTGATTTGCTGCCTCTTTGAATCTTTAGTGCTCCTGATTTGTTTGCCTCACAGAACGAAGCAGTCAGTTAAAATGACTTCTTATTAGGATAACTCTACTTGTTTAACCCTTGATTGCTGTCAAGATTTATTGCATCAATGCGGTATTGGGGTCAAGTTTAAAAGACCTGGGTACTAACTATGAAACCACTTGTAAGTAAAACTATTAATACTTTGTTGAGAAATACAGTTTTGCTGGGCCACCCGGAAGTTTCCAACTGAAAAGAAAATGTTTAAAAATTCAACTTAATAAAGTACTAACTCCTAGAACTGTAGATAAAATATTTATCATTATTATCTATGCTCTTTCCTCACTAGAAACGGAAACAATAAATTCTGCTCTAAGCATCTGTAGACACAAAGAATTACCAAAACATTAAACGGCGTTGTGTTGGATTATTTTGACCCCTAGGACTTTATATCTGTGGTTTTTCCTAGGCTGTCCTAGGCTGCAATCATATATATACACTTCAGGGGAGTATGCCCCACTGAACTTAACAGGGCTTGCTTCCAAGTAGACACACAGGATTGTGCCGTTAGTAATTCAAATAAGCATGGATGTGCTCAAGTCAGTAAGCTTGAGTTATAACTTGAGTCGTGAGTCAGTCATCTTGCAACTTGACTTGCAAGTCATCATAGCATGTGGCCATCAAAACATGAGAAAAATTTTGAGTCTTTTGAGACCCAAATCTGAGTCATTTTGAGAAACAAAGTGGGCTGTGAATCAAGACAATAATTAAGCAGTTCATTCTGATGACAAAGAGCCCCCTCTTCTGTGTCCCGGCTGCCCTTGCCTTCTGATCTCTCCTCCAGCCTCATGCAGTCCCCCCAATTAAGCCTTCCTTCTCCCTTCCAGCCCCTGCCTCCTGGAACCAACCTACCCTCCCACGATGCCTGCTGCTGTCTTTCTGAAGGTCAGGTTGCTCACAAGGTCTTTGGGGCATGCCGTGGAAGCAGCGAAGAAAAAAAAAGTACACAAGAACACACACACTAAAAAGATAGGAACTCAAGCGATTTCGAGACTCTTTTTGGAGTCCCTGGCATCGAGTTGCGAGTCGAGTCAGGGTCAGTGGCATCCATGACTTGAGTCAATTCAAGTCGTCAAGAACAGCCACTTAGCGCAACCCAAGTCAAATCAACTTGAGTGCCCATCCTTGCAAATAAGGGTAGAGGCTGTAAGGGCATACATATTTTTTCACTAGATTTAGGAGGAGAGCCCTGAAATACCACAGTCTTTCAATACTCATCGTAGTTGAGGAATACTTGATAAACAGTGTTGCAGAAGACTTACATAAAAGTTTTGTTAATTTTTTCCAACAATAAATGGCCCACTCCTAGCAACTCATTTTTTTTGAAATCCAGGGCTAAGAGTGCAAGGTCCTAGGTCACACACTAGGTCCTTTGAGGAGAAAAAGGAATTGCCGCAAAGCTGGCACACGAAGGTCAGGAAAAAAAAAACATTATTGGCAGAAACTCCTTACATGATTCAGGGTGTAATCCTAACCTGGAGTTAGGCCAGCAAAGTTTGGCTGGCACAAGGGGCACTGTAAAGTATGTTTGGACCACTCGGAGTGAGAGAGGCCACACCCAGACGTGCGCCATCGTTCCTGACTCTGAGAGTGGTACAAATATGCTTTATGGCAGTGGTCAGGGAACAGGGGTAAATTACCCCAAATGGGGTAAAAATGAAATTCCTGGGGGTAATGGATGGCAGCCGGGCATGCATATGAATCTAAGCTATTCCCTGCAAAGACTTGTTCCTCCGCGCGCCCGCTGTCTGCGCCTCCGTCTCTCTCTTTAAACTCGGGCGACAAGCCCTGCAGAATGTTTCCGCGCTCTGATCAGCCAAGCCACGCTAACTGGGTAGCCAATGAGAAAGCAACCTGAGAATTTAGCGGGGCCTTCAGCGCCCTCATTGGCTGGCCGGGGTGGCTGGCAGGCTGAGCGTTCCATAGCAGGACTGCAGTGCACGCCGCCTGCCTCACTGTATTGTGCACTTGTGGGATAGGGCAGCTGGTTGGAGGCGGGGGTCTGGCCATTGAACTGGTGAGTAAAGGCTTCTGTCTGAGTTTTTAAGCGAGCACAAAAGGAGGAGGATCAAGTATAGAGGATGAGGCACAGCGCTGTCTGAGACCAGGGAGCCAAGGATGAGGCTTTGTTGCATGCGACGTTCCAAGCGTTCTGATCTGCAGCAACCGATAAAACGTTTGGGTGATTGCCTGGCGCTTCCAAGTGCACCTCCGGAGTGCGATCGTTTTCCCTGTCTGAGTCTGGTATTCAGTCTGTGCTGCAATAGTGTCATTGGCAGCTCCTGGCTCAAGGTGTTGATCAAGCGCAGGAGAATTTTAAAGGGCAAGAAATAATACACGCTTTAAAGAGGGAAGTTTGTGGGTGGCGGCTTACAGTACAAATGAAATAAGGGCTGAGCCCACCCCCAAGTAATTCCACCAAGGAACTGCAGATTTGTTACAATATTAAATAAATTGGGCTTAACCCCCCCCCCCGCAGTGTCTTCGTACTACAGAAGCCTCATGCATTAATTAAGCTTATTAATTAATCAAACAAAAAGCAATGGGTTCCAATATGTAATTTTTTTTCTTTTGTTCTGGCGGGGGGGGGGGTTGACACACCAGCAGAGCTGAGTTACAAATTTTCCAAATTTCTGACACACCAAGCCTAAAAGGTTCGCCATCACTGTTCTATATGCATGCCTGGCTGTGTATGTTACAGTATTGTAGTGTACAAGGACCTGATGCAGTGCAGTGCGTCAGGCCCTTGTGTATAACATGCTTCCCTGCGTGATGCCCCGGGCCCCGCCCCCAAGTCCGCCCACTTCTTCAGTAGAGTCGACTAGTTGCTGCGCCATTGAGAGAGACAGGACAGTGCCTCTCCTGAGAGGACACCTATCTTTCACTGGTAGTTTTAGTAAGTACCTGTATTAAAAATCAAATCAAGGGGGTAACGTCGGCGTATCTAAATATATTTTGGGGTAAAAGGTAAAAAAGTTCCCTGACCCCTGCTTTATGGTGACCCTGGTGCTAGCCTGTGCAGACCTAACTTCAGGTTAGGATTGCACGCTCAATGGATTCTTAGCTGCAGGATACAGTGAGAACAGTTTTGTTCTAATTGGCTTTTTCCAAAGTCCATATTGCATGTTACTTTTTCAAATATGAAAATCAATCTTTGTGCTGAAAACACATGTTTATATGGCAGCCTATGAAGTGCAGCATCATCTCAGGTTCAAATGTCAGGAAGCCCTTGTGGTATTCGCTTCCTGATGTGGCTGTGCCATCCATCACATTTTACAGGACATCCGCTTTTTCCTACTTTGGGATGGTCAGAAAGACTAATATGTAAAATGGCCTGAAGAAAGAAAGATATTGGATTAGTTCTGAAGCCAGAGTTTATTTTTTTCCCATCTCTGACTTCCATGGGTTATTTCAGCTTTGATCCCCAGGTCTACTGTAAAGATTAAACCCAGCGTTTTCCTGGCATTCATACCACTGAGGTTTTTAACCAACGTTTCATAATTGTAGCCTATAAATTTTTAGGCACAGCCTGTGGAGTAACCTGAAGTATGCCCAACATAATCATATTATTTTGTCATCTTTTTAACCTCCTTTATGCACTGTATTTTGCAATCTGTCCTTAATGAGTGAAATAATTAGAGCTTAAATTAGCTATAATTCAAGAATTAATAATAGCCAATTCTTCATTCATCAGCCACAAATATCTCTCCCTGCTGTTTATACCCTATGTGCACCATGGTTTCTCCCCCCCCCGCCCAGCTCGGACTTCTGCCATGGCATGTGGGTGTGCAGATGGGCAGTTTACTAGCTTAAAATGTTTGCGTGCAGCTGTGCCATTCAGCCACGATTTCCTGCTTCGGTTTTATGCTCTGTCCAAAACCGACAGTCCTATATTTCCCTCAGAGGCTGGCCAGGGCATTTATGGGATCTATTACATATAAAATCTCAATGTTTGGCAGAGGACAGCACTGCCTGATGCAATGAATACCATAGCCTAGCAGGGAATGGAAGTGCTGAATGAAGGAAGATGGCAAACTTGTGCTGGGTTGTGAAGCTGCATTCTTGGCCTTATGAACACTTGCATACTTCTGAGCCCTCTACCTGGTGCTATACAGCCCCATTATTTAATTTTTGTTAAGGGGTTGTTAAACCACATGTATCTTTTGTGGAATAACAATGTCCACCTGCTTCCTTATTACTTTGGACTTTGTAGGAAAAACAAGGCACACATGAATGGGGGTCATCAGGTGCCAGTTAAGAAGGGCTTTTGTGGGACTCTTTCAAGATCTGTGCTTTTGGAAGTTATTACATTTTATTAGCAGAGAGGCAGCGGGTGATAAGCCTTTGGAATTTGCTCTAAGATTTCTGCCAACATGGATGACGGCATGAGAATATTACATGAAAATCTGCCCACCACTAGTGGGGCAAATACAGGGCTGTAGCAAAAAGGAAGAAAATGTCAGGAGCAGTAATAGTGAGATACTGTACTTTAATCAAAAGATAAGAGCTGAAGTGGCCTGCATATAGATCCTTGAGATAAGAAAAATAGTTTTTTTTAAAGTTATTTTAAAATAACTAACTAGTTTTTAAAAAGTACAAGAATCTGAAAAGGATGTTACCTGGGGTGCAATCCGAGGTCCAACGTTCAGCTGATGCTAGCTGCTAGCATCGGCCCAACTGCAGCAGCGCTGGCACCAGAGAGCCAACCAGCACCCTTCATGCCAGTGCTGCTGCCGCTGGGCCGATGCTAGCAACAGTGCAGGCCGAAGCTGACGGCACAACGCTCCTGTGCCGCCAAGTTCAGCTGGCACAGGGGCGTTTCTGGGCAGGAGGGAGGGCATTTCTGGGCAGGGGTTGGGTGGGCCAGGAGGCATGCCAGCATGGGGAGAGGGGTGGAGTTGGGACGCAGATGTTAGGCTGCATCCAAGCTCCCATCCCCTGATAATTAGCAGGCACGGATCCGAGGAGCCTATTGGAGTGGCTGGCACCTACCCCAGGGTAACAATACGAATATGACCTTGTCCCATGGAGGCTCTAGCCTGCTCTGAAGCTGCACTGGATACAGCACAGGCCTGCCGTACTGCCTGTTCCAGCGCATCTTAGGATTGTGTCCTTGTAATAAATAAATTCATGGGTGTTTTAGGTTTATAGACTAAGCCAGTGGTATTCAAACCTTTTAGACCGGGACCCACTTTTTAGAATGCCACTTGTGTTGGGACCACCAGAAGTGATGTCACTAACCTAGACGTGATGTTGCAGCAGGGACATCATAAAGCAGGAAGTACTGTCATTGTAACATAATAAAATGACACTCCTGAAATGTAAATTGGCATTCTTGGACTACAGCAATTGTACAACTATGAAACATCCCTGACAGAAAGCAAGATTAGGACAGAATATGATGTAAAAGCACTGAACTAAAAACAAAATTTAAAAAAAAACTCTCACTTGAAAATTCAAACTGTTAACACTCACAAAAAGAATATAACAAGAGTAAGGTTTGCAGTTTCCAAGACGGCTGCTCCCAGCTTTCCACAACCCACCTAACCTCAGGTCGCAACCAACCAAGTGGGTCCTGACCCACAGTTTGAATAACACTGGTTTAAGCAGACAAAACAAAAAGGAAGGAGTTTCAGAAAGAGAAGATTAGGCCCTGACTCAAGGTTCTTCATTTTGTAAATTAATCATTCACAAGGGTGATGGCAAATCGATTCACCAGCTTAACATCCACTGTTTTCAGTAAATAGATGACATTTCCATTATCCAAATAAAATATGCAAAACTAGCTGTGGGCCTACAACTCACATTACATATAGAATATGTGGTCCATGCAGAACAAGATTCCAACCTCCCATTCCCACCCCTAGCAAACAGAATTCCTAAGTACTGGAGCCTAACTAGATATGCAGTAAATCCTGCCAAATAATTGACAAGACTTTTAGTAATCAAATCTGGTCTTCTGTCATTCCAAAGATATGACATAACAAGCTACCCCAAATCCACAAGGTATATTGCTAATTCTTGGGTCTCCTTTGCCTTCCTGTCATAAAACAGCATTACTGATAGGTAATAGGATGGTGCTCTTTGGCCTGACCCTCAGCAGGGATGGAATCAAGCATGGCTTTTACTTCCCTGCCCTGTTTCGTGCTTGCTTGAGATGTTTTTACTACACGTGTCACTCCCATTTTACAGACTGTCACTCATCTTTATTTTCTGTGTTTAAAAGTTAAACACCAGAAAACCGTATTAATGAGTATTAGCATTTTAATAGCTCCCCCTTTCATTGATCTGTGATGAAGCGTGAAATCTTCTATTGTTGCTAACCCCCACCTGTGAAATCTGTCATCCCTTCTTAAGAGCTAGTTACAGGGTAGGAGGGTCAGCTCCTCAGTAAGAGCAACTCCACATGGAGTTTCTCAGGTATAAAAGTAGCTGTGAACCAAAGCAACTCAGTAGAATATTTTCCTACAGTTCCTAGTCCTCCCTCATCCCCACCTCTTAGTTTGGAGGATTCTGACCATTCTGGATTCCAGGTCATAATTAGTAATCACTTTCCTGGACCTTCCACACTTCCACCCAATTCCTTCGTTACCTGTCTGCCCACTTTGCAATTCTTTCTAATATATTGCTGCCGTTACTTCTGGGAACTCTACTTCTAGTTCCCCCTTATCAGTCTGGTACATCTCCTTTTGGAAGCTCATCTGACACCTAAAAAACCTATGACTTACTACAGAATTGGTCTGCCTTTACAGAACTCTCTAGTAATGGCTGGCTGTAATGAAGATAGAGATTTAGCTAGATTCCTGTCTCTGTCCTGAGAAGATACATATTAATTTCAATAGGAATAGACCAGATTCCTATGCTACCTTTAGTAGTACAGGCTTCTAACAGATTCTTGTTGAATAATCTGGTCTTGGGTGCCTTCGGGCACAATAAGGCGAGGTAAAAATCTAATAAAATAAATAAATAAATAAACAAACAAACAAACTCTGTGAATGCCACAGATTCACTCCTGATGAATTCTGCAGGTTCATATACAATGCAAGAGATGTAAGAAGGGGGGAGGGACCATGGAAGGAAGGAAATAGGAAAGGGGATGGAAGAAAGAGAAAAAGTTAATTATGAACGCTGTAGGTACATAGTTCATGGTTCTCATCGTTTTAAGAGATAAAGCCAAATAATGTTCAAAAATGCTGTATAAGCCAGGAGCACTCTTGTTGGATCTCAACATTTTCTCTTGATCCTTTGATGGAGATTAAAAATTTCCATGTGAATGCAAATAATGAAACAACAGTTACTTGGAGATTTTTTCCCAGCTCTCTAATGCTCCAAACTAGAGCAACCAGTCACATACCCCTCTCCCCACCTCCACCGCCATAAAGAGAAAAAGTCAACTCACTTTGAAGAAAAAAGACAAAACAATGCCAAGAACAGAAGGATTAGGGAAATGATATTTATATCATGGACCAAATTAAAATGTCAATGCAAGAGGCGGGCAAACAGCGCCTACTATATACAAACCAAGCATGTCCCTTTAAGGAAAGTGGAAAGAGAGTTGAAAAGAGTTAATGCAGTCCTCAGTTAATACCACCTGCCTCAGACGCAACACTCCTAAAAAGACAGGGTTTGGGTCAATTTCCCACAATATGGCTTTAGTGAGCTCAATGGAAAAAGGCCTTATGGGCTTTTTCTTCCCTTAAAAATTATTCCGATTCACTACAATTCATTCCGACAAACATTGGAATTTCAGAGACACGCTAAGAATGCAGTGCTAGCAGATGTGGGTTACAGGCAACAGTGACTAAAAAGCAAAAAGACTTGCACTGGAAAAAAGGTGGTTCAGCTAGTATATGCCATTTGATCCTGCATCACACTACACTCCTAGTCACTATTTGTTTTTGGTTTTCTTTGGAAAAGCCTAATTTTAAACACACAAAAGAAGGAAATGCTAAAAGTTGCCAGGTGCACCCATAAATTAAAGTAGTTCCTTGAACCGAACTCACTTTATGATGTTAGCCATGATTCTGAGTTAACAACATGCCTGTCTTTTTGCCATGTGGCTATAGAGGTTTAATGGAGTAAGGAAAACAAGCTTTAAAGTGCCTTCTGGTTTCACTGGAAAATTTTTCTGCAGTTGTTTCTGGAGTTTAAATAAAATGCACACACAGAAACATTTAGCATTGTTTTTCTACAGGCATATCTCCTTGCTGATACAGCACATACTGCTTGCATCAATGAATGACAGCAACCTATCCAGTCAGACATTGGTCAAGTCTGTTCACCACAGATGTCATGCCCAGACCAGACATGCAAAAATCCATATGGAAATGAGCATTTT
Source organism: Lerista edwardsae (assembly GCA_029204185.1). Taxonomy (NCBI): domain Eukaryota; kingdom Metazoa; phylum Chordata; class Lepidosauria; order Squamata; family Scincidae; genus Lerista; species Lerista edwardsae. The sequence goes on from JAJKFI010000055.1 coordinate 5,580,628, forward strand.
TCACAGAATAGTTGCTAGTCAATGGGAGTGGTGGATGTCACAGTGGGAGCGGGGCAATGTACTTTGTACCTTTGGTACTGACTGCAAGAAGGATTGGACAGGCACAGTACTATTTAAACTGTGCTCTACATTGGCACAGTAAAAGTCTCAGGACATTAGGATGCTATGCTGGTTGGGGCTTTCGAAGGCCTACTGTGCCTACTGTGAAGGAAGCTAAACTCTCTAGGCCAGTGGTATTCAAACTTTTTAGACCGGGCACTTTTTAGAATGGCAACTGTGTCAGGATCCACCGAAACTGAGGTCATAAACCTGGAAGTGATGTCGTGTCAGGAAGTGACATCATCAAGCAGGAAGTGCTGTCATTGTAACATAATAAAATGACACTCCTGAAATGCAAATTGGCATTCTTGGACTGCAGCAATTGTACAACCATGGAATATCCCTGATAGAAAGCAAGATTAGGACAGAATATGATGTAAAAGCACTGAACTAAAAACAAATTTTAAAAAAAACCCTCACTTGAAATTCAAACTGTTAACACTCACAAAAGGAATATAACAAGTGTAAGGTCTGCAGTTTCCAAGATGGTTGTTCCCAGCTTTCCATGACCCACCTGACATCAGGTTGTAACCCACCAAGTGGGTCACAACTCACAGTTTGAATAACACTGCTCTAGGCATGAACTTCCACAAGCGGGGGAGGGGGGGTCAAAGAATACAATATGGGGGGAAAACTTTCTTATTACAGTTGGACCAGCCAATTGTATGCCATGCCTGTGACTGATTCTGTTTTGTTAGAAAGATTCACTAAACTGAAGCTGAGCAATAGTAGTAATTCTCCACCTACTGACATACCAGTTACTGGAGAGAACATGACCCATTTGGGTGTTACTTAGTCACCCAATGGGATCTTTCAATTTTTTTTTTAATTGATGTAAATATTAGACTGGAGATTCGTAGGGCATAGCCTTTCCTTCAAAACATTTATTTTTTAAAATCTCAAACACGTAGGAAAGTGCGCTTCCCTTCCCCCCCACACACATCTTTGCTTTGCCCATGTTCCCTGTTCCCCCTTGAAAGACAGACATAGGGACAAATCCTATCCAATTTTCCAGCCCTGGTGTAGCCATCACAGTGGGGTGTGTGCTGCATTCTGTAGTGGGAGGTAGTGGGAGCACTACAGTGCCTCCTCAAGGTAAGGAAACATTTGTTCACTTACCTCAGGGCTGATTTAGCACCAGAACATTGGATAGGATTGGGCCCTTAGTTTTGTTGAGGTCCTCAGAACTTGAAGTATGGCCAACAAAAACAAAAACACCGAAGTGTGCTTGGTCAGCCACTATCCAGCCAAAATGAACTGTGAAGCTCCCCAGTGATTTGCACATAGGATCACTACTAGGTGCCCTTCCCTGGTCCAACTGGAATTGGGTATTCTGGATATCCAAGCATCACTAATTAATGCATGGGGAGCCTCCTGAGAGCTGAACTTTTTAATCTTTCCTTGGTTAAAGAACACAACTGAACAATAAGGAACATAAGAACATAAGAAGAGCCCTGCTGGATCAGGCCAAAGGCCCATCTAGTCCAGCCTCCTGTATCTCACAGCGGCCCACCAGGTGCCCCAGGGAGGCATGAGACAACAAGATGCTTGCATCCTGTTGCCACTCCCTTGCACCCGGTACCAGTAGCCCCGGTACCAGGAGAAACACTTCCCTGTGAATGTTTTAGTGGCAAATAACATAGTACGGTTGAGTATCCCTTATCGGGACTGCTTGGGACAGGAAGGTATCTGGATTTTGGATTTGTCTGGATTTTGGAATAATTGTATAACTATAATGAGAAATGCTTCCTCTTGCTCTTTTCATAGTTACCAATTTGGGTGTCTGCTGGCCTCTTGGACATTTTTCAGCAATGGCACACACCACCAGAGCATAGAGCACTTACAGCCTATATGTGGGAATGAGCACAAGACCTTCTAGTGTTCACACTACAGAAAGTTTTTTTTTTAAGTCTTAGACAAAAACGTCTGGATTTCAGAATAGATTTTGGAAGGGATCATCTACCTGTATGTGAAAACCAAGTTTTCTCAGTACTCCGACAACAATATTTTTCACTGAGAAAAAAATTATCTCCTTCAGCCAGCCATTCAAAGAAGCATGTGCATGTGGTTACATGAGCCATATGCTCGCCTATTGTTTAGCGTCGATGATGCGAGTGGTAACTACAACTCTTCTCCAGCAACTCCTCCACAGAACAGGGAGTTCAGTTTGATTACTTCAGAGCCCTTAAAGCCTCTATGGTTCTATCATGTGTTATAATCCCTTATCTACCATGGACGAGAACCAGGATGAGACAAAATTCAAGTGAATCTAGAAAACATTGTTTGGATTTCCACTATAGTTTGAAGTTACTTACGTCAGAAACTTCTACTCTGAAATATCCATTGCTTCTGACAGTGAACTCCAAAAACAAAAAAAAAAAAAAAAAAAAAACCTCCAGTATATTTGGCGGGAAAGGTGGAATATAAATAATTTAAATAAATAAATCCTCTTAGATGCATGGACAGTACAATGCTAGTCACTAAATTCATTGGGACTTGTTCCCAGGTTAATGTGTGTAGAATTATAATCTAATTTACAGAAAACTGCCCAAAGGCACAGAGTGGACAATCCAAAATATCCAAATGTCCAGGAAAGTAAAATACTCCTGGACTGAAACTTCTTATTTTGGGGGGCAGGAGGAGCCTGGGAATGTCAACAGTATAAGACTTGCCTCAGTGACAAAAGTCACTACAGATCTCAAGGGCCACCCAGGGAGGTTGGCAGACCTTGTTAAGGTTTCAGGAATTAATCTCATCCTTTAGCAAACAGCAGCCTACCTTCCCATATGGCTGCCTCCCTCCCAACTCCCCCTTCCTCCTAGTGGCTAGTTGCTTTCTTCCCTGCCGTATAGACTGTTCCCACCTGCACCACATACGGTTCTCTATGGAAGCATCTGTCCTCATGCATATCTGGCCTGCACACTTTGTGTGTGAGGTTTGCTTGCTTTTGCAAATTACACAGAGGAATTCTTGCTACCACATCTACTGTGTGTCCAATGCCCTGTCAAAACTTCCACTCACTCACTCACTCACTCACTCACTCACTCACTCACTCACTCAC
>JAJKFI010000055.1:5593459-5628235 GCA_029204185.1 Lerista edwardsae
CTGATGACACCCAACTTTATCTCTCCTTTCCCCCTGATTCTGAGGAGAAGGTTGAGGTTCTGGATCGCTGTCTGGAGGCAGTTGGGGGCTGGATGTGGGCGAACAAGCTGAAATTAAATCCGGATAAGACAGAAGTGCTTTTGGTTCGGAAATCCACAGCTCGGGTATTGGACTATCGTCCTGCTCTGAATGGGGTTGCACTTCCTCTGAAGGAGCAGGTTCGCAGCTTGGGGGTTCTCCTGGATCCACAGCTACACCTGGAGTCCCAGGTGGCGGCGGTGGCCAGGGGAGCCTTTGCTCAGCTTCGGCTGATTCGCCAGCTGCGGCCGTACCTGAGCTGTGCGGACCTGGCCACAGTAACCCATGCCCTAGTGACATCTAGATTAGATTATTGCAATGCGCTCTACGTGGGGCTGCCTTTGAAGACGGTCCGGAAATTACAACTAGTACAGAACGCGGCGGCTCGGGTGGTTGCTGGGGCACGTCGGTTTGACTCTGTCGAGCCGTTGCTCCGGCGGCTACACTGGCTGCCGGTTCTGTTCCGGGCCCAATTCAAGGTGCTAGTTTTGACTTTTAAAGCCCTTTACGGCTCGGGTCCGGGGTATTTGAGGGACCGCCTCCTTCCATATAATCCTACCCGTACTCTGAGATCATCTGGGGGGGGCCCTTTTGACTGTGCCGCCACCAGGAGAAGTGAGAGGGGCGGCGGCCAGGAAGAGGGCCTTTTCGGTGGTGGCCCCCCAACTTTGGAATACCCTCCCCTTCGAATTGAGAACAGCCCCCTCTTTGTTAACTTTTCGGCGGGGGTTGAAGACCTTTTTATTTCAAAAAGCTTTTTAACTGTTGACAGGTTGGCTGGTTGGCTGGCTGGTTATACTTTTATATTTTATGATCCACATGGCTTGTTTTAAACTTTGTTGTTTAATTTTTTGTTTTATTGTATTTTAATATTGTTTAAATTGTTTTTAATGTTGTTTTTATATTTTTTATTGTTGTAAATGCCGCCTTGAGTGCCTCGGGCAATAGGCGGGGTATAAATTCAATAAATAATAATAATAATAATAATAATAATAATAATAATAATAATAATAATGCATTTGGCTCACCACTGTCCCAAGGCTTGTTAATCTGTGAGAGATATGCCAGCAAATGTATAACACCCAAAGGAGTCCAGTATTTTCTTTCCAGAAGGCGGTGGCAGTTATTAAGTGGTATGTTTGGTTTTCAAAGAAAAACTAAACTTTTTCCAAATTGAGATGTTACGTGAGTAGTGATTTCCAATGTCCACTGCTTAAATTGTTTACTATACAAGGAATGTCACAGAGTCAGTCTAACCAAGCTAAAGCAAGTATTTAATTTCATTAGCAGAAACTGAGCCAAAAAAAGAGTTATTACTTTCCCTACTAAAGGATCATGCCTCTAATCCTTGTGAAAGTGGACATATAAATCTCCTTGTTTTTTCAGCCACCTTGGGCACTCCTGTGAGTGAAAGGGAAGGCTAAAGATCCCTTAACGGAATCAAGTTCATATTAAGTATACTTATATACCTCTTTTCAACAAGAATAGTTCACAAATAAACGTAGTGTGCCTCCTGGAAATATTACTGCAGCTAGCAATACAGCAGCATGATATCACTGGACTGAAAAGTAACCAAAAGTTTAAACCAGAATGCAGTCAAGAGGATGACAGCACTGCAGAATTGGACAAGATGTTAAGTTTAACTAGCCTGACCCTCTTGTACCATGGCATGATTTTCCATTACCAACACTCTAAATTTAGACGACTCCTAATTTAAGCACAATCCTAAGCATGTATACTCAGGTAAGCCCATTATGTTCAATGGGACTTACTCTTCGGTAAATGTGCATAGGATTGTAGCAAAATCCTATGCTTCCCCATGTCCAGAGGAACACTGGTGCTGAAATGGGCACTTCTTTATTCTGCGGCTGCAGAGAAGCCTTCTGAGGTCTCTTTCGGGTGGGAAGGGGAAATTCATCCCCTTACACCGTGTAAAGCTCCAGTCTCCGCAATGGGGCTTTTTGAGCATGCCCCCACTAAACTGCAGGGGTAGACTCGAGAAGCCCTGGGTCGGGCTTCTAAGTTCAACAGGGGGGATAAGATCTGATGGAAGAGGCCTCTGCTGGTCCTTCCTCTGTTCCATCCTTTTCTCTGCCCAGGAACGCCTCTCCCACCTTCCCACCACCTTCCCCATGCCCCCATGCTACCCGGCGCTTACCTTTTTGTTGCTGGCAGGGAGCCTTTGGTGGCATCAACAGAGTGGCACAGGCTTCCCCGCCAGAGTTACTTGCTCTATGGGTGCTGCAAACATGCTTTACAGAATTTTTGCAACATACAGCGCCAGCACTGCAACCCATAGAATTGTACCCTGGGGGCCCTAATTAGGTGTCCTACATAGACTGGCAACAAGGAGAGGGTGGAAGGGTCAAGATGTAGCACATCAGATATATCTAGCATAACAAAGTCATAACAAACCAAGGGGCAAAAAAAACAAAACCACCCCAAAACAATACTGTCCATGGCTAGACAGTTTGACCTTGGGGAAAGTCACTACATTTTAATTCATAAGTCCTTTCAGTTCAGTTCTGAAATTAATATGGGTTTTTTGTTCCATATCTCTTCTAGAAAAGTAGATATTTACTCTATTTAAATTTCCTTGTGGTCCTTGACCCAAACCTGTGGACAGACACAAACTATTCTGACAACAGCACTTTTCTTGAAAACTTTGTGCAGATTCCAACCAAAGTAAGATTAACTGAGGACTTGCTGGAAAGATACCTACTAACTTTACTGCAGACAAGGGCCCTTTGAGAAAAGATTGAGGAAAAAAAGGAAAGTACCCTGCAGTACAATTTTTAAAGGCTTAAGTCAAGGGTTGTCAAACTGGGGCATCATGACGTCCCAGCCTGAAGACGCCCTTGCTGCTTTCCCCTTAAGGGGTGGGAGCAAGGAAATGGTTGTGAAGCAATCACAATGATCACATCACTTCTGGGGATGTGATGGGTCTGGTGGGACTGACCACAAACTGCCCCATCGTCCTGGAGGGTTGGGGAGCCTGTGGACCCTCTGCAGGGCCCCCATGCATTAGAAATGAAAAAAAGCCTATTTTGACCCATTTCACAAGTGGTTTCACAAGCACTTGCAGCGGTTCTATAACTCGCGGAGAGTTTGAGAACTCCTGGCTTAAGTAGTCTCTTGGTGGCCTATATGAGACAGCAAAAAATATCCGATTATTCAGATAAGCAACAGATTCTATTGAGGACTGTCTAAAAGGGTTAAGCCATTCCAATCAGGTGTCAAAATAAATACATCTGCAGGGAATAGACAACACTGAAAAAAGGGAACACTGAAAACTGGAAAGCATGGGATACTACATGCCCTCATTTCATCTCTTCAGAGTCCACGCATTCTGCATCATGACAAACATACAGCCTGATGAGAAGAAATGAATAGGCATTTATTTGTATTTCCCTCTGACACACTGTCTGAAGTGGGATAAACTGGGGGGTGGGGTAGGATCCCCACATACCTGTAATGACAAGCTTGACCAAACAGGTACACTTGGGCCCCTTCCCTCTTGCTTTAACAAAGAAAGGGTGCAAAACATGTTACAAGTTCCTCTCACCAAATGCATGTGTCTGAATTGAAGGGAAAGCATTTCAGGTGTTCTGTGCAGCCTAAACATACCTCCCATCCTTCTGCATTCAAACTACGCACAGTATTTTCACTTTTGCAGGGTCACTGTATGTTCCAGGTTTGCTCCACATGCTCCTTCATTACCTACATAACCTCTCTTTCCCACATGCAGTTGTGAACAGGATACATGCATCTCACTGCCAACAGAAAACAGTCTTCCTGAAGACCCTTAAAGGTCCTCTGGGCAATATGTTTCCCACTGAACAAAGGGAACCACTGTGCAAAGCATACTCCTTTATGTAAAACTTTACATGAAGTTTTACAAAAGAGGTCAAAGCACATAATGAGCTAGAAAAGACCCCCCTCCCCCCTTTTTTTCCCAAGAGTGTATCTGAAGCGAGGCAGGATGTTTGAGGGGTGGGGAAAAAGAACAGGCAATGTGCGGCCAGGAAGACAGAAAGGTTGGGTCTAAATGGGTCTTCCTCTGACATGAATTACAGAACTTGAAATGTAGAATAAGAGGACAAATGGGGAAAACCTACTTCCAGCATGCCTGCTAGCACTACAAATGTGGTAATTGTTATAGAAAACACATGCTGACTATAGGATGGTGCAGCAACCTGGCCCTTTGAGAGGTTTGTTTTCATTAGAAGCCCTCATTAGAAGTCCATAATGGCAAGAAATGCAATAAAGGCACAAAAACAGGAAAAATCCATCTTGAGCCACTTACTGCAACAATAAATGAAGAATCTTCGTGGCGGCTGACCTGCCCATTATCACTTCAAATTCTGCTTAACCATTTCAAATGGTATTAAAACAAAGTAGCTCCCATTTCCTTGGATGCCCCAAGCAGACGATACCCTGCTCTGCCTATAATTTAGGTCTGCCACAGTATTCTGAGTTGTCTCAAGGGTATTGCTTTATAAAATAATCCGCTTCCAGACTTGCCCCACTGTCTCAAGGACACCAGCTATCCCATCACAACCTTGGTGGGGAAGCAGCCACAGGCACTGTATGACTATCCCCCAACACTATCCCCCAGGCCATTAAGGCAGAAGGTTGACTGCTGCTCAGAGGATGAGGGCCTCCCTACTCTGGAGTGAGGCTGGGCCAAGTGGCGCTAATGGTGGAGGTGGGAGACAGCCCAGGGTTTCATAAGGTGCTCCGAGCCAATGATGTCAGGTCTTTGGATAGGCTACCTGTGTCTGCTCCCCTAAGGCTGGAGCAAGCCCAGGAAAGGAGCCAGAAGACCAGAGAAGGGGAAAGCAACCCTCTCCCACTGCTAAACTCAGAGGTCGTTGGAGGATCCCAGTTATTGGGCTAGCAACACCCCCTATTGCTTGTTCCCCTTTTTCTCTGGGGCCAAGAAAGACTCTGACACCAAGTGGAGTGCACCCCTCTTGCAGCAGGAGAAACATACAAAAATAAAGAACTAAATTTAAACTCTACTGGTTTACTAGCATATCCTTGCCTATGGCTACTATATATGGGGATCTGAAGAAGTCAACAGGTACAGGAAAACACAGGCAAACACTATGTGGTGGTTAATGTCTAGTTCCATCTTTTGCATGTAAATAAAAAACATATTAGAGTCAAACTGGTCCAGTGTTCCCCAAAATGTGGGTTGCAACCTAGTGGTGGGTTGTGGCCTGATGCACGGTAAGTTGCGACCCAATGCTCAATGTTGTACTGCAAATTATTTCTGGGAGTCCCCAAAGCTGCTTCCTGGTTGAACCGAGCCTGCAACTCTATGGGCCCCAAAATGCCTCACGGAAGTGACCAGAAGCTACTTCTGGTCGCTTCCACAAGGCATTCTGGGGACTTCAGAGGCCAATGGAGTGGGTTGCAGGCGCAGCACAACCCAGAAGCAGCCTCAGAGGGCTCCCAGAAATGCTTTGCAGCACAACATTGATCATCAGGTTGCGACCCACCATGGAGGATAAAGTGGGTCATGGCGTTAAAACACTGGGAACCACTGGATTAGTCTCATAAAATTAGATGGTGTCTTGAGACCATTATGGTTACACAAAAGAGCATCTGAGAGGGTCAAAAGCAGATCGAAAATGAAAACCCCGACACCAACAGCACACATCAAACAAGAGTAGCTCCTGTTTTGTTCACATTGCAGTCTTGCTGTTTACATCCATGAGCAAAGGGTTTGGTTACAGTCAATAAAGTTGTACAATTTACTGTAATTAACCCAGTCCAGGGAGACCTTGTACATATGAAAGCTTCAATATATATTTGGAACTTCAGTGTATGCAATAGCTCTTCCCTTCACTTCAATGGCATGGGCAGCCCTGTGTGTTGCTGCCACAAAGGGTGTGTGGCTTCATGACATAAACAAGGGACTTTGCACTGAGTCTAGAATGTTGAATTTTTATTTTCTGATCAGAGAATGTGGACTTATAAATATAAGACCCTCTGGACCAATGCCCACCATATGCCTCCTACTTAGTTCACTGGGTAAATGAGGAGTTTCAGCCAAGTGTGACAAAACTATCCAAACTGGAGGATTCTTTGCAGCCTCTACTCAGGAAGACTGGATGAAGAAAATGAAATGCTCTTGTGTTGCCACCCCGCATCTCTCTGCTCAAGTCTAATGCAGCTGCAAGTCAGATTTCAGCTAAAAATCCCATATGCATTCCACTAGGAGCACAGAGCAGGAAATACCTCCCCCTTTCAGGATTGCAAACCACAAAAATAACAAGTTTTTTGTTTATATCAGAGCTTTAAGAGAGCAGTTCCAGAAACTGCAAGTTCCTACATGGTAGTATTGATTTAATTAGCCTGCATAGCACATTTTGTTTGTATTAAAAGACCTCCAACACATTTATTAAAATGGAGTCATAAATGGTAACTGCTTGCTCAACTACTTAAAGATGACCAAGCGCGGAGAAGACACTTCAAACTCATTTCAAGCCTCTTTAAAAGCAACTGCTACATGTTTCAAATGCGTTCAAACTATATTTAATTAAAAAAAATTACCCAGTCAGTCAATCAGATCATACAATCTTGCAACCCTGCCAACAATCAAATACAAATTAAAGTCGTGAAAGAATTTCTGGAAGTACAAACCCTGCAGCACTGTAACTACTCCTGGCAGTGAGGACAACCATCCGTGTTAAAACAAATCTAGTAACAACAGGATTAAAGAGAATATTGCCCCATGGAGTTCAAACAAGTATGGATCCTCAGAGTCTGAGGCTGAACTTTTAATATTAAACACAGAACAATCCAATAGATAAATACTACATTCATTATGACTACATTCAGTATGTAGATACATACTACATTTGGGCCTCATACTTACTGCTGAAATGTCCCATTTCCCTTTTCTGTGTTAACCAATACTAGCAGCTAACCTTAAGTCCCTATAAAACACATTGATAAAAATTAGAAGTCCATAAAAGATGGAAACATCTTAAAAAGCAACAGGGGGCCGAAATTTAATGAATAGGCAAGATCCTTGAGAATGTCTGACAAGGAAGGCTCTCACTATGGCACTGTGTTTTCTTGCCTCTTGTTTGCACGAAACACTGCCTACATGCATCGCCACCTCTCATGTGTGGTACCCAGGTAGGAGGAGGCAGAGTTCCTTATGGATGTATAAACAATTGCTGAATTATGGGAATAGTATTCACATAGTCCTTTTAAAGCTCATATCATAATATACGTGAAGCATTCTGCATACTCAGAAAGCACTATACAAATGTTATAATGTTCATTTTGCTTGACGTACCTTAGGACACCTTCCTAAGGCTACTTCCAATGGTCTATCTGTCTATATACACCTGAGATAAAAATGAGTTCCAAAATTGTTAACATATTTGCATTACTATTAGGGGTGTTCAATTACGGAGAATTAGGGATTTTCAATCATGGAGATTACTCTGGCAAAGAATCAAAATCCATATTCTAAACCCAGCCATTTTCAACCATTGTGCCGTGGCACATTGGTGTGCCACGGGAACTTGGAATAGGGTCATTTATTAGTAGGGCCATTGGAGGATGTAAGCCCCCCACTGGCAGCACAGTACGCCAGGCCAAGAAAACTGATGGTGTGCCTTGACCACTTTAGTGCCTTGCCGGTGTGCTGTGGAATGAAAAAGGTTGAAAAATCACTGTACTAACCAATGAATTCAAAGAATGCCAAATGACAGAGCTGGGCATGAAAGAACGATTACTGATGGGTTTGCTTGTGTTGCAACATGCAACTCCTTTTCCAGAATAGGCAAACCTTTTACAAGCAAACAAAACCAGGTGTATTGTTACTAACAACATGTCATCAAAATAGTAACAAAATCATGTGTCATGAAGGAGAAAAGTGGTGCAAGGGCTAAGAGTGCAAGAACACCAGCAAGTGAAACCACCATTACTTAAGGCACCAAGATTATCCAGCTTTGCCTTGTTGGCTAACTCAAGATGATTAAGGCTTTCCAAGAAGACATCAGATATACAGCATGCAAACAGTGATCTAGTGGCTATTCAAAAGACATTTGTATCATGGTGCTGTAGAAAAATATACCAGGCGCTTAGCGTCTCCTTTGCTATCTGCTACACTAAAATAAAGAGTGGAGTAGTCATTTATCAAGTAGTACCAGTCATTAAGCAGTATTGTTGGCTTTTCACTCTGCATCTTTTGAAGTTTTTATTGTGAACATTTGATGCGTGCAAAAGTAATTCAAGAGGAGATTGCACACACTGTACTAATTATATTAATGCTAGGATGGAACATAATTGTGGATAATAAACCAGTCAATAATACATGTGGATTTAGGCTCTGACAAACTAGAACTAAGTCTGAAGAGTTTTAAACAGGAGCCTTACTTAACTTCATTGTTCACAGCAAAACCGGAAATGATGTTGCAACTGCTTCTTGGTATTTTTTTATTTTTGGGGGCGGGGGGAGACAACATATGATCCTGAAGTAGGGGCAGCACAATACTAAACATTTGCATAGTGCTTTCTAAGTTTGCAAGCAATTATCTTGATGTTACAACAACCCTGTAAGATCATCCCCATATTATCCCCCTACTGCAGCTGGGAAGCAGGGATTGAGGGATTGCCTAAGAAGTCACCAAATGAATTCAAGGCAGAGACAAGATTCAAACCTTGTCCCTATTTGCAGTTCAACCTCTTGGCTAACAGCCTGCATTGCTCTCACCACCGTACACTTAGCTCCTCAAAGCTATGGGCAGTCCTTCGCTTCCCTGGGGCATCCCAAAGCAGAGGCCAGTTGTACCAAGGATTCAAAGTAACCTTCACGTCAAGATCCCTGTGTGGAAGCCATCCAGGTAGATCTGGCTGAGATTCCCCCACCCTCGGGGAGGTTAGGTCTACCTGGCACTCAAAAGGGTTAGGCATGCTACACCCCCTTATGGCTTGCACCAAGGGCCGATTGCTGCCCTGCCCTTGATATGCCATTGCCTGTTAGCACTCTGTGGTATTTACCTCTCAGCATCATAACAATCTCTGAAGCGACCCAACTTCTGAAGTGAAGAGATCTTTAAGAGAGGGAAAATGGACATACAAGCCACACAAGCATCAAAGAACAAGATCCTACAAGTCAGGAAAATTGACTCTCATACCTCTCTGTTTCATGACTTAGGCTTTTAAGTTTCCTGCCAGTCAGAAAAGGCAGACTGCTGAAGAGATAAGAGTCAATCATGAAAGATTCGTCTTCAAGACCAAGGGCAAGACAAGAAAGTATGGCATCTGATCGCAGCAGCTTATTAGCAGATTGGGAGTCTAGTTCCATCACTTGCCTTCTTGTAGGGAGTACGTACACAGTGCTTTTTATACTTACAAAGAATACAGATCAAGAACAAGAAAAAAGTGCTTTATCACCTACAACATAGGACTAGAGCTTTCCATTAAGAAAGATAAAACACATACTGCATATAAAGTCAAAGAACTCACCAAAGTATTCTGTGGCAGTGTCAGCTAGATGGAATTTGCAAAAGCAGTGAAGAGAGGATACTCTCTTCTATGTCCCCCTGTAATGCACATGTGGCTCACGCATCTCCTTATGGCAGCGGTGGGATGGGGAGAAAACCAGGAGGAAGCACAGAAAGAGGACATGAAAGTCCCTTGCACTTCTATATCAATATGATACCTGAAGCAACTCTTTAAGGAGAAAATCAGAACTGGGCCCGACAGTTCTAAATGTCAATTAAAAAAAAAACCAGATTTTTTTTTCCTGCTGAAACATAGGCTTCATTCAGACACCTTGTAGGAAATACACATATGCATCATAGTTCTGTATTGCAGATGATTCATATGTAGCAAGAGGAGAGGGCTTTTCATCTGAGGATTATTAGGGTACATTGTCTTAATCTCTGCCTCACTGGGTCATAAAAACACTTTCAGATGTGTGATGATTGAAGTTAGAGAACTGCCACAGGAAACAAGATTACAAGGGAACAATCTCCTTTGAGGGCTTCTGCCAAATTTCTTCTTCTCCACTCCAGACACTCAGCAGTTGCACATAACTTGATTTTTTCCAATGAATGATGCAGATGGGAAGCTAAAGCTAGTGCATTTTGGAATTGATAAGTTTGTATTTAAAAATCCTTGAGAACTCCTCAGGAAAGTGCAAGAGGAGCTCTGAAGTCTTCTGGTTTGAGAGTCTGCTTAAACTTCTCTGATTTCCAAGCATTTAACAGAGATCTATGTTGGGTCGTCAAGAACATTCCTTCAAATTCTGATTTGAAATCAGAACATGTATTTAAAAAATTAAAGCTATGATCTTGGGGCTTTCACAGGAACCAGAGATATTCAGTTCTCCAAAATTATGCAGAATTTGAATTATGCAGAAAGGCTAGAAAATATAAGCTCAGAGAGCACCCACTGTTGAAAGCCCCAACAAATTTAACAGGAGTACACAACAGCAACCAATCAGAATTAGTTTCTATTCCAATGTTTCTCAAACTATGGATTAGGACTCACCTGCTTGAGTTTGGCGGCATCTTTCTTAAAGTGCAGTGCTTAGAACTGGACACAGTATTCCAGGTGAGGTCTCACCAATGTGGAGTAAAGCAGAACCACAACTTCTTGTGACTTGGAAGCTACGGTTCTTCTAATGGAGGCTAAAATTGCATTTACCTTATTTGCAGCTGCATCACATTGCCGACTCATGTTCATCTTGTGATTCACTGCAACTCCAAGATCCCTCTCACATTTATGCTGCTACGCCAGGTATCTCCCATTTCTGTTCTCCATTACTGTATTTCTTTGGGTCAGGACATGATTGTTGGTGGATCACAAAATTGAGAGAAGCTGACAAGGAAAATGTATTGAGCCCTATGGAAAGTGAAACTGATCATTTACTTGCAAGTAGGCAGCAGTACCTCAGACCACTTTGAAGGGGAGGCCAAGAGAAATGCAATGTCACCAAAATGGTCCAAATCCGATGGCCACAGACCCAAAAAAAATCACCCAAAAAAGAAGTCCCCTCCCCACCAAGCTGAAAACGTTTTGAGCCCTATGGAAAACAAAACTGAACCACAAGCATATATTTACTCATGACTAGGCAAATAGGCCTTGGTTACTATTGAAGGCCAGGCAAAAAGGAACACAAGGTCACCAGAACAGTCCCAATCCAATGAACGTGGAGCTCAAACGCTCCAGAAGGCAGCCTACCCCCACCACCATAGTAAAAAGGATAAGAATAAAAGCTTGAGCAGCTAAGGAGAAACTAGGTTTTAAGCTTGGTGGGTCTCAATAGGCATTTTAAAAAGTGGGTCCTAGTGCCAAAATGTTTTGGAACCATTGAAGACCAACTACTGTATTCTAGGACTGAATTATTAAGAAACAGGCTTATTGCGCTAAGAATAGAGAAGGAGAAGATGGAATAGCTTGCAAGTACTTCGGATATTGGAAGTTCCCTCTGGGAACAGAAAGAGCATTCTGCTTGCGCATGGGGACAAGCCTGCCTAGTGCAATGCTAGTTGGGATGCAACCCAAGCAGAGAACTTTAAATATACCACGTGTGCAGAAGCACAGAGGAAAATTCTTTTAAAAACAAGACCCATAGACCAGTCCTGATTTCTCAACAGGCTGCAAGGTTTTGCCCAATACAGAAAACTAAATTCTAGAAGTTGGCATATCAACACTTGCAATTGAGGAGAAAATTTAAATTGAAACATAGCAATAAAATAATTTGGACACAACTGCAGCTGCAATGATCTGGCCATTAGGGTCAGAATGGAGCTGAATGTGGAAAGAGTCCATTATTCTTTCAATAGTGTCTGGTGGCTGCAAAATATGTGCTCACATACTTTCCTTCCTGAAAAGCTTTTTTCCAAAGTACAATAGTTGCTTGCCCTGGGAAAGAAGTATTCGCTGAAATGCTAACATAGTGACCAAGTGCAAAGCACTACACTACCTGAGGAACAATATTTTTCAAGTACTCTTAAAAGCAAAGGGAGTCTGAAGAGGCCAGTTCTCAAGGGGGGAGGGCTGGGGGAACCATTCTATCTGGTGGCTGCTTTTGGGTGCAATTCTCCAATCACAGCCTTCCACCATTCTATTGCAAGAATTGAAAATGAGGCCACTTGGAAAATAACAAGGCTTGCTGAAAGGTCTTTCCTGCACAAATAGTTTAAATAGCAACGCAAAAATCAATTGGCCTTTTTCCATGTACGTTGTAGCTGAAATGTATTGCACCGCTGGCCTGGATTCCACTATTACTGTTCTACCTGGCCAAGACTTAAAGTTTCAAGTGGGGAGGCTCAAACAATTTTCTGCAAGGTTCGGTTTACTTGGCCACAGCAAAAAGCAGCCTGGTATTCTGACACTTAGACATTTGTAACACCTACATTGCAGGGATGATAAATTTGATGGTCTCTGTGCTACTATTACATTATTATTTTTTTAACAGCACACAGGTTTACTATCTTTCTCTTGGGTACACCAGGTTATTGGAATGAACAATGCATTTCACTTAGCTTTGTTTGTGGGGACAGACATATCTAATTCCACTGCCCTAAAATTTTCAGAGCACACCATCCATTTTTTTGACAACTGACAAGGCACTGGCCCTACATCCCCTAATGGCCCCCACCAAACTCCAATGGCACAACTACCGATCATTCGCAGCACACCAACGTGCTGCAGCATAGTTGGTGGACTAGTCATTGCATTACTTACCATAAGGAAGTACTATTTGCTTATTATATAGGTGGGCCTGATATATTTGCGAATTCGGGACTGATGGATTTCTGAATCCATGGATTCTGAACCCGCTGATTTAGGTCCACCGCAGACCCGCCAAACATGACAAGCTGTGCTTTCGTCACTCCTGGAAGGTATTCCAAGGGCTGTTTCAGGCAAAAAAAAAATGACTTCCAGTTTCTCCAGGGAAACCAGAAGTGACTTTTTATGCCTTATAAGGCATTCTGTTGCCCAAGGAAGCCCAGGGATGCCCTGCCTTAAGAGCACCCTCCAGGCACAACTGGAGCACAGCTCCTTTCACATTCTGAGAGTTGGGGGAGGGGTGAATCTGCGGATTTCAACACGATTCCAAAAACAGTGGGGGTTCCAGGAACAGAATCCTTGTGGATAATGAGGGCCCACCTGTACTTTTGTCCCTCTTAAAAAAGGTAATATAAAGGTTTCCCCATGACTGAATGGTCTAGTTGTGACCAACTGTAGGGGGCGGTGCTCATCTCCATTTCTAAGCTGAAGAGCCAGCGTTTTGTCCAAGGACAAGCTTCCGTAGTCATGTGGCCGGCATGACCATATGCCATAGCACATGGAACACCTTTACCTTCCCACTGAAGTGGTACCTATTTATCTACTCGCCTTTTTACATGCTTTCGCACTGCTAGATTGCAGGACTTTATGCAACCTTTGTCCCTCTTATGCAACTCTAAAAACTACTGGCACAATTCTGTTTGGTCCCAAAATTCTGGAACATTGTGAATCGAGATTATTCAGCAGAATATTTTCTAAATAAACAGGCAAGAGAGAAAGAGAGAGAATCTGAACAAACAATGCTTTAGGCTTAAATGATCTCAGAAGTAATCTGCTACAGTAGTTTCATTAATTTCAATATAGTAATCTACCATATTGTTTCCCACCAATATTCAGATTTCCTTTTTCAAACTACAGATGCTAAGTTGTGCCACTATGAACATGTTGGCCATGCACTATTCCCTCAGCAGCCAACGCAGTAAGTGTAGCAAATCGGTATTATGTAACTCCAGTTAGTTCAATCAATACCAAATGTAGCTAATTCTGAAAGCAATGAGATCACTTTTGCATATTCTTTCAAACTGCAATGCATCTGTGAACTGAGTGGAGAGCTCTTTAAGGCCAAGGTTTCTTGGAGGGAGACAAACCAATAGAAGTTTGCAAAAATAAAAAATCCCATAGGTATTCCCCTGTAGCCAGCTGAAACATGCTGTGTTAAGAGCATGCAGTTAAAGATTCATGGGATAGTATACGTAATTAAAGAGCATGGGCTGAGTTTGGTGTGATGGATTTCAGGTCCTCAAGGATTGAGGACACTGTGATTAAGTTTTAGGAAGGAACAGTCACATGTCTCATGCTACTTCCCCCCCCCCTCCTCTGTTTTGCTTCCTTACATTTCTGACCAGGGCAGGGGTGTTAACTCTGCATTCCAGTCTGCTTTGCGTCATGGAGTTCCACAGCCCACTGATGAGTAACATATGTCCAACATGTGGCAAAGAAGAATCAGATCATGTTCAAAAAAGCATGGCTAACTCTCCTGACCTCTGACTTGCCCTTCTATGCCATCCCAACAGCACAGTAAATGATTCTGTGCAACTATAGTGGTCCAGGAGAGATGCTGCACAATTTTGGCAAAGCACCCACACACAAACACATTTCACACACCATAGAACCTTTCAAATGGTGTCTCAGGAAAAGTGCAGGACTTTCAGGCCAGCTTGAGTCCTGGGACCTTTCAGTTTAGAGGTTCAACATTTTTTAGAACTTTCTGGATGATGTGGCACAATTAAAAAGGTGCCCCAGAGCATACACAGGCTGCCTTTACTATTGAATAACCACATCCAATTAGTTCTCACACAGCTGAGGTCACAAACAAATGCTTCCACAGTGGGGAGCGTATTTTCAGACAGGCTTAAAGCCAAGGACTGAGCAGTCCAAACATTAAGGACTATATTTCAAAGAGCTCAAGCATGCCGGGGCTGGAGGCTGGACAAATTGCTAGCCTGAGAATAAAGAGTTGATAAGGGAGGAGAAAGCAACTAAGATTGCAAGAGCAGCAGTCCTCTCCTTTCTATGGTGGTGGGAGTGCAGCCTTTTGGGAGATCCAAAGCCCACAGCAAGGCATGGCACCAAGTGCTCTATCCCACCAATCTGAAGGCAGCAGTGGAAGCCCGCCCCTGAGCTGACATTCTCCAACCAATCGCCTGCCTGAGCACTACCTTGCTAGCTGAGAAGACTAGAAGAGGCAGAAAAGGAATAAAGGTTGGCTTGCTTCAAGAACTTTGTGTCCGCTCTATGGCAAATGCAGGTTCTCTGTATTGTCTTCCACTATAATGGCAAGCTCCCCTTGTACCTGTGGGCATGTACACAATACAAGGTCTAAACTGTGTTTAGCATCAAAAGATGCTTTAAAATATTACCAGGAAATAGACATAAAATTGTGGCTGTCCTGGGCAGATCTGGACAGGAACATGTACAAAGGCAGGCAAAAAATTCCTGTAAAGTCAGCAGTCAATCTCAGAGAAGGGTTCCTTCCTCACACCACTTATGGCAATCAGCAAGACTCTGCTAATGAAAACACACACATGTGTGCGCATGCGCTTGCGCGCGCGCACACACACACACACACTCTATCTCTCCAAGAGAAAATTCTCTTATTCAATATGTCTCTCTCACTAGATACCCTTTTTCCAATCATAGTGATTTATGGTGCCTTAGAGGAAACCATAAAAAGCTCAACATTGACATAAAACCCCAAATTAACCTGAAATATGTACCGAGCTTTGTATGTTCTACATTCTCTTATGAAATTATATTTTAAAGTAAAATAAGCTTTTGAGGGAGAATCACGGCAACAAAGATCTTATATAGAATCTATTTTCAAGTCTGATTTTATGTACTGCATTAAAAATTATATTTTTAACGAAGTTTCAGAGATGCCTGAAACAAAGCATATAACTTTCTGACTACTTTTTATTGTACAGCTATGCACCCAATTATGCTTCCCAGCCCCAGAGGACAGGTTTTAAGAGAGCTAATTTTTCTCTGCACCTTTAAGTAATACACAGGAAGGTGGGGGGGGAGGAAACTCCCTTTTTCTTATATAAAAGAAAGATCTTTCAAACCAAGACTGCACTGTCACTTCAAAGCCATTCTTGCGATTATCCCGTACATTTATATAGGAGGTATTCTTTTCTGTATGAGGTAATGAGTAGTCCGGATTGTCACTGTGATTTATTAGAATATCCTCTTGAAGCAGCACTGCACCTGCATTTGCACAGATGGAACACCCACGAAGGCAGATGGTTTATTAGGGACAGCTCATCCTCAAGCAACCCACAGCATTTTAAAAGGAAACACTCCAAATTTAGACCTGCTCCAACAGGTGTCTTTTACTGTCTTCCTTTGCGCAACCATGACTGTTTAAAGGTGAGGCAAACAATTCCCTGCCCACAGTAATCATTCTGTGAAAACAAATGTATTAGGCATCGCTTTTGCAGGGAGGGGGAGGAGGGCTGAAGGAAGGCCAATGGAATTCTCATTATTTGTCCAACTCTCTGGCATGCCAAACGCTTAGGGGGATGGGGGCTTGGTGTAGGAAGGCTTTAAAGGTCCATGTCAAATGCCCAAATCCAGCTACCACCCATCCTCTGAGGCTACCTTAAACACCACTCTCTTTAACACAAGTTATATATACCTAACAGTTACAGTCTTGATCCAAAAACTGATCTCTCTTATCAAAGTTTGACTGGCACAAGGGACACCGTAAAGTATGTTTGGACCACTCTCGGAGTCAGAGAAGCCAACACACAGACATGCACCATCCTCTCTGACTCCAAGAATGGTCCAAACATACTTTACGGTGTCCCTTGTGCCTTTGCTGGCCTAACTGTGCCGGCCTAACTACAGGTTAGGATTGCGCTCTGAACTGGTGTACATCTAAAACTGGGCAAGAAACCTTGAAAACAAACATGACCATGATTTCCTAAAGGTACTATGCCTGAACATTGGCATTATCTCTACATGGCCTGTGGAGATGCTTACTATCTGCTACTGATAACCCAGCCAGGGCTCAATGGGGAGGCTTACCAGAAAAGCAATTGAGAACAGGTGGCAGTAGTGGACACAAGTCCTTTGCACCATCACCCGTAACTACAGAAGTGACAGTAAAGGAGAACTATCAACTGTCCATTGCCTGGTTAACTTTCCTAGTTGGATACCATCAAAAACACCTTATCAGGAAAGTTAGCTGAGCACTGGGCAAGAGAAGGCAAGAGTCTTCCTTGATGTTATTGCTGCTTGAAATAAGGGTGGAAGAGCCACCCACCACTAGGGGGCTCACAGAGGGTTTTTGTCCCAGGACCCTCCAAAATGTGGAGCCACCATTGATCAGCAGGATTTGCTACTAATCTCCTCAGCAAAACAAAGCAAATGTTGAACAGGTGTAAAAAGAAAGGGAGCAATAAGAGTGAAACAGATCAGATGCTGTCCTTGGCCAATCTAAAGCATTTTTTCCCCACCGCCAGTGAGAAAATTCAGTGCTGTATATTTTTAGCATATACCACATATTATTGGTGTTAAAAATAAGTTTAAATTTATGCCAGTTTTCAGAACCTGAGAACATAAGTTTAGGTTTAGACATTCCTCGAGTACCTCTATTTTAAATATTATTCTTGCATGTAAAGGATACTTCCCCAAGAATGAACTGATATCCAAGTTAGTACTGCCAATATTTACAATTTTCAAAAAATTTTATTTCATCCAGAAAAAAACGAGACTCATCACCTTCCTTACACTCAAAACTTCCAGAAACATAAGCCAAGTTTGGCATGACCAGTATGGCTAGATGTCCTTGATTTATCGTTATCGTTTAATTCACCATGGCAAGTGTGGCATCTTCTATCTAGGTTCCATTGTTTCTATGTGTAATCTCCTCACTGTCTTCTCATTGTTTCTTAAGTCCTGGGAACCTCATTCTCCTGTACAAACCTACCTGTACACAGGTAATCTATAGCACTCTTATTCCCCCTCTGCTGGAATCAGGGAGAGTGGTGAGGCAGAGACTCAGTGTTAACACCAAGAACTTGCTCCCCATGGAGGCTTGCCATGCTCCTCTGTTAGCTTTTAGATGTCAGTTTAATTTCAGAGGCTGCTTGGGATCAATTGAGGGTGCAATCCTAATCTATTTTCCAATGCAGCTCCGAAGTAATAAACATTCCCTTTCCTGGAGGAGGCCTCCACGACTGCCCCCCACCGAACTTCAGGATGCAGCATGTGCCCCATTGTCAGTGCTGGAACGTCCGTTAGGACTGTGCCCTAAGTTAGAAACTGGAACAGCAGAACTTCTGCTGGGCTCTTTGGTTTTACCATTAATTTGTTTCAGTTATTATTGATGACATGTTTATTGTTTTCACCACCTAATGGACCCATCTGGCCATTAAAAAGCAAAGTACAAATATTTTAAACAAATACTTCACCCAATTCCCCACTCTTGAAGATCCTGTTTGGAGAACCTTTCGATGGGTTCATTACTTTCTAGGTGGCTATCCCTGCTGCGGAAGATAGTTTTTGGCAGTGGCCTCCAGACTGTGAAAGCAGCTGCCTGCAAAGAACCACCAAACTTGGGTGGTTGTTTTTTTTAAACTTTGCACACAGACTTTAAAGATTGTACAAATGGGAAAATATGAAATTAAAGTCCTTTCAATGTTTAAATGTACGCAACAAAATGCATTGTGTATAGAATGAAGAAGTTATTTTATTGACAGCTGTCTACTCTCTCTTCACTGTTCATTTTCATGATTTTGTTGTTGTACTCATTTGTATTATGCTTTATTTGTTGCCTGCCACCTTGAACATTTTGTATTGAAAGGCAAGTAAATATCCAAAAAGTAAAACCTTGAACAGAATATGCTAGGGCATGATTAGAATTGCAGAACATTCACTGCTGATGATTATGCATGTGCTTGGAAATATCCAGTTTGATTTTTAGAGCCTAAACAAAGGCTACAGGCTGGCTTTGTTACCATATTATTATATTTAAATGACTGCCATTTGTTATAAAAGTCAAGTAGAGCCCATACCCCTGAGATGAGACACAGACTTAAAAAATGTAAACTCAAGAAACAGCACAGCAAACTGATTGGCAAGATAGGAAGTGATTTTTGGCACACAGGAGAGGAAACAACAACTGTTTCCATAACATATTATGATGATTAGGAGAAAAGTGTTCTGATCGTTTGAACTCTTAAAGATGTAAGTACAAAGACAACACAATAATGCCACCATGATGAATAAGAAAGGAAATGGCATTTGTTTAATCAGCTCAAGTAGCATGTCACAATGAACCCTGGAGTTTTTTCAAACAGCTGCAAGAAGTAGAGACTGGTTTGCGTGATTGAGAATCAGTACTTGTCCATGCTCAGCAACATTCTATAATAATTGCATTAACATCAAAATGTTGCAGAATAGCTTACAA
The DNA here is from genome assembly GCA_029204185.1 of Lerista edwardsae. Taxonomy (NCBI): domain Eukaryota; kingdom Metazoa; phylum Chordata; class Lepidosauria; order Squamata; family Scincidae; genus Lerista; species Lerista edwardsae. The sequence continues at coordinate 5,612,787 of JAJKFI010000055.1, forward strand.
GCTGGCCCTTGAGGAAAAGCCAACGGGAGCAGGGCAGCATCCTGTTCAAGTCAAACCAAAAGGGTACAATTTGGAAATGTGCATGTAGAAGGACAGGACAGCTAGTGAATAAGTAAAAGGGCTGCAGGGGACAAGGCATATGCCAACTCTATTTGGAAGAGGACACAATTTATAGGTGTTTCAAATGCCAGAAGCCTCCAAACCAAGATAGGAGAATATAGATATCCATCAAGTATTTATATACTGCTTTTCAACACAAAGTGGTTTACAGGTTAATAATAGTAATAGTAATAGTAATAGTAATAGTAATAGTAATAGTAATAGTAATACTGTTAAATGGATCCCTCTCCCAAAAGGGCTCACAATCTTAAAAAAAAATGCAGAACACCTCTAGCAACAGCCACTAGACAAGACATTGGCAGGGGTGAAGAGGGACAATTACTCTCCCCTTGCTAAATATAACCGGGTAACATGGAGAGAATCAGTGGGACACAGTTGTTCCAGGATACAACTCTATAGGAAGGACAGAGCAAGATGTACAGGAGGAGGACACACACAGTTGCAGAGGGAGCTGAGCAAACAAAAACGAGGCTCAGAGAAATCAGGAAGAGAACAGAAATAGCTCTGGAATGTTTAGGTGATTGTATGTTACAGCAGCTGTGACCCTTAAGGTGTGGTACCTGGGGCAATTCACCATCCTGGCCCCCAGCTACGCCACTGGATATAATATTTCAATATGTCAAAAGGGGTATAAAATCCAACAATCTAGAAGGCTGAGCAGCAACATTCCTCCAAAGAAACACAGTGGGCAAAAATACCTGGCCCAAATAATAATATAACAGATTGCTAGGTAGTCCGAGCTGGGTAAATGAGCAACCAAATAGCAAATGGATTTCAATGTCATTAAATGATGCATGCTGGAATAACAAATCCCACCTACAGATGCAGTCAGAGCTGTTGATAAATCAGGTCTTGGGATAGTGTTGGATAGCTCAATGAATATATTGACCAAATATGTTGAAACTATAAAGGCAAAAATTCCATACTAGGGGTCAAAAGGAAAAGGATAGAGAATAAGTATTAATTACAGATAAGCCCTTGGCACCTGCGGGGGTTCCGTTCCTGGAACCCCTGGAGATGCCAAAAACCATGGGTAATGAAATCTACAGTCGGACCTCATGTTCTGAGGCCTTCCCACATCTCAGAATGCCTGCCAGAGCCTTCTGGCAGGCACTTCCAGTTTCACAAAACCATGTTTGTTTCATGAACAAATGTTCCCTTATCTCAAGAAAACCTCCCACCTGCTTAATTCCGGCGGATACAGCGTTGGCCCAATGGCCCCACTACGCTAGCTTTGGATAAGATTGGGCCATTAACTGCATTTCATCTGAACACACGAATAGAGGACTTGGGCAAGAATGCTAAGCTTCCCAGCCTCTGAATCAGCTTGACAAAAAGGTCTAAGTACCTGGCGCACAAGTACTTCTGATGCCATACTGGCAAGACATCTGTTTGCTGTCTTGGAGGTTGGAGTAAGCAGCTTCAGGACCTTCTCATGCCAGTCCCAGTTCTAACTCCTGCATGTTATTTGTATTGGTGCAGAACACATTGCTGACTCTTTGTGCAATTTCATGTCTCTTACTAAATGTCCCAAAAAGTTTTTTGCTATAATAAAATGCAAATGTCTTGCCCTTCATGGCTCTAAGAACCGGTGCCCCCCAAAACCACAGCCATACCAAATCCTCTGCAATCATCCTCAGTGGGACAACTTCACACAGAATGTTACTTGCATGTGAAACACACAAGTGTAATATTAAATACATGTAGAAGCAACACTTCACCTCTTGCAGCTGGTTCCTTGCTTTCCACGTTTATTATTGGTTTATTAAAATCCCGTTGTTTTCAGCACCCTTGATTAGATTGTCCCACTCCAAACAAATTAAATAGACTCCAAAGCTTACTTCTGAAGGATGGATCTTTTAATGACAATTTCTTCATCCAAATCTGCTTCATTTTCCATGAAGAGCAATCTCTTTCCTGTGTCATCCACTCCAATGAAGTCACGTTGCTCCACTAAAGTAGAAAATCACAACACAACCATTTTACAGCCCCGCTTTAAAGCAATCTGATGACAGTAGGCTGGTCATTTATTTCACTTGAAACACAGCATATGTAAATGTCAGGAGGGCTCACTCGTCAAAGCTAAGAGCATTCCATTTAGGAATCTCAAACACACATGATGTTCATGGGAGGAACCACAGAAATATCAGGAAGTATGTCTGGTCTTTGCAGCTATCTACACCGGTAATCTCTAAGTTGCAGATGTTGAATATCAGATGCATCTCAAACAGAATTCATATTGTACTTCTGTATCAGAATTATGGCTTTTAAAAATTGCATTATTAACAATCAGCGATAGTGAGGATGGTTTCTCAAACTACAGGTGGTCCCCATATCCACGGATCCACACGCACCCCCATCACCTTTGTTTTACTAGTGAAGCGCTTGCAGCGCAGGTGCTTCTTGTGTAACAGTCTTGCTTAATGGAAGAGCTGAATGTACAGGCAACTAGTCTTCACGCTAGAGGAAGACTACCAGGAAGCCACTATATTAGAAAGCTACTCTTTAAAACCAAACACAATTTATACTTGGCATTTGATTTTTTGCTTCCAACTCTATAATCAAAACCATTTGAATAGGTTAACAAAAAAAATCAACGTTTTGCAAGTAGAAACAAAGGCAGAATATAATACAAAAGCAAGAGAACTGGATATTGCTGAGTTGAGGCCCACTGCAGAATTTACCAGCTGTTTATGGAATTCAGAATTCCATTTTTGTACATGTGGATATTTGGATGTTATCAGGGCAGCATGGTAAAAATATCAACCTTTTTGTTTAGAATGGCAGACACAAAGGGAAATGATGCAGGCCACTATTCCAGTTAACAAATTCTGCCCAAATGTTGTGCACATTGTCAAGAAAATTGCCAGCAGCAAGATCATCCACCTACCTAGCTTTTTCTTCCCTTTTTGTCCTGGTACCAGCTCTGTGGGTTCATAAGCTTTCTTCATCAACATGGAGAGAGTGGCATCATGGGCTCGGAATAAGTCCACTACTTCATGAAGAGCAACATCTGTAATCAGATCGCAACTCAGCACCAACACATCTGTCTGTCAAGCAGAGAAGGGGGGGGAATAAATATATATGCACTCTCTCCTTAGAAACAAACTACTGAGGATGAGCAGATAAGGGGAAAAATAGAGTGCACTCTCGCCCTCTCCTACTGAAGATATAATATGGTGCACGCTGTATCCAGCAGAAGAGGGCAGATTTATCCCCTTATCCCACATAAGTCGTCTGCTCTGCAATGGGTCTTCTCAGACCTGTTCCAGCTCTTTAGCTGGCACAAATCCAAGGAGACAAAGGGATCAGGGAGGCTGCAAAAAAGGAGGATAGGACCCATCATGTGCCGGATCCATGCCTTTTTGTAGCCTCCCTGCCCCTCATTCCTCCCACTGTTTTGTTTCCACCTTACCTGCTACAGTGGGTCCAGGGAGATCAGCTGACATCCTGGGAGCACTACAACCTCTTGCAACAGTGCTCGCAAACTGGTCATCAACAGTGTACTGGCTCCATCGGAAGCCGTTTTACAACAATGGAACAGTCTTCTGCTGTTGTAACTGGCTACGAACAACAGCCCAATGAACAGCTGGAGACCTACATCAAATTTCCCGATTTCCAAAATGTCACATGACATTTTGTCTGACACATGAATAGTTCCAGCATATGAAGCTTAAATGGGTTTTTTTTTGTAAATTTAAGATGTGTCTATCATTAACACAGAACATAAAAAGGGCTAATTAAATTGCACAATGAATAATCTCTCCACCTCTTATGCGGTTATATACCACAATACATACAAATTCAAAACCTTTCTACTTTTGAGTCCTGACATTTTTTTAGCCATCATTATATCCCATGAAAGCAAGAGCTGCAGACTACGGCAGTTCTATGAAAACAAACTATTTCCATTTCTGTGGTTAATAATGTTTTGTGACCTCTTCCCAAAAGTTACCAAATGTCCTTATATTAGTGAATAAAGAGAAATCAGCTATCATAAAGTTTAGGTTACGTAGAACAAAATACTCTTCACAAAGTGTCCTAAAGCCCCCATTTTGTCATTTCTGTGTCAACTTGAGAATTTTCTAGCTTTGTTCTTTAATCCAAACTGGAGACCACTGCAACACCTAAAAGCCTCCCTGGCAGGATGGGCCTTACTGTTCCGCCAGGGAGCATTGGGATAGCCGGGACTATAAGTATCACTGCGGCCAGCCACTACTGGGATCTTTCACCTCAGTAGGCCATACACACAGCATTCTGGGCAGGCGCAGTGACACTTGGGGCCTGCAGTCGTGGCTATCCCAATGCTCTCCAGTGGAATGGTAAGTGCCGGTCACCCAGTGCAGATTGGGTGCAGATTGGAAGCAGCGATCATTGGATTCAGCCCACAGGCTGGAGTTTGGAGACGACTGCTTTAAACATATCAAACACACTTTTCCAAATCACTAACAACCTGCTTAAAGAGGATGCTTTCAATTTCATTCTCCCACACGATTTTTTGGCTTTCATTCTTCTCTTACTAGCACAATCTGCATTAGGTTGGGAGAGGGCTTGGACTAGGTGTCCCATTTCAACTCTAGAATTCTACGGTTTTGTACACCGAATGCTTCTCTAAATGATGTAGTTCTCCACATGTCTCTGAAATCTCTATAACATGTGTGAGAGATTAAACACAAGAACCATGAACTCTCATTTTCACTTCTAGTTCAAGGTAGAAGGAGCTACAGATGGTTTGCGTTTGAGAAGAAATTCCAATCAAATTCACCATGTTGTAGAAACTCACAACCTACTTAGTATGTTCTACACAGAGATGATCAACGCATCCCTTCACTGAGTAAATTATTTCTGTACCTTTGTTTTGTCCCCAGATTTTTTTTTAAAAAATGCAGTGTCTGTTCTATGTTCCCTTGTGCTTAGCAAAGCAAAGATAGCTGTATAATATTTTTTCTTTATACCAGGTCACAGTATGGTGCTAAGTGATGAAATATGAGAGATGCTTTTCAAAAAGAAAGAGCTGTTCACAGAGATTCTTAAACCAAGTCAAACTACTACTGGATCAATTTAACTCTGAACTATTGTTGATAACATGCTATCTATACAGACACCTGTAACAAACCAGTCACAGAAGTTCTGGTGGAAACATTGATAAATCAGTTAATGTTCCCATAGTTGAAAACTTTCTGTCCCTCCTCTAATGCTGCTTTTCCAAGATGATATTTCATGAGGTCTCTCCTCAAAGAAAAACTGCCAACAGATAAAACATCATTTCCCTACTCCAGAATCACCGTAACTCCAGTGCAACTGTGCTCCTATGTCAAGCAAAACACACAACTGTGCCACCAACGTTTGGCAGTTTAGTTGTAAATAGTGAAACTAATTTCAAACAGGGTAAAACACACACAGAGTCATTAAAAGCTGTGAATGGTGGATCTGTCAAGTGACAGCACAAAATGTGTTGAAAATTCCTAGGCAAATGGTTACGGCTTAGCTGTTTTTAAAGACTAGATTGTTCTCTATTCCCTGCAACCCCATGCCCCCCAGAATAGGAAACCTCTATTCCAAAAAACTGAAAAGCTTTCACATCAATGACGAGAACCACAACAGAGCAATGGACGTACCTTGAAAAACAACTATCTGGAGTTGTTAACTCAATCTTGTAATTATTTAACTATGCACTTTAATCTGTCACCCTAGTAAACTGCCAACAAGGCTTTCATAATTGCGAACAGGCTTCTCATTTTAGGACAAATTTTGGCAAAGATTGAATGTGAGACCCCCGAGGAGTGCAAGGGAACAGAACCACCAAATGTCTGGTTGCCATCTGTTCTACCCATTTACTCTCTCAATATGTAAATAAACGTCAGAGAGCACAGGGACCAGTGAAACACATGGTTGCTAAGTAAAGCCCACATTTCTGTCTCTCCTCCTGATGAGCAGAGCAGTGGCCTCAGATGCACGCTGAGAATACACCATGAAAAGTTCTTTTGGGATTCAACAGCCTCCCTTTTGAAACACCAACACCCTCATAAATAAAGCCCTTACTGTCTGATGGATGCCCCTTTTTCCAGTGTGGAACCCCTGAAAGGATAAACTAATGGTTAAATGAAAAAATAAACCAAGCTAGCACCCTAGCAGAAGGGTGTGTTTTCCTTTATTTCAATGGCTTATGTAGTGAAAAAGAAAATAAATGGTATAGTCAGTATTTTTAAGAATACGTACTATATAAATCGAATACATCTTCACCATGAGCCACGGATAGGATGAAGACAATTGCAAAGAAAGAATATGACCATATGGCAAACAGGAGGATAGAAAGTGTGATCCTCCTTGATTTCATGGAATATGCGAAAGATAACGAGAAAGCAAATCTTAATTAAATATATGCAGCACCAGTTAGTTCAACCACCAGTTATTAAATAAGTATGATAAGGATCAACACTAACTGAAAAGTGTGTGCTACACTTTATTAAGTACATTCCTTGGGTTCCGTCAGTGCAAGCTAAGATAAAAATCATGTGCAACAATTGTAATTTCATAACATTCGTTACATGGTTTTGGGAAGGCATAAACACTGTGCTTGGTGTAAACATTGGGATTCAACTCAAAACATCAAGGTTTTAATGGAAGCTTTGAAATGCCCCAGGCTCTACAGACAAACCTAGGACCTCCCAGATTACATCTAATTATATTTGTTTTCCTTCATCATATCGGCATCCTTTATTTGAACCAGAGTATTAAAACTGAAGGCTCCAAGGATCAGCTCCAATACTGGAAGCAAGTCAGGCCAGGAGAAAATTGCTTAAAGCAGCCATGCAAGGCACAGCTGGCAACCTGGTCATATTTGGAGAGTCCAGATCCGGCCAAATTTGCAGATTCAGAACCTGCAGTTAGTTAAAACTGCGGGTTCCAAATCAGCAGATAAACAATCTGGTCCTGTATATAATGAGAGTTAAACAACTGAGTAACACATATACAACTGCACTGCCAATTTCACAGATAAGCCCCTAAATAGATATAAGATTGTTTATTCAAAAGGCATGGAGGTTGCATGACCAGAGAGTCCAGATTATGCTCTTGGGTTAGATACTTGAAATCCCTGACATCAGGAAAAAGCATACTGTCTCTTTAAAAGTAACAAGAGGCAGGCAGGAACAGAAGGAACAGCAGCTTTATTCACCAATGCCAGACTCACTCTGTGGCACATACTTAGCAAGCAGAATGGTGGGCAGAATCGCGGGCACTATTTCAACTGCGATTTTTCTTTTTTGAATTTGCCAACTGTATAAAGCTGAATTTGTGTAAGACAAGAGGCGACTTATCTGTTTGTAACAGTTACAGTAAACAATTATTATCCACCCATCACTCAGAAGAAGAAGAAACTAATCAGAAGTTGGAAATATAGTTTAAACTGGTCTTTCTTCGTGGTGAGGTAAAGTAACTTTCATTTAAATTGATCCACCTGGCTGCCTAAGAAAATGTGTTATCCTCCTTTCCAGTACCTCAGAACAGATCTCCAGATCCCATATGTATTTAAGGCAAGTGAATTTCAAGTGAAGTTCCTCTTGTTCTCATTATGTACATTTCTGCCCATTGAGCATAGCCACCCAGAGATGCAAGCAAATCCATTCAAGATATCATCCATCTGGGTCTACACTTCTTAGGGAATATCAACAGTGCATTCCTTTATTTATTTGAAGAATTTATACCCCACCTTTCCTATGCCGAAGCAAATGCCCAAAGCGCCTTACAGAGAACAAAACAAAATACAATGTAACCATAATAAGTAAAACATAATAAGTAAAACACATTAAAACAACATATTAAAATATATTCCTTGACCTGGAACCCTTCAGCATACAAAGAACAAGGACTCCTACTTCTCTAAAGACAGAGCATCATGTAATTGGCTAGTTCACCACAAGTTTTCCACCAGTTGTGGTCCTACCATTTTGTGGGAGGGGGCAGGAGCCCCAGGCGCAGCTCTGCTGGGGCGGGAGGAGGCGGGGACAAGGCAGCCCGCCCCTTGGAGAGGCAAGCGGTTTTGGCCCGCCCACCTTTCCTGTTGGAGCCTGGCGTGGCATGGGGGTTCACACGGGGGTGGAGAAACAGCAGATGGGGAGGACTTCCTCCTCTGTCCCTGGACAGCCCACTGGCTGGGTCCGCATTGTTTCCCACCCATGAAACATGCTATATTCTGTATCCAGTTGCAGCAAAGCAAATGGGAAGTTTAAAACAGGTTATAAGAGTAAAAAAACAAAAATATAAATGTGATGTAGCCCCGCGGGGGCAGGGAAGAGGGCGAAACGGACCAGAATGCAACGGGCGGGCTGCCACTCACCCGTTCCTCCCGCCCAGCGTTCCGGCTGAATGACAACGCTGGATGTAGCCTATACATTATGCAAAACAGTATCTTTACCACCTCAGCTTGTGGAGGCTGGGATCTTTCTTTACAATCTCAATGCCCTTCCAGCATCTACCTAAGATAAGGTGCAATGCTATCCAGCTTTCCAAGACTAATGCAGCCATGTCAACATGGTATGTGCTGCATCCTGCAGTGAGGAGGGGCAAACACAAAGGCTGCTTCAGCACTGGAAAGTTGGATAGGACTGGGCCCCAGGACTACGGTTCTAAATTCTTTGATTTCAAGCTCAGGTCTCCCAGCTCTCATCTTCTTGGATTGTCAAGGTGGGTTTTTTCCCCTCTCCTCCCTACACATTTCCATTGCCAAGCTGGTTGTTTCAAATAACACATGCTACATATGGGGAACACCTGTAACATTCCCCATATATAGCTCTTTCACTCTTAAACACTCAGTACTTGGGATTCATCTCAGCTGAAGAACAGCAGGTCTAAAAAACAGGAAAACCCTCCTGCCCAGGGAAGCAAAGGCATACATTACACACCTAATCGAGAACTACCAGATGTACAAGCTGGTTTCCGAAGAGGCAGAGGAACTAGAGATCAAATTGCCAACCTTCGCTGGATCATGGAGAAAGCAAGAGAGTTCCAGAAAAACATCTACCTCTGCTTCATTGATTATGCTAAAGCCTTTGATTGTGTGGATCACAACAAACTGTGGCAAGTTCTTGAAGAGATGGGAGTTCCAGACCACCTGATCTGCCTTCTGAGAAACCTTTATGCGGGTCAGGAAGCAACAGTTAGAACTGGACATGGAACAACCGACTGGTTTAAAATTGGGAAAGGAGTACGACAAGGCTGTATATTGTCACCCTGCTTATTTAACTTATACGCAGAGTACATCATGAGGAAGGCAGGGCTGGATGACTCACAAGCTGGAATCAAGATTGCTGGGAGAAACATCAACAACCTCAGATATGCAGACGATACCACTCTACTGGCAGAAAGTGAGGAAGACCTAAAGAACCTTTTGATGAGGGTGAACGAGGAAAGCGCCAAAATTGGTTTGAAGCTCAACATTAAAAAGACTAAGATCATGGCAACCACTCCCATCACTTCCTGGCAAATAGAAGGGGAAGAAATGGAAGCAGTGACAGACTTTATTTTCCTGGGCTCCAAGATCACCGCAGATGGTGACTGCAGCCATGAAATTAAAAGACGTTTACTTCTTGGGAAGAAAGCTATGGTGAACCTAGATAGCTTAATCAAAAGCCGAGACATCACCCTGCCAACAAAGGTTCGCATAGTCAAAGCGATGGTTTTCCCAGTAGCCATGTATGGCTGTGAGAGCTGGACCATAAGAAAGGCAGAGCGTCGAAGAATAGATGCTTTTGAATTATGGTGTTGGAGAAGACTCTTGAGCGTCCCCTGGACTGCAAAGAGATCCAATCGGTCAATTCTCCAGGAAGTCAAGCCTGATTGCTCCCTGGAAGGACAAATGCTGAAGCTGAAGCTCCAATACTTTGGCCACCTGATGAGAAGAGAGGACTCTTTAGAAAAGACCCTCATGCTGGGAAAGATTGAAGGCAAAAGGAGAAGGGGGCGACAGAGGATGAGATGGTTAGATAGTGTCACCGAAGCAATGAATATGAAATTGGGCGAACTCAGGAAGCTAGTGGAGGACAGGGAGGCCTGGCGTGCTGTGGTCCATGGGGTCGCGAAGAGTCGGACACGACTTAGCGACTGAACAACAACAACAACAACACACCTAATAAACTCTGTCTGTAGACAGCTGAAATGGGAAATTGGCTGGAGTGAGGACAGAAGAGATGCAACTATAACTGGCGTTAACTTGATTATCCCATTTAATCTCCTTCTTTAAACTCTACCACACTGTTTTCCCCCTTCCATTCTGATCTGATCATTTAAATGGGAGCTGCTGCTGGTGGATAGTAGCAGTAATAGTAGCAATAATAGACTTGCAGGAAAAAAGAAGCTCAAGCCATTCTTGTGCCTGTTGGGAAAGTTTAGAGAGTTGCAGCACAATCCTATGCATAACTACTATGCAGGAAGTTCCACTGTGTTCAATAGGGCTTACTCCTAGAAAGTGTGATTAGATTACAGCCTTAACAGTCTGGAGTGCACAAATTGGAAGCACAATTCTAACCTAGAGTTAGGCCGGCACAGTTAAACCAGCGAAGTCTGGCCGGCACAAGGGCCACTGTAAAGTATGTTTGGACCACTCTCGGAGTCAGAAAGGCCAGCACACAGACATGCACCATCCTCCCTGACTCTGAGAGTGGTCTAAATGCAATTTACAGTGGCCCTTGTGCCACCCAAACTTTGCTGGCCTAACTCCAGGTTAGGATTGCGTTCTGAAACAAGTGAAGTAATAACACTTCACTTATATTACTTATTCACAAACAAGTGAAGTAATAAGAGCTACAAACAATGAGATAATGTGCAGCTGAAATTACTGGAAATACACCTTTTAAATCCAGATACTCCACAGTGCTGATTGTTCTTGAACTTGTTTATTTTTTAAGGCCTTCTGCATCTGTAATAATATAAGGAATACTGTACATTGTAAATTCCTTGAATGATGAAAAACTGAAACATTAAAAGTTATAAATTATCAAATCATTGCAATAATATGACTTTTTTGAAGTTACTTTTTCTTAAATATTCTGCAAAAGTATTTAGTAATTACCAAGTCTACTTACATTTCATTACCAACAATAAAATCTATATAGTAACTGGTTAAAGCTCTAATATACACACAGATTTAAGAGACTCCAGAGTTTTAAAAGTCTACAGCATATGCAAAAGAATTCCAAAATATTGGAAGGTATTTCTTCCTTTCTCTGCACTTTACTTGTGGGTAAGCGGAGCATGTCTTTTCCAGCACAAGAGCCTCTCATTTTTCTTTCAATTCAATGATTTACAGATAGACACCTGGTGATAAATAGGTGTGTGATGATAGAGAAAAGCTATCGAGTCAGTTGTGAAAGACCTTCAGAATTCTGAATAGGCTCAAAATAAATTTCCCCTTCCACTAAAATCATAACACAACATGAAATTCAAAACCTTCACAAGCTACCTTACAGCATTAATATAGTGTATGACAGTGATTCCCAAAGTCCACCACGGGAGGAGGGGACCACATAAGTCTTTGTGGAAGTGGTGTCCGATCTATATTTTGAGCTAATTGGAGGCTTAGGGAGCCCCATGGAGGCTTCTGTGGGGCTCCCCGTACCCCCTGGATGCTTGCATTACCTGAACGTAAGGGAGAAAAGCCCCCTTCTCTCCAGGGAAAAACAGGGCAATCCTCCACCTACCTCCACACCACCACTTTTGATTAAACCACTAGAGGTCTTGTGACCTCAGGAACAGTTTTCTGAAGAGCATGGAAAGGGGCAGGAAAACCTCATATGCAAATGTTCCACTCAGACAAGTCAGGATCCAGGCCTAGACCACGGGCACAAAGTGTCACATGTTATAACGCAGAGGATAAAACTGCATATAATAATATTTGCTGCTGACTCCTAGGAGAAACCCTGGTAAATAATCTGATCTCTATAATCACGCACAGTTTACATGAGACTTTCTGAAAAATACAGTAAATACTCCACAGGGAGTAAGCTCCCTTTATATACAGCTTTACGGGTTAAATCAAAATTTGAGAGAATTGCCAATGAGGAACGTTTTCATGCTACATGTCTGCAGCAACTGCTGATAGGCCCTTGAAAATCTGGCCAATAAACTACCGATTTCCATCATCAACATTTCCCCCAGATTCTCCATCCAGGATGTAGCTAAATCTTCTCTTTCTTGGCTAGCATCTTTCACAATGCTAGCCAAGGATCAGGACTCTAGACAACTAAAAACTCTCATCCAAATGTTTCAATTACTGCAAGATCCTTTTTATTGAACTTGACAAATCCCATATGGTTCCCTTCATGCTGCTGCCACAGTGTATTTTTTGTGCAGCTTTGACAACATCACTAAATTGGTTCTGCTATTCCATAAGACCATGTGAACTCTTTGCCCTGTTGTTATGGCCTTTTACAGTCTTCTCTGATGCTACATACCCACCTCATATATTACTGGAATTGCTGACATAAGAAGAGCCCTGCTGGAGCAGGACAAGGGCCCAGCTAGCCCAGTTCCCTATATCTCACAGTGGCCCACCTGATGCCTCTGGGACATTTAACTTCCACTGTACCTTTCTCAAATCTCTGATATTCAACATCTTCATCCCAAGCCACAGTGATGGGGCAACCACAAAAAGATACAAAAGGATGTGCTACTTCAAAGGAGCACCAAGGAACAATTTGAAGAGCATGCTGACAGTAGATCCAGCAACAAGAGTCATGCTCCTCTTGAATCAGGCCCCATCTGAATCACTCTTCCTTGCTTAGATCATGTTGTTACCCAGTAAAACCTCCACAAGGACACATAGCACTATTCTACAAAGGGGCAGGATGGGGTGAGTCAGCCTCCCCCCCCCCACACACACACTCTTCTTCCATTCCATTCCAATGGCTGAGGAAGAGGGGAAGAAAATAGGAATACTGACCCCACAGGTAGATGGGCAACAGTACACCTCCAGTACATGAATGCTGGGGACTGCATTTTCAATGGCCCATAAAACAAGTTACATCCACACAGGAAAAGTGGAATAGCAATAACCATGCTTGAACTTGACCTCTGAACCTCACAAAGCACCCTCCTCCTTGTTTGAATTTCTCCCGCCTAAAGATCAACAAATATGGCCCTGCTTAAAGTCTCCTTTACTAGGAAACTAGGACAGCTGGGGGTGGCAGAAACCCCCTTTTGATCTCAGCCACAAGGAGGAGAGAACAAGTTGTTGTATGAGGTACAACAGCATACCTCCTTAACTTTAAGAAAAATGTGTAGCCCCCCCCCAGTTTAAATTAAATTACAAAGGTGCCACATGAGGCTTACAAGGCAAAGTTTGGCTGTCACCCATCATTCAACTGAGCTAATAGCCAGCCATTAGGCAACTGTGTGTTATAGGCTCCTGCTCTGGGCCAATTCCAACTTTTTAAAAAAGGGAGGTGGAAAGAATATATTTGAAAAGGATTTTCATATTAAAGTTATGCAACAGGATGGTGAAATTCATGCCTGTTTCTGTTCATGCATCTTTCCTGCAAAATGTAAATAGATTTTGTATCCCAATACAATTATTTTCACATGCGTTGCTCTATCAGAATGGCCCCCAAACTGGGGAATTTCTTACACTGAATTTTATATATTCCATTGCCAATCCCATGAACTGTTTTCTTTTTTTCTTTTTGTTGTACAACGTGTTAACATAATAAGCAAGGCACAAGTGTCTCCTTGGAGCCATCAAGAGAGGTAAGTGAGGCAACACTGTTTTTATTTGCATTTCAGAGAGATGCACACTGCACTCTTAAAAGCACAGAGAATGTCGTTTCAGCCTCACTGAAAGGAGCCTAGTGACATGCTTTCTTTAAAAAACAAAATGCTATGTTTATCTATTTCAAAATTAACTTCTAAGTAAGGGATGGAAAGATCCCATTGGTCTCCCCGTAGATGAATTTCACGGTATTTCTTAAAGTCCATCAACAGTCCAAAATCTCAGTCCCTCCCTCCCTTCCTCTCTCTTATGAGCCCTGAGTTTTTCTTTCCATGGTCACCAAGTTCTTTTCAACAGTACAAGGATTCAAACGCTGCCTCCCAAACATTACAGTGAGCTTTCTTACATCATGTGTTTGGAAATGGGATTTTTTCAACAGAGGAAGTGAAGCGCTAAGCCGCTCCATCCAAGACTACACGGATCAGTGCTCCTCAGCAGCATACGGACCACCGCTGTGACATCACACTTTCCACAGTGTGGCTCCAAAAGATGCATACGCCAAACTAGATCTAGAGTCTTGGTCTTTGTTTAGCTGTTATGATAAATTATTTTTCTCCCTCCATTGTTCGGGGAAAGACCTAGACTGCAATTTTTTACTTTTTGCTTTGATGAAATTGGGAGAAACTAGGTGAACCAACCGGATATATCATAATTTCATCTGTAAAATCTTGACAAAAAGTTAAAGCTTAAAACAGAGACTTAAATTTTGAGCAGCCCAATCCTGAACTGCCCGGTTCCTATAGGAACAGCAGTACCAAAATGGCTGCTGCTGCATCCCAGGAGAGCCAGGCAGAGCCTCAGAAAAAGGAGGCTCCTCAGAAAAAGGGACATTCATCCCCTCCCGCGGAAAGCTCACCACCGGCTATTTCACTGGCAAATCGTGCAGCCCCGTAGTGGGCTGCCCAGGTGAGGAGAGGAAATAAGATGGAAGCCACCGCAGGGTCCCACCCCTTTGCTAGCCCATTCCTCTGCCAAGCTCCTCCCCCCTCCATCCCCCCCGCCCCAAATGGGCTTAGTGGCAGACAGGCTTACTGGAGCACCATCTGTCTGCTCATGTTGGGGCCAGGCACTCACTGAGCACCACCCTAGCACAAATAGTAAGGTGTCACGGATGTGCTTTACAGCACGTTTGCGACATTTTAAGCCAGCGGTAAGCCAACGATAGGGCCTTCTGGATCAAGCCCTTAATCTGTAGCTTAAACCATATTCACTATATGTTAGTCATGGCTTCCATTAGCAGAATTAAAGGATCATCAAAGAAGGAAAAAGTGAAATTGTTCCATTGCTGGAATACTACATTTTTATAGCTATCTAGAGTACAGCTTGCAATACAAGGTGAAGAGCAACAACTTGAAAATACTTAGGGATCACACGATTCTGATACAGTGTGTGAGCATATACACACATTCTCCAAAGCAATAGCTTCAAATTCCAACTCCAAGATAGCTTCCAGATGCCAGCTTGCCTGGCTAATTAAATTGGCATTGAGGAAAAAAGCTCATTGATAAACATAGCATAACATTCAGTTGACTGGTAGTGCAGTCCTAAGTATGGCTACTCAGAAGTG
>JAJKFI010000055.1:5628245-5656030 GCA_029204185.1 Lerista edwardsae
CCATTTGGCATGGCTGTATCTGCGCTAGAAAGTTGGATAGGATTGGGTGCACAATTGCTCTTGGACTTCATGAGGGCTTTACAGTCCAATGAACTGGCTCAATTTCAAGTTACTTTGTTTACCAGTCCAGGGAGAAGATGCTCAAAAAGGTCAGCATCCCATGACAATGACTTGGATGACTTAAAACAGTGGTATTCAAACTTTTTAGACTGGGACCCACTTTTTAAAATGGCGCTCATGTTGGGACCCACTGGAAGTGATGTCATTAACCTGGAAGTGATATCATGGCCAGAAATAACATGAAGCAGGAAGTGCCATCATTGTGACATTATCAAATGATATTCCTGGAATGCAACTGGCATTCTTGGACTGTAGCAATTGCACAACCAATTGCACAACATCCACGACAGAAAGCAGGATTAGGACAAAATATTATGTAAAAGCATTGAACTAAAAACAAAATCTCTTGAAAAATCCCTCACTTGAAAATTCAAACTGTTAACACTCACAAAAGGAATACAAGATAGATAGAATTTTTATTGGCCATACACGGAATTTCACCATCCATGGAATTTTACTCCGGCCCAAAAGCTGTCTCATACACCTTTAACTAATAAGTAATAATACAACAAAATATACCATCACAATAACAAGACCCCACTATCTCTAAATTTATCCAAATCAGATCATCAACATACTCTCAATACCACATATAATCAATACCACACAATCAGTTATTCAGTAACCCAATAGCACGAGGAAAAAAACTGTTCCTGAGCCTGTATATCCTGAGGATATATACAATGTCCTATAACAACGTCCAGAGGAAAGAAGTTCAAACAGATTACGGCCAGGGTGAGAGCAATCTGCAACAATCCTCTCTGCTCTCTTCCTTATCCGAGCAATATATAAATCATCCATAGAGGGCAAGCTGGCTCCTATTATTCTTTCTGTGGTTATGACTGTCCTTTGGAGTCTATTCTTATCCTGTTTGGTCGCTGAACCAAACCAGACCGTTATAGAGTTAGAAAGAACAGATTCAATGATTCCTCTATAAAACTGAATCAACAGCTCTTGAGGCAGGTTAAATTTCTTCAGTTGGCGCAAAAAATACATCCTCTGCTGTGCTTTCTTAATAATGGAACTGATGTTGATCGACCATTTCAAGTCATGGGAGATTACAGAACCCAGAAATCTGAAGGACTCCACCACTGATACCATACTACCAAATATGGTCAGCGGAGATCAAATAGAGAAGTGCCTTCTAAAATCTATTACCATCTTCACTGTTTTAGTGTATTCAGTTCCAGATTGTTACATGGCGTCTGTATGCAGATTCATCGCCATCACAAATAAGACCAATGATTGTTGTATCATCAGCAAATGTCAAAATTTTAACAGAGGGATCCACTGAGGTAGAGTCATTCGTGTAAAAGGAAAAGAGCAGCGGGGAGAGCACACATCCCTGAGGAGCTCCTGTTGTTCGAGAATTGGACATGATTTTCCCCAGCCTCACCCACTGCTTCCTGTCTGTCAAAAAGCTGGTTATCCATTGGCAGACATGAGCAGGTACAGAGAGCCGGGTCAGTTTAGAATAAAGAGTACCTGGAATAATGCTGTTGAACGCTGAACTGAAGTCCACAAAAAGGACCCATGCATAGGTCCCTGAAGAATCCAGATGTTGCAAGATATAATGCAGTGCCATATTGACAGTATCATCCATATAATGAGAGTAAGGTCTGCTGTTTCCAAGATGGCTGCCCCCAGCTTTCTGCAACCCACCTGACATCAAGTCGCGACCCACCAAGTGGGTCCCAACCCACAGTTTGAATAATACTGACTTAAAAGCTTTTTTAGGGACCTCCCCAAAGTCTGTGATAGGTTAAAAATCTCCGAAATAAGGGGAAATTGGCCAAAAGAAAAAGAATAGGTGGATCAAGGATTTTTCACCACACATACTAAGTCCTCTTTTTTCCCCAAGGCATCCCCATATCAGCGTATAGTCAGGGACAAATGGCAGGATCTCAAACTGCAAATTTTGGCATGGCTAACAGGACCAAGCAATGTGAATAGGGACCTTGAAAAATATCTTAAGTAACTCTTTTAAAGCCAAGAAACAAAAATCTGGGGAGGGAAAGGAAACAGCAGCATGAACTCTGCATCAAATATATGTTTCTTGGCAAGTTGATTTCTGCATTTTCTGAATATCTGAAAATTTTAGCATTGCATCACAAAAATTTATTTACATATTTAAAATGCATGAGAAATTGTATTTAATGTTACACTGAATGCCTTCCGCATGTAGAAACTCTCTGTAGATTAATCTATTCCATGGAGATAGAGTTAAGTAGATTACAAAGAATGTCTAAATTACGAAGGGTTTAAAATTTAGAATAATGAAGAGAACAGGAAAAACTGTAGGAGGCTCTGGCATTTCCTGGGCGCTTTTCCCCCATCTATCCAACTATTGAATGTTTGGAGCCATGTTTTAATTTTCCTTGTCTCCATTACTTACTGGACTGGTTTTATCCCTCTGGATAAATCATAATTCTCCCAGGCCCCATCTCCCTGATCTATCCCAACAACAATACCATGTCGAAACATAACATATGCACAATGATGTCCTGAATAGCAAGGACCCATCACACTATGCTTAAAACCTTTACATTCTAAAGCAGTGGTCAGGGAACAGGGGTAAATTACCCCAAATGGGGTAAAAATGAAATTCCTGGGGGTAATGGATGGTCGCGCTGCCGAGACACAGCCGGGCATGCATATGAATCTAAGCGATTCCCTGCAAAGACTTGTTCCTCCGCGCGCCTGCTGTCTACGCCTCCGTCTCTCTCTTTAAACTCGCGCAACAAGCCCTGCATCGTGTCTCTGCGCTCTGATCAGCCAAGCCACGCTAATTGGGTAGCCAATGAGGAAGCAGCCTGAGAATTTAGCGAGGCCTTCGGCGCCCTCATTGGCTGGCCGGGGTGGCTGAGAGGCTGAGCGTTCCATAGCAGGACTGAAGTGCACGCCGCCTGCCTCGCTGCATTGTGCACTCGTGGGATGGGGCAGCTGGGTGGAGGCGGGGGTCTGGCCATTGAACCGGTGAGTAAAGGCTTCTGTCCAGGTTTTTAAGCGAGCACAAAAGGAGAAGGAGGGTCAAGTATAGAGGATGAGGCACAGCGCTGTCTGAGACCAGGGAGCCGAAGACGAGGCTTTGTTGCAAGGCAACGTTCCAAGCATTTTGATCTGCAGCAACAGATGAAATGTTTGGGTGATTGCCTGGCGCTTCCAAGTGCGCTTCCGGAGTGTGATCGTTTTCCCCGTCTGTGTCTGGTATTCAGTCCGTGCTGCAATAGTGTCATTGGCAGCTCCTGGCTCAAGGTGTTGATCAAGCGCAGGAGAATTTTAAAGGGCAGGAAACAATACATGCTTTACAGAGGGAAGTTTGTGGCTAGCGGCTTACAGTACAAATGAAATAAGGGCTGAGCCCACCCCCAAGTAATTTCACCGAGGAACCACAGATTTGTTACAATATTAAATAAACTGGGCTTAACACCCCCCCCTGCAGTGTCTTCATACTACAGAAGCCTCGTGCATTAATTAAGCTCATTAATTAATCAAATAAAAAGCAATGGGTTCCAATATGTAATTTTTTTCTTTTGTTCTGGCGGGGGGGGGGGAGGTGTTGACACACCAGCAGAGCTGAGTTATGAATTTTCCAAATTTCTGACACACCAAGCCCAAAAGGTTCACCGTCACTGTTCTATATGCACAACCAGCTGTGTGTGTTACAGTACGTAGTGTACAAGGACCTGACGCACTGCACGCTTCCCTGCGTGATGCCCTGGGCCCCGCCTCCAAGTCTTCCCGCTTCTTCAGTAGAGTCAACTAGTTGCTGTGCCATTGAGAGAGACAGGACAGTGCCTCTCCTGAGAGGACACCTATCTTTCACTGGTAGTTTTAGTAAGTACCTGTATTAAAAATCAAATCAAGGGGGTAACATCGGCATATCTAAATATATTTTGGGGTAAAAGGTAAAAAAGTTCCCTGACCCCTGTTCTAAAGCATACACATATAAGTTATCCTTTAGTTCCCTAGTGGGGAAAATTACAGTCTAACAACAAAAGTATTTTAGCACACTATTTACAATGCATATGGATTCCAATTCTAGCTAATGCTCTATTTCACAACATCAACACTAGCCTTGCTGCTATCACTCATTTGTCAGTTGGAACAACTTATTGTGAAACAACAGTGTCTAGTCTTTTTAAAAATAGGTACTGTATGATATAGCTTCATTTTCCCAGGGCGAAGGAATTTTCGCCAACCAAAGGAACCCTGCAGATAATGCTAGAATGAAATCTTAATCTCTCTGTTACAGAACCAAATCTGTTTTACGGTTAATTAGAGTTTCTGCTGAACTATACATTAAAGAGATATGCAAATCAAAATCCTAGAGTCAGGATGCAAAATGGAACATCTTAGACCATGAAATGACCCAGGATGATCTAGTGTTTTCTTGTACTTCATTGAGCGCTAACATTTTTAAAGCAATAATACTGATAGTTATACCTTTATTTTCTCATGAATATGTCGCAAAGAGTCTGCAGTCCCCATATCTGCATCATCAGCAATACATACTATATCCAGCTTCAGTTTTGTCTCCAAATTTAGCAGTTTCTGAACTTCTTTGGTTGTAATCACGATGGCCTCTATAAGATGCAAAAGATAAAAGTGAGTGCAACCAGGGAAAAAGCACCATTCTGCTTGTATTGCATGTTAAATGGTATATGCCTGCTTCAAAAGGTCCCCAACTTCAAAAGTTGCCCTTGCAAGTGATTTAGGGCACAATCCTAACCAACTTTCCAGCACTGAAACAGCTGTGCCAATGGGGCATATGCTGCATCCTGCAATTGGGGTGGCAGTCAAGGAAGCCTCCACAAAGTAAGGGAAGGTTTGTTCCCTTATCTCAGAGCCACATTGCCTTTACCCCAGTGCTGTAAAATTGATTTGGATCATGCTCTTAATGATCTGACTAAGTTTGTAAGCTTCCAAAGTTCTCACTAAATACAGAATATTTGGAGAGCTAGGGATTGATACTTTATAGTTTATCTTAATGGATTTAAAAGTGGACATGTGAATGACTGACATTCTCTGTAATTACTGTACATTTTTATAAGTATGACACTAAGGTTTGATAAACAACACCCTCACCTGAAAGTGCTCACAGTCAATGTGCAGGATTACAAAAATATTTTTGACTTGGGAATTATCACTTAGGAATTTATTTCCCACCTAGTGGGATCCTAAAGACACCTTTTGGCACCTAGAGGGATCCAAAAGACAGCTTTCTCACACACAGGAAAAAAACAATGTTTACATCTCAGCACATTTTAAAAAACAAAAACAACCACCCATATAGAGCAATTAAAATAAATCTACGTGTATATTATCTTAATACTTAGGCCAAAGATGTAAGGCAGGGATTCCAAACTGGGGTGCCATGACACCCCTGACAGAGAAATCCTGTGTCTGGCCCCCTTAAGGAGTGGGAGGAAGGCAAAGGCAGCAACGTGATCAGGAGGAAAGTGCTATACCGGGGGAAAGGCTTTTTTTCCCAACTTACCCCATACGGCGCTGTGCCTCCAAACAGCTAAAAATAGTAAATAGTCTTCAATAGCTATCTAATAGCTATTTATTTTTAGCTATTTGAGGCTCGGCGAGCCCTACAGAGGGGACTGCAGTCTCCCTGAACTCCCCAGGAGGCCGGCGCTGCTTGGGGTAACTAAAAAAACCCCTTCTGCCCCCTACAGCAGCACAATCTTCCTGATTGCATTTCTGCCTTTGCCTCTCCCTGCAACATATCCTGGTTCCCAGACTCCTGAGGGCAGCAAAATGGC
Organism: Lerista edwardsae; assembly: GCA_029204185.1. Taxonomy (NCBI): domain Eukaryota; kingdom Metazoa; phylum Chordata; class Lepidosauria; order Squamata; family Scincidae; genus Lerista; species Lerista edwardsae. Next base: position 5,634,140 of record JAJKFI010000055.1, read on the forward strand.
AGCAGCTCTGATCAGTGCAATATTCATGTGTGCCCAATCCACTATGGCCATAGACTGTAATGCCATGAAATAAATCAGATGGTGAAAATAATTAAACAATACTTATAAACTTCTGAAACCTTTGGACTTTAAAAGGAAGAAGTGTTACACAAATGTCAACCCAGTTAGTTTTGACTAATCCTTTTAAAATCAGAAGCACTACTCTAGTACAACTGGCTTCACGGATACCCCAACACATACACAGCTATCCAATTCTGGCTAGAAAAAAATAGGCCATTGAACCAAATGACCAGATAAACTGGCAAATTCCTCCAGGACAATTACTTCAAAACCCATTTTGAGAGCACAATCCTGACCTGGAGTTAGGGCAGCAAAGTTTGGCCGGCACAAGGCCGGCACAAGTATGTTTGGACCACTCTTGGAGTCAGAGAGGGCAGAATACAGACGTGTGCCATTCTCCCTGACTCCAAGAGTGGTCTAAACGTGCTATACGGTGGTCCTTATGCCGGCCAAACTTTGCTGGCCTAACTCTAGGTTAGGATTGTGCTCTAAATCAATTTCAGAACGGCTTGTTCTTAAGCTTGTTACAAAGAACAATGTAGAAAGATTTCACCCTCTCTGTCTTTTGGTGCCATTTCCCATTTGTCCACACTGCAAACTATTACACAGCAAGCAGTCACGATGTCACGTGCTTACCTTCAAAGCCAACTTGTTCCAGCAAGTTGAGAGGATACCATATTAAGGGCTTACTGCCAACAGGTAAGAGAGCTTTAGGGATGCTTGAGGTCAGATCCATCATGCGGGACCCACCACCCACTGCCATCACCACCGCTTGGAACTCCATGGTAAAAGGACTGGAAAAATAAAGCAGAACTCAAAAACAGAATGAGCAATTGGACAGTGTCTTTTTTAAATGTAGTAGTACTGTATTATTCTAATCAAATCCCTGCATCTGAGCCTAACAGGAATCAGAGGAAAGTGCCCCTGAACTCTACAACCAGTTTCTGCACTTCCTTGTAGCGCAGTGACTTCCAATCCTTTCTTTACAGAGTGTGGAACAATACACTCATTCCTAACCAGACTATATTGTTGTTGGACAACTTCCAAAACACAGAACACAATAGTTACGTTTATAAAAACAAGAGTTCAAACCTACTTTTGTTATGGTAGTCGTTTATTGGGGGGGGGGGGGAGAATTGGCTATGGCAACACAGAGCTGAAGAAAGACACTCTTCACATGCTCAAGGGCTCTTCTTCATGCTTTTTGTTTTTTATTCTGCGACTACCTGCCTCAGGGATTTGCAATGAGGATCATGCATGCAAATGAAGTCAATGGAAGACAGTTCACAGCCGAACCTTGCTACTGAAGTTAGGTATTTTTAGCAGTCAGCCTTACCCCACAATTAAATGCAAACAGGGAGGTGTTGGGATTCACTAGGGAATATAGAAGAATCGGCCCCCTCACGGAGCAGAGGCTTTGCTTCTCAACGAGCGCACACCCACGCACTCTACGTGGGACGGCGGCGCTTCCACCGCGTACCTGACTCCCCAAATGTTGCCGGCGACTCCCCTCGCACACTGACAAGCAACCAGCAGCGCGGACTTCCCGGACTTTCACGGCAGCTTCCACGCCTGCGCTGCAACGCAACGTGCTTACTCGCGGAGCGAATCAACGAGCAGCCTGGGAGGACGAGAGCGAGCCGAACCACCAATCCGTGCCTCCGTCTTGCTCGGGAGAAAAAGCCGGGGCAAAGCGCCGAGCTTTCGATCCTCGCAGAGCAAGGGCAGAGAGCGGAGCTCTGAGCGTATCGATCACGCCTCTCCTCGGTGTCTTTCGGAGTGTCAGGCAGCGGGGCTGGCGACCTCCGCTGAGCGAGCCCTAGCGGTTTGCTAATTACTGGCTTATTACAACACGATCCTGCTTGCTCTGTCTTGAATCCTGTTGTAGTCAATGAGACTTCCTCCCAGGAAGGTGTGAGGATTACAGAGGAAGGGCCCAATCCTATCCAACTTTCCAGCCCCAAGGTAAAGAAACAAATGTTCCCTTACCTCGAGGAGGCCTCAGTGACTGCTGCCCCACCAAAGGATGCAGCGCATGCCTGCATCGGTGCTGGAAAGTTGGATAGGATTTGGCTGTAAAGCAGCAATCCGATTGCCGCTTTTCTGGGAGTAAACCTTGCTGATTAGACATGCATAGGATCAGTGGCGGACCTGAGGGTGCAAATGCCCCCGGTGCTGGGCTGGGGGAGGGCAGCGATAATGCCTCCCCCGTCCACCCCCCCACTGAGTTGGAGTGCGAACTTGCTCTGGGAAGCGGCTTCCATGGCAGAAGTGGGAGGGGGGCCCTTCAGAGTGCTCCCCTGTCAGAGCAGCCAGGCATGCTCCAAAGGGCCCCTGCCCATTGTTGATGGGGTGACTGGCTCTTTGGAGACATGTGAAACCAGTGATGTTATGCACCCACTACGCACCACGAGGCAAGTACCAGTTCCTAGAAGTTGAGCTGGCCCCACCCACTCGAAGCTGGCCCCTGCTATTTAACCAGGGAACAGTTGAAGCAAACTATGTATATACACATCTCTAGAAAGCAAAGCAATAGACGTTAAATCAACACTAACCACAAGCTGAAGTTATTAAAACATGATCACATCCATGGCAACAATCATGACATCACTTCCGGCTTATGACGTCACTTCCGGTGGGCGGACCCCAACAAGTGCCAATCAAAAGTGAGTACCTAAATCATTTGGATGACACCACTGTGTGAAACCATGGGGGTGGGGGCAGCACCTGCTGGGGGAAGCACACCCCTGGAGGCACTGATTCCCCCCCTAGGATCACCCTGCAGAGGATTGGGCTGCTATTAATTTCTGTCCCACTTTTCTTCCATCAGGGCACAGTGGTTAAACATCTATCCTTTGTCCAGACCTAGACGTCCTTAATTGCAAAGTGACAACATCATATGCCCTGGCCTTATACCTTTCTTTGGGATACTTTTCATTTGCCCAATACAGTAGTTCTGACTCAAATGAAAAGTATCCCAAGGAATGGTATCCCAAGGAATGGTATCAGACCAGGGCATATGATGTTGTCATTTTGCACAAGTGGCGCTGTTAAAGTGCTCACATATAGTACATTTCTGAACTATGCCTTTCTGAACAATACATTAAGAAAAAAATGTATTGTGGCACTTGTTGACTGGATAACAGATGCAGATCCAGGGTGGAGGAAAGTCACTCCAGCCAACAAAACATGCCAGTAAGCCTGTATATAATGAATGCCAGCAATAATGTAAAATTATTTCCAGTGAGGAAAAAGACAAGATATTTCATCTTCACCAACTAACATTTCAGAGCTTTGAAGATTTCCAAGCTTGCACGGAAGGTTTCTGGAGATTTTTTAAAATTAAAAATTGGCCATCTGCTAACTGGGCAAGAGGCACTTTTTCAAGTGGTGTCCTCTTATATTTAGCAGGGGGAGAGCAATTGTCCCTCTTCACCCCAGCACAGTGTCTTTCTCGTGGCTGTTGCTGGTGGTGTTCTCCATTCTTTTAGATTGTGAGCCCTTTTGGGACAGGGAGCCATTTAGCTTTATTATTACTATTTGCCTGTAAACCGCTTTGTGAACTTTGTGTTGAAAAGTGGTATATAAATACTAGTGATTGATGGATTGATTGATTGATTGATGGATGAATCAATCTCTGGCAGACGGAAGCATTTCATGCCAGGGTGGGCAAGGCCAAGAAAGGGAAGCATGGCCACTGGTCAGTGCTCCCTAACTTGATTAATCCACCACCTAATTTGATTAATCCACAGGTCTTTATTACATTTGTTATTAATATTTCTCAGATGGTTTCCCTGTTACCATATTTATATTGATTCTGAGGCAGTTATAATGTTTATAACATATAATGTTTATGTTTATAATATACTTATATCAGTTATTGAGAGTGCCCTTGGCTGCGGGAGAAAGGTGGGGTATAAATTCTTTAAATAAATACATAAATAAAGCAATCCTGATTAAGCTTCCAACAGCCCACAGGATGACCAGGATCGGAAATTTTGTCAGTGACATACATCTTTCACTGAGTAAAATTGTGTCCTAATAAAAGGATCCGGCTCTATTTCCTTCTCATCAGCCAATGACCTTGTGTTATTTACATTCCACTGAAACGGAAATGCTGTTCTGATTGTGGGTTTCATTAGCCTTCTGTTCTACTTTTTAAACCATGATCTGTCACGTCTGCTGCTGCCAAGTGAGAATTAGCATCAGCAATATGCCTTCGGAAAATCATTCTAGGTGTACACATTTTAATCTACCTTTTGTTTGAGGAAACAAAGATCAAGGTACCTGAAGCATTGCAACAAGGTGGTCTTCAGATGGTAAGATATCAGGCAACTATTCTACATGGACTGATCCATTTCTGTGTTTGTAATGTTAGAGGGACATTTTGTACTGTCCTGTATGAGGATGAATATTTATCATTGGAATTACTATAATGTAATGGCAGTAATATTATACTTTTTTAAAAAAATGAAACCATTAGTCAAAGGTAATCTTACATTACCCTTACATTCCATTACCTTCCATAATTATTATGGAAGTGTACATCCATTTTCCTGTGAGAAATGCATCCTTTGGAGTAAATAGCCCACAGGAATCATCTTTGTTGGCCATCATAAGCAGATCCATTATACTTGTTCATCTCTGCTCTACAAATATGTTGAGGGTTACTCATTTTTCATTACTTTGCCATAAGATCAGCACTGAACCCATTTCCTTTGTGAACGCTGCACAACTATCATTATAAAAGAGAAGCCCCATCAGTGTTTGATGTTTGCTTTTACTAAGGCTTTGGTAAGAGATTTCAGTTTCTGGCAGCAACCAGAGTATCTGGCAAGATGTCTTGGTAGACATGGATGTCTTGAAAGGGTCTGAATTCTAGTCTCTCTCAGGATCCATTCCTTGGTTTCTGACAAAAGAACCTGCCAGTTAAGGCTTGTTCAGGGGCTACTCTATCTGTTACATCCAGTGGTGTCATCTAAATTATTTAAGAACAGGTACCCACTTTTGATTGGCACGTGTCGGGACCCGCCCACCGGAAGTGACATCATAAGCCGGAAGTGAGGTCGTGGCAGGAAGTGACATGAAAAAAGCCCTTTTTGAGGCCTCAGACAATTTTAAACTGACCCAACAGTTGCAACAGTATTCCACAGCACCCCCAGAACATGTTAAGGAGGACTGGCATCATGTTAAAGTGACCCAACAGTTCCAAAACCCCAGAGCAGCTCATTTTTCAGTGGCAAGGCAAGGCTCCGCTCGCTGCCTGCCTGGCTCTGAGAACATGCAAGCAACTCAAACGTGCAGGAAATCCAAACGTTGCAGGGGGCAGAGTCGACGAGTGGGCAGGTGAATGGGCGGGGCCAGCCGTAATCCTAGGAACCGGTACTCGCGTACCCCCGCGTACCCCCTGCATGACATCACTGGTTACATCTAGTATCAGCTGTGCCAGCCACTTTGCCAAACATTCCCCAAGGTCTGATCCTTCAGACTACCACAAAATCTAAGCTCCTTCTAGCAGGATCTGTTTCCATGCCCACGACTGTATGATAGAGCACTGCTTTCCTTCAGGTATAGGAGTCACATCTTGCTCTTCTGCATATTCTGCCATAGTCCAGGCCTTATTTAAAGCAGACCAAGTGTCTTTTACAGGGTGGTCCTAACTTGCACTTGAGCCAGAATGGCCATTCCCGCGCTGGCTCAGAGTGTCACAAACATGCCATAAAGCACATTTGCTTTATGAGCTGGCTAGTCCAGCACGCAGGCCCATGTCAGCTCAGCAGTGCTAAATCCGATCCCCGCACTGGTAAGTATGTGCCAGGCAGTGCGGGGCTAGGAGAGGGTGGCAGGAAGGCCGTTTGGAGGTGGCACTTTTGAACAGGAAGGATAAAATGGAGAGGATTAGACTTGGGAGGGATTAGCAGAGGCCTCCTCCACGATCACCTAACACTGGGCTGGGTGGCCCTACATCAGCTTCCCAGATTTGCACCAGCTGTATAGCTGGTGAGAGTCTGAGAAGCCCCAAAGAGGTGGTTGGAGGTTTACCTGGGGTAAGGGGAAATATATCCCAGAGGAATAGCTAAACAGTGCAGGGGGTGCAATTGCACCAGGCAACAAGCTTTAGGGGGCAACAAGCTGAGCTTGACACTAATGCCCAAAATTGTGAAAACCTTGGTATGTATGAATAATACCATCATTATATATTATTGGAAAGGTAATTTAATGCAGAATTGTTGTTGTTGTGTAATATCTTTACTCTTATCAAAAGTTATGGCCAAAAAAACTGAAAACGAAACTACAACTGTGACTTCATTTCATGTTGTGATTGCCCTCTAGATTGGGCTACACTTCCATTCTACATCCCTGATATAATCCCTTACTCTGAGGTGACCTCCAACTCCCTCATAAGCTGCACTGAATGCAGCACAAGCCTTGTGGTTTAGCAGTCGCAGCGCTGTTTAGGATTAGGCAGTTACCTGCTGCCAGTTTGGGTCAATCACCTTATTAAGAGAGAGGATAAAATGTTTGTGTTACTCTATTAAGAAGAACAAAAATGTTCTGCTCAGTCACTAGCTCTCTATTGGCACCCATGCCAACTTTATTGAGTCTTCACCTTTCTCTCCTGAGGCTGCTTCTCCTGCTGGCATGCCTGGGGTAAATAAGCTTTTAAAATGTTTAGCAGCACTGGGGGAATCTCCTGCCCTTTCCCACCCCTGATTTGCCAGCTTTTGCCATGTTCCAAGGCCTCAGCTTAAAAACCGATTAGAAGTGACTGGGGGAAGAAAGCCAAGAGTTTAGGCATCCATCTCAGCTGATGACATCACCCCTCCCCTTGTTTTAAAGTCTCTAATACTGCCCACTGCAGCGCTGTAAATGGGGTCACGCAGTATTTAACAGCAGTTCCAACAAATCCTTGAGGACCTCCCTCACCCAGGCCGTATGGTTGTGAGCCGTGTGCCTTCCAGAGTAGAATGTGGAATGGCTACATATTCTCTGGGATAATCACATAAAATGTGCAAAATTAACAGCACTATATAAAAGAAGAGTCTAACGATATAGGGTGAGACTCTATGGAATTGACTGTTTAAACAAAGAAATCAAAGCATTTCTTTTCCTATATGTTCCTATGTTGTGAGATCTGCATTTGCTACAGATTTAGCAATTTAGAGAATCTCCACCTTTTATTTATCTGGGCATAAATCGGCACTAAAGAACTTTCTAGCTGGGAGTTGTGCAAATGTGATAAATTAATGGCAGTTGGGCAGGGCAGCCCGCCTCCAATTTTACTCCTGACTGAGCTCTCTCTGTTATTATTGAATGCTTCATTTCTTCAATGCTCCTTCTACAACATCTGGAAGCTTTCTGAACAATGTAAGTCTCCTGAGCAGGTCTATGCTAGAGTACAGCCAAAAATGGAATATCCATCCCACATGAGAGTCTGATGTTTCAAAATTCATTTTAATCTCCATATGGGATGGAAAAGAATATTGAAACAGTAAAAGTTTGTTTTGTTGTTGAGCCCAATGTTGTTTGAGTTTTGTATATATGTTTTAGTTGCCTTTTGGAATTCCAGAATCTTAATTCTCAGATCCCTATTTGCTCCGAGTTATCTCAGGTCTTCTGGAGTTATAGCTCCTGCTCATTTCAGTTCTGGTGTCCCTTTTGGTCTTTCAGTGTATTCTCAAGGCAGTGGAGCAATGTAACTAACTGACAAGAAACACCTCTCAAAATGTAGCAATATTGAACATGTCTTACACTGACTTTATTTTTTTTAAACCTGAATTTTTCAAAATTCCACACATGTTCTTACTATAAATTTAAGGCATGCTAAACCAGAAATTCTCAAACTGTGGATCAGAACTCACTTGATGGATCTGGCTAACTAGACAAAGAAGAACTTTTAAAAAATGGTATCCAATTATACCATTTTATAATTGGGGGGGCGGGGAAGCAACTGTCCACCCCAGAATGTTCCCGGCATATGTGTGTGCATGTGTGTTTTAGACTATGAGCCCTTCGTGGACAAGGCACCAATTCTTATATAGTTATTTAAACTGCTTTGTGAACAACTTGTTGAAAAACCAAACCTGTTGTTAGCCTCAGGAAGGAAACTTCTATCCTTCTCCCTAGTAGAAGCTGCAGCGTTTGGGGCTCTTCAGTCTAGAGAAAAGGCGCCTGAGAGGGGACATGATTGAGACATACAAAATAATGCACGGAAGGGATAGAGTCGATAGAGGGATGTTCTTTTCCTTCTCTCAAAACACCAGAACCAGGGGGCATCCGCTAAAACTGAGGGTTGGGAGAATTAAAACAGATAAAAGGGAGTACTTTTTTACCCAGTGGGTAGTTAATCTGTGGAACTCTTTGCCACAGGAGGTGGTGATGGCATCTGGTCTAGATGCCTTTAAGAGGGGATTGGACAGATTTCTGGAAGAAAAGTCCATCGTGGGCTATAGGCAAGGATGGGTTGTAACCTCCTTACATTAGTAGTAGGCTACTTCAGAGTACTGGGTGCAAGGGAGTGGCATCAGGCTCCAAGCATCTTGTTGTCTCATGCCTCCCTGGGGCACTTGGTGGGGCCGCTGTGAGATACAGGAAGCTGGACTAAATGGGCCTTTGGCCTCATCCAGCAGGGCTCTTCTTATGTTCTTAAGCTTTCCTTCCAAGTTGAATAGCAGGTTCAAGGGTATGATTTTCATCAGAACTTCAAGATTAAACAGCCCCTCTTCATGTGCCATGATCCTGACCCACTCCTCCCGCCAGCAGCTAACTGTTGTACAACCAATAATTACAGTATTGCTTCTGTAGTGCCACATATTAGCCACCAGCTTCTCTGTGAGCGATTGTATCCAAGGTCAAATTAAAGAGTAGGAAGAGAATAAAGGCTGAAAGACTGGAGCTTTGGAAGAACATACGGGTGGAACCTTGGAAGACAGGTGGGAGGAACCTTGGAAGAATCTAGTAGGACAACAGTAAGATTGGTGAATATTATTTCAGACATGGAAAAACACACATTTGGCTTTTATATGAGATCTTGATGACCAAGGAGTGAAACTATTTACAGCCGTTTTAGCCCACCTTTCTCCCCAAGGGGATTCAAAGTGGCTTCCGAAAGCAAATACGAAAGGTAATGTCACAATTAAAAACCAATTATTATACTGTAAAAGTCCATAAAACATTAAAACAACCATGAAGCATAACTGCAATTGAATAGAAGAGCAGCAGCATAACCTTATAAAAAGGATAAAACCTTTTAAAGAAGCCAGATTTCTACAGATTTCAACCTTTCTACAGAAGCCAGATGTCATTAAAAAGGCCAAGGATGGCTTGTCTGAACAAAAATGTCCTCAGGCCTCACTATCACTGGAAAGTCTCCATGGAGTTCGTAAATTAGAGGGAGTGCCATAGAGTTGGTGCCACTACTGAGAAGGCCCTGTTTCTTGTCGCCGATGCTCACACCTTCCTAGGCGACAGCACTTGTAAAAGGACCTTCTCCAATGACTTCAAGTACAAGCTGGATAGTACAGAAATAGGTGGTTCCTCAAACAGGTGGTTCCCCTGCCCCAAGCCAAACAATTGGCTTGTTCGGAGAAACACAAGAACTTAGGCTATATAGTTTATCAAATTACTACATCATCTTCAGAACTCCAGGAACTGTTAGAAGAACTGCCACCAGCACCAGCAGTGCTACCAAATTTGTTCCGGGTGTCACAATTGTCCTTCATAGGCTCCATGTGTTCTATAGTCTTATGAACCAAGATCCAACCATGCCCATCTCTGGCCAGAAAATGTTCTCCATTGCCATCATTTCTGTTCTGAATAATTCATCCAAGTGAGGGAGACAGAGACTGAAGGCCCCCCCGTCCCTCACTGATATTTGGCTCTTGCTGTACTAGGTCAAAAGCAGACGATCCCCTTTCCTGAATTAGGCCATCCTCTCTCTCTCTCCAAGTGGCGATGGTGGCAATGGCAGTTGAGCTGCCCAGGTGGGGGGGTTTCACTCCCCCATGCTGGTTCTGTCCACTCCCCCCAAAGCCCTTTTTTCCCATTAACTCAGAGATCCTGTATCCAGGCCTAAGAGAGAAAGAAGCCCCCTTTTCACTATTCTAATCCCCTTCCCCCTAATTAGGGTCTTCAGCCCCCTCCTCAAGTATGTTTCTCTTTTTATTAGGGAAACAGTTGCCAACTGAAGCAGGAAAACAGCCGCCTACCCCTTTATCCCCTGGCTTGTTTGCCTCCAATTCATTCCTGGGGCCCGGTTGGCTGGGGGGAAACATTCCTATTTCCCTCATTCTAAAGAAAAGTGGCTGCTAATTAGTGGAGTGAATGGCTCACTCCTACACCCCCTCCTCACTCACCTGCTTGCAAGGAAGAAGCTTAGCAGGCATCTGGACAAAAACACAATGCCAGGCAGTGGCAGAAAGCCTACTTTAGAGATGAATGTACGCAGAGTGCTGATGTGAGAACGCTTCTCCAGTAGCTTAGAGCAGCCGGCTGGCACCCAAAAAGCAGACTGGGGTGTTGGATCCCTTTTGCTCCATTTTGTGATAGCTGCCTAACAGGCAAGAATGTGATCAAGTTATCCTGGGGAATAATACCTTCTACACTCAATTTTATTACATTCGTACTAAGGAAATGTGATTAAAGGAAAATAAGAAGTTACAACATTGTCATTGAAGAGGAGGCAAACATGAAACATTTTGTTCCCCTTCCTAAGCCCTTTGAGCATTTGTAGTTACTTCAGAGTAATTGCTTTAGGAAGCATCTCTGGAAAAAGCTTTATTGTTTCAAGAACATTGCAGTAGTAGTTGGAAAATTCTCTCCCTCCCTTTACATGTGTGCATTTCTGTGCGCGCGCGCACACACCTCCTACAAGCCAAAGTGGATAAGTGTATGTGGTTTTGCGCACACACACAAACGTGCAGGCATGCACCAGCGCACACAAGACATTTCCTTGGGGCTACTCAGTGGGTGGTTTTGTCCTGGGAGGCGAGAGCACATTTTCCCCCACCGCCATCACCTCGCCCCCCAATATTGCACTCTTTAGTTGCTTACTCACCACTCCCTGTCTGTACAGAGGAATTGGAAGCATTTGCAGAGCCAGACTCACTGGGGTGCCTCAGCAACACTCTAGTCTGCCAGATGGTTATCATGGGAAGGCCTGAATGCTGCAGACAAGTGGGGGGTGTGGGAAGGGGGACTTAGAGGAAGAATCCATTCCAAAGACACCATCAGTCTTAAAGCAGTTTCAGAAGCTGGGGGGGGGAAGTATAATGATTATAGGGATTCACCCAGCTGCTTCAAGCCTACCCCAGGCCCAATTATTGCTATCAGAGGCCATCAATCAATGACTGATCAGCCCCTGATGTGCCTAGTTGCCCCAAACAGCACAGAGAGGCTCAATGAGGAACTGGAGTTCTCCTGTGTGGTTGTCTAGAAATACAAGAACAATGGCTTGCTCCCCCATTGGAGGGGAGTCTTCACACTGTGTATGTGTGTGTGTGTGTGTGTGGAGGGGGATTGTCGGTCGGTGTGTGTGTGTGTTTTGTGATACCATTGTGTCTCGTGTCTCAGCCAGGCCCCAACCAGGGTGCTGTCCCAACATGCAGGAGCCACGATCATGCTCTCTATAAATCTTGCTAGTCTTGGCAAGATCTGTGGATCCTTTAATGTACAGACCCCACCCCCACCCCCACCTTACTGCTTGCCAAGAAGATTATTGGATTCACATGAAAAACATAATTAACACCAAAAATGGCTTGGGGAGAAAAAGACAGAGAGAGAGAGAGAGAGAGAGAGAGAAAGAAGCCCACAGTGGTTGTAAATACACTTATTTGGGAGGAGTCTGTTAGGTTGAATGGGATGTGTTTGCAAGTAAATGTTTGAGGAAAAACAAACAACAGCCCCCCAAAGAAGAAAAGAAATCAAGTTACCCAAACTACATTTTTGTATGAAGATGAACAAAAGAAAGCACATTGCATTAAAATTAATAGTTTGGGGGCAAGAATTACTGTTTACCTCAACTGCAGACAGCTAACCCCAGGAGAGGTATCTTATTCCAAGTGGATTAAAGGAAAGACTTTCATATTGAGAGTGCTGGCCTTTGATGCACAGTACTCCAGGATAAGAACCATGTTGGAACAGAAGGAGATTCAGGATCCAATCCTAATTAAATCCCTCCCCACCAATGCAGCTGAACCAATGGAGAGTATGCTATATCTCAGGTGCGGGGAGTGTCGCAGAAGTCTTCTGTTTGTTCCCTTACCTCAGAGTAAAACTCCACTGCTCCAATGGGTCTCCTCACATCTGCACCAGATCTTTAGCTGGCACAAGTCCAAGGAAAGTAAGGGAGAGAGAAGGGGGCAGGGAACAGGATTAGGAACTGGTGCATGCTGGTATCACCAGCATCCACCTCTTCTCCCATTCCAACTCCTGCTTGCCACCTTGCTGCTCAGAAATTCCCCCCTTCTGCCACCCCCAGCTGCTCCCCACTCCTGCTGCTATCTTACTTCACTGCCAAAGGTGGCTGGCAAAAACAGTGTGCCTCTTGCACTGCCACCATTTGTGGTGACGAGTCAAAATGGTGCTGCGTTCTCCACTAAATGGCCATTTATGACAGCAGAACTGTGCTCTGCTGTTATAAAGGGCAGCCTAATCTTAGTTGGTATAGGGCTGCCCAAATATTTCAATTATGGTAACGGGTAGAGAACAATTGTTAGGGTCAGAGTCTCATAAACATTGAAGAGTCTCACCCATGTACATAGCAGTCCCAGTTATCAAAGGACCTCTCCAAACTGGGTAAGTGGGAAACCAAATGACAAATGAAGTTGTATAAATGAATCTGAGTAAAGTGACTCACATCAGGGCAAAAGATCCTCACTCCGCATGTACAGTAATGCACTCTGAGCTGACAGTGACAAACCACAAAACGGATCTTGGGGTCGTGGTGGATAGCTTAATGAAAGTGTGAGCCCAGTATGCGGCAGCTGTGAATAAGGCAGGTTGCATACTAGGGATCATTAGGAAAGGGATCGAGAATAAGCCAGCTAATAATATGGGCAGCTGCATTAGCACTTTTCTGCACATGTGCAGTCTGTCCATTGCAGTGCTTTTGTGCAGGCACAACAGCACTTGGCTGTTCAAAAGCCAGCAGTTTCAACTTCCAAATAGACTTCTGGAATGAAACCAGTATGTACGTTGGGGACTTTGGGTCCAATCCAAACTAGTGCAGGGCCCAGCAGCACTGACACAGACTCCACTGCATCCTGCGGGCAGCCAGATATCATGCAGGGGGTAAACATTTTGTTTGCTTACCTTACTCCGCTCCTGCATGGGCTGCTATGGTTCTTTAGCTGGGGCAAGTCTGAACAGAGCCAAAGGGGTGTGTCAGGGCCAAAATGGAGCAGAGGATATTGGTGGAGCCATTGCTGCCAATATCAGCCCTCTGCCTGTCCCCATCACACACACATCCCAGAGACCCTGGTCCTGGCCATGTTCTGCAGCCGCAGTTACCTCTAGTGGCAGAGGTAGCTAGGTTGGGCAATGAGCTGTGGCACCATCACCATATGCAGCAGCAGTTCCAATACGGCCACTGGCAGCACACTGTCTCTCCACCATATATCCATTAAAGAACCCAGTCCTGAGCTCTTTAGCACATTTGTACTTATGTACCACCAGTGCTGGGTGTCGCAAATGTGCCTCTGTTGCCATATTCTATCCTCCCTCCCCGGCCAGGAAGCCCAATAATTCAACAGCAGGCGCAGAGCCAAGACCCATAATGCACCGGCATTACCCAGGGTAAGGGAGCAAACCAGTGGTGTCATTCAAATGGTTTAGGAACAGGAACTCACTTTTGATTGGCACTTGTCGGGAACCTGGAACCAGCCACGGAGCCCGTTAGGATCCGGAACGCCCGTTCTGGTCCGTTCCCCCTGAATGACATCACTGGAGCAAACACTCCCTTACCCAGAGGAGATAGCTCCAGTGCCTTAAGAACACAGCAGAATTGTGTTCTGCAGTCATAAATGCCCAGGTAGGATCAGGCTGTATTTCCTTGTACCGATCTGTGATGCAGCCACATTTGGAATCTTGTTGTTACAGCTCACGAAGAATATTGTGGAGCTAGAAAAATGAAAAGAGGACAACCAAAATACTTAGAGGGCTGTAGCAACACCTCCCCCACAGGGAACAGCTATAATAATTAGGGCTTTTTAGCTTGGGGAAAAAATGGTAATTAAGTGGTGGGGAGGGAATGTGATTGAGACAAATTACGGAGAAGAAATCTATCAATGGATACTAACTATGATGGCTATATGCTACCTCCTAGTTCAGCAGCAGTGTACTTCTGAATACTATACTAGTTGCAGGGGAGCAATGGTAGGAGGGTCATCATATGCCTTCATGTCCTGCTCATGGGCTTCCCAGAGGCAGCTGGAAGGACTAGGTGAGCTGATCCAGCAGGGCTGTTCCTATGCTTGAAAATATTATACAAGTACCGCAAAGTTATGTTATGTTATGCTACACAAATATGAAAACAGTTCTAGCCTTCTAAAGACATTTAGTTGGCCATTCTTTCTGTATGCCATAGCGTAAGCACTTCTTGTTGTTGTTCAGTCGCTAAGTCGTGTCTGACTCTCGCGACCCCATGGACCACAGCACGCCAGGCCTCCCTGTCCTCCACTAGCTTCCGGAGTTTGCCCAATTTCATGTTCATCGCTTCGGTGACACTGTCTAACCATCTCATCCTCTGCCATCCCCTTCTCCTTTTGCCTTCTATCATTCCCAGCATGAGGGTCTTTTCTAAAGAGTCCTCTCTTCTCATGAGGTGGCCAAAGTATTGGAGCTTCAGGATTTATCCTTCCAGGGAGCAATCAGGTGCAGTCGGGATCCGTGGGTGAGTCATCTCTGTGCTTAACCTGCCCCCAGGTGGCAGAATCCCAGACCTGGAAGGAACCAAACTGAAGAGGGATGGAAAGTTTCCTTGACAGGACAGACTTGCCTTTGGCCAGTGTAGTGAGGGACTGAGGGATATTGCACCTTGCCACTCACATGGTGGGCCAGGCCAGCCCCTTCCAGAGACAGGATCCCCAGAGGAATGAATGATGGAGTTGCTTCAGGCTACTTGACAATTCATGGTTATCCCTCTGGAAGCTGACAGTTCCTGCATTCCTATGGAGTCACCATGGCACCGACAGGCATGGGCATGCGCGCACATGAGTGTTAATTGTGGGGTAGAATGCAGAAGGGAGCCCAAGTTTGGTTCCTGCTCTAAAGAGATTTAGAAAGTGTGTGAGTGAGAGAGAGGGAGAGGTGGGGGTGGGGGACAGCAAAGGAAAAAAGGGAGAGGCAAGTGCTACAAGTAAAGGGATTAATTGGAACATGTGTGAGAACACCCTGCTTTAGGAGAGCAAATGAATGGGTTCAGGTCGCCTTGACTCTCACTACCTTTGCCAAAGGTGCCTCTTGCTTCTTCTCTGTTTCCTCCACTGGCCGGCATCACTCTCAGGCTGCCGACAACCAGCCTGGAGAAATGAGCATGGAGGCAGGACACACTACTTGCCCTTTTCTCAGCAAGTTTCCTACACTGGCGCTTCTGCACTTTGGAACTGAACCAGGAGCAGAGGCAACGGCTTAGGAAAGGCCCTGAAGGAAGAGGCTCTTTTGCTGCCGTGCCTCCCTGCTGCTTGGGAATGGGCACTCCCCTCACCCACCACACTCCACCCCAAGCCTTTCCTTGGCCGCAGCCAGCTGTTTGATCTCTATGGGGGAGCCGGGAAGGGCTGTGTTGCCTCCATGTGTGGCCCTAGCGCAGGCCCAAATTATTTTAAGGTGGGTGCAACACCAACTGACAGTCTGTGGGTGGGAAATGGTAGTTATTAACTGTTAATTAACTGTTCATTGGCAACCTGGAAGGCTGTACTCAGTGAGGGTGGGCAGGGGTTTGTCACAGATCCCCCATGCATCGCTATTTTCACTGAACCACCATCACAGAGGAAAATGAAATGTGTCAATCAAAACCCAACAAGCAGCTTGCAAAATCTCTGCAGTAAACACAGATAGATATATTATAGTGCTAGCCAACGCATATTTACTCAGAAGTCAGTCCCACTGGGTTCAGTAGGACTTCTCCGCAGGCAAATTTGCATTGGTTTGTAACATGAGCTACACAATGACTCTCAAGCAGCCTTTCAGAATAAGGATAGCCTGGTTTAGGAACTACTAGCCCAGATCGTAACATAAGCCCCTAGGCAAATTTCTCAGTTTTCTACCCCCAGAGTCTGATATTTGTTCTCAGCTAAGAACCTTTGAACAAGTGTGGCATGCAGCACCTGGGCCCACTGCGGCTGATGTTTCCAGGCCTGGTCTGGATGTTCCAGAGCTCCCCTCTCCACCACAACATCTCTGGTCACCACTACTAAACCCCCAAGGATGGACACCCTCACAACACTCTGTGAGTGGTTCTCTATTCTTTGTGTTCCCTGGAAGGATTTTGGACCATTGAAGTAGCTCCAGAAAGAGTAGCAGTACTCTGTGTGAGGAAATTTTGCCCAAAGAATGCTTTCAAATAAAGTATCTCCAAAAATTACTTGTAATCATGACGGCTCACTGCCAAATCCTTCACCAAAAGTAATCTTTGGAAATTTAGCAGTTAGGACATAAGAAGCTGAATTCATCATAACTAGTTGAAAAGCAAGGAACAGAGGAACCAGTAGGCGGTTTTTATATTTGTGAAAGTGCACTCTTGATCTGCCCTTCTGAAGAATCTATACATGAACAGATGCTACTAATGTATAGATCAATCCCTAAACATACTTACTTAAAAAGTAAAACCCATTGAATTTAATTAGATGGTTTTATAGACAGATGATCAGGAGGCATGAGGTAACCCAATTTAGAGCGCAATCATACTTTACATTGGCCCTTGTGCCAGCCAAACATTGCTGGCCTAACTCCAGGTTAGGATTGCGCTCTTAGAAAGAGGAATTGGAGATACATGTGAGCCCCCATATCCATGGATTCCGTATCCACAGTTTCAATTATCCACTGATTGTTGGGGGGGGGGGCATACCATCCTTTCTTACTTTTGATCACACAAAAAATTCTTGCTCAGGGCAGGGCAGGGCAGAGTAGGGCAGGAGAGGACCCTATACTTAACATAGGTTTCCTCTTATCCATTGTTTCAGGTATCCACAGGGGCCCCAGGAACCTATCCCCACGATACAAGGGCATGCCTGTGCTGTTATTTGTATGCTGAACCAAAAACGGATGAGTGCAGTGCACAGCAGCAGGCTCAATGTACAAGATATGTATGTCTGTACATCTAGCCAAATCTGTCTGGCCTATCAAATTGTGTCTCCACTTACCTGAGAATGCGCCAGCCTCTCTCCCATGTTTCAGCTCAGCACTCTCCTCCCCTCCACATTTCTTCTTCCTCTCTGTTACCCACTTCCTTTGCCAATCCTGGGAGTGGAAGGAAGAGCAGTGGAGGTAAGCGGGCAGGCAGAGATGAGTGCCCCTTCCCACGGTGACCAGATCTCATAACCACAAAGGGGGACCCAGCATCCCAAAATGTAGGACGTTCAATAAAAATGTAAGACGTTACAAAAGAAAAGCTAAAAACACTAATATCTATATTGATTTGGGGGTGTCTTGTCCTTTAATGCAACCCAACAAATGAGGGAACAAAGGGCAAACAAGCAAGTGCTGCACTCAGCTCCTCTTGCCGCTGGCGCCCCCTGTCTGTCTTGAAATGTAGCACACTTTGAAATTCACCCAGGACAGGCGGTTGAAATGTCCTCTTCTTCCGGGACATGGCCTACATCTGGTCACCCTGTGCCCCACACCACTTCAGTGGGCCTCATAGATAGGGCAGCCCTACATCGAGCATTCAGTCCTGATCTGGGCTCCACACTTGCTTCTGAGCTAGAATTTCTGCTCTATCACTTTTTATTGTGAATCAGTGAATCAGGGGAATCAGTTTCCCTGTTATGATAATTGAAGAGTAGGAATTAACTGAGAGCCCAATTCTTACCGGCAGATGGGCCGGCACGTCTCTTGCTCCAGTCCAGGAGTGTTGCAAATGTGCCAGAAAGCACAATTGCAATAAATCGTGAGCCGAGTTGGCCAGCGTAAGGACGTGCACCGGCCTCTGGGCGCCAGATCCAGCAGCAGACCCAGTGCGTTCACACCAGCCAAGGGAGGCCAGCATGGGTGGATGAAGAGGGTGCTGGGAGGGTGGAGCACTGGGTGTATTGGGCCTGGGAGAGGGTGGGACCGGCCTTGGCAACTTAGGGTGGTTCCTAACCTTCCCTCCTGGCCAGCCTGGTTTTACACCAGGATGCTCAGGTTTGAGTCCGTGATTTTGCTGGCCTCATAGGTTAGCTGGCACACGACATGGGTTAAGAGGATAAATTACTCCAAATTGCACCATAGTTAACACCTCACCTCCGCAGGATACGAGGCAGGCCAGTTGGTTAGGATTGGGCTGCAAAGCAGTGATCTGCAAAGCAGTCACTGCCAAGGTTGATGTAACTGCTCAGATTGCCCTCAAGCAGCAGGGCCGTGCAAATGCACAGCCCTGGCCTCTGCCGCATTTTCTGCATATAATGAGACTGAAAGAGAGGCATATACCATGCATACACAAGGCCTCCCAATTCTGATCAGATTGGTCGTCTGCCAGTACAAATAGACCCTTGCATCTTGAATGGCAAATGCAAAACAGCCATTTAAAACATGGCCAGACAGCACCACCTGCAGGTAAATTGCAAAACAGCACCTGAGCCCTTGAGAGTTCTCTGCAATAGTTTTATTTGTAAAGTACTGTACCACCAGCAGGTGGCATGGCTCGTTCTTTATTTCCTTTGCCGATTACAATTAAATTGTGAGGTGCAAAAGGTTTTGGCTGAGGCTGAAAGACTTGGAAAGACCCACTGGACCACACCAGGTTCACCAAGCCTAAATTGCTTAAACCACATGCTGATCTCCTGTGGGTGCCTTGCCACAGATCTGAGAGATCCAGTCATCCTCACAATGGTCTCTCTGGGCTTTATGAGGGTCCTACCTTGCCATACAGAACCCCTCTTATCAGCAAAATCCTCTTGAAATGCTTCATGGGGCAGAGCAGCTGAGCTCCATCCCTGCCACAAGGACCAGACAATCTGTCCCTCTTCCTTCTGACATTTCATCATCTGGGAAAGAGGGATTTCAAAAGTCCGGGGATGTCAAACATAAGGCCCACAGGCTGGATGCAGCTGCTGGAAGCTCTTTATCTAGCCCCTATTATAACTGAACTCTCCCAGAGTCACCTTTCAGCAGTGCTGCTTCTGTAGAGGCTCTGAAAGGGAGAGATGGAAGGAGGCCTCAGAAGGCAAGGAATGCTATAAGGCAGTGGTGTTCAAACTTTTAGACTGGGACCCATTTTTTAGAATGGCACGTGTCGGGATCCGCCAGAAGTGCTGTCATTAACCTGGAAGTGATGTTGTGGCAGGAAGTGACATCATCAAGCAGGAAGTGATGTCATTGTAACATAATAAAATGACACTCCTGAAATCCAGATTGGCATTCTTGGAATGCAGCAATTGTACAACCATGAAACATCCCTGACAGAAAACAAGATTAGGACAAAATATGATGTAAACGCACTGAACTAAAAACAAAATTTAAAAATCCTTCACTTAAAATTCAAGCTCGTTAACACTCACAAAAGGAATACAACAAGAGTAAGGTCTTCAGTTTCCAAGATGGCTTCACAACCCACCTGACATCAGGTCGTGATCCACCAAGTGGGTCCCGACCCACAGTTTGAATAGCACTGCTATAGGGGAGTAGGCCAAGAGGGGGTGAGAGAGTGAAAGACTCCCAAGGTGCTGGCAGAGCTGAGGCATCACTTCACAGACCATCTCTTAGCGCTGAGCTGCAAGATGACGCCGTGGCAGAAACAGCCCTGCTGAAAGGGTTGCCCGTATGATAATCGGGCTCTCTCATATCTTGAAAATATGATCAACGTTTGCACGTTTTCTCTTCCATCATTTGCAGCTATTGGGTTTCTGTGTGACAACAAAGTGCTTTTTCTGGCCACCATCAGCACTTCCTGCTTAATGAGGTCACTTCCAGCCCTCAGCAGGCACCATGAATGCTGCTCAGCCCACTGTTTGAAACGGGTTTGACTCCCCTGCAATGGACCTTTGGAATTGAGCAGTTATCCTCTCTCTTGTGGAATTGCCACTACAATGCCAATGTAATGCTTTTTGGGGAGAGGACTTAAAAATGTTGTTCTTAAGTTGAGGAATTTTTTACTGTAAGGTTTTGTTGCTATTATTTTATTGTAATAATTTTTGAATTGATTATATGCTGCTTTCAAGAGTGCATTGGACAGAAAAACAGCTTCTATATTGATTAGATATATAAATACCTGTACTTATTTCTTCAGCAAATATTGTTAGCCCATGTTTCGGGGAAAAAATCAAATTGTGCAAATAGTCCTAATAATAACAAAAAAAGTATGTTTTTATTGTTTGGAAGCTTGAATACAGGATTAAACTTATTTTATGTTCTTTTCATAAGATTCCATTATTTCTTGTAGTGCATTGGTTCCCAACCTGGGTGTCACGAGCCAATTTTCAGGGGGTTTCAGAGAGCTCAGCTATCTTGTAAGGCAGCACTTAAGGGTGCAATCCTAAACTGAGTTAGGCCGGCATAAACTAAGCCAGCAAAGTTTGGCTGGCACAAGGGCCACCGTAACGTATGTTTGGACCACTCTCGGAGTCAGAAAGGCCAACACACAGATATGAGCCATCTTCCCTGACGCCAAGTCTAAACGCACTTTATGGTGGCCCTTGTGCTGGCCAGACTTTGCTGGCTTAGCTTATGCCAGCCTAACTCCAGTTTAGAATTGCGCTCTAAGTATGTGGTTGGTGAGAATGTGAAGTGGGAGAGAAAACACAGTTGAAGAGCCTGAGCATTAGTTCTTGGAGTGATTGTGGGCCCAATCTTATCCAACTTTCTGATGCTGATGCAGCTGCAAGGCAGCACCAAGGTAAGCAAACAAATGTTCCCTTAGTTTGAGGCCTCCGCAATTCCGCCCCCCCCCCCGGGCACACCTCCCATTTGGAATGGCTACATCAGGGCTGGAAAATTGAATAGTATTTGGTCCTGAGTATGCTTTTTTTTAACTATCTTTATGAAAGATAGCATCCTCCCTGTGCCTGCTGGGGCCCCTTTGCAAACTAGCTTGGCAAAACTTAGCAATTGGGAACAGTGGGAATTTCTGCCTAGGGAAGAGGCTTCCCTATTAAACTACCACTTCCTCAGTGCTTTTGGCTGTGGGGGAAAACTTGCCTTGCCTTGGACTTGTTAGGCACTTTGCCCATTAAGACTCTGACTCCGTTCGTCAAGGGTTCAAGCAATCTTTATTGCAGTGTGCGCATCTTGCTGGGAGACCTGGGTGTCTCAGATCCAGAGTACGATTCTAGTCAGGTTTGCCTTCACTTCTTAAAGAGCTCAGGCTGTAGAAAACTTCCTTTTTTCCCATAACAGCATTGTCTTTCCCATTACAGCATCTGTCTATATTTTGCATGGTGCATTTTTTTATCAGCATTTCACAATACACATGTTTACAGAGATCTTCCAAGCTTTTGCACATTACTGTTATAACTTTTGCAAACTCTAGCTGGAAATTGTCCGTATATGACATACACCTTTATTTATTGCCTCTTGGCTTGCATAAGCACATTTACCTTGGTTGCATTTGGCTATCTGGGGTTACTTCCTTTTTGCAAAGGGACAGTGAAGCTTCTGCCAGGCCTCGACTGTGACATATCACTTCCTCTTTGCAAA
>JAJKFI010000055.1:5656130-5692304 GCA_029204185.1 Lerista edwardsae
ACGGCGGAGGGGTTGATCTAGCCTTTGGGCTCAGAGCACATCATTGATTTTATTTATTTATTTATTTATTTATTTATTTATTTTATTTATTTATTTATTATTAAATTTTTACCCCGCCTTTCTGCCCGAAGGCACTCAAGGCGGCATTACAAAATCAAAGTTAAAAATACATCATAATTAAAAACAGTAATTAAAAACAATATAAAAATACAATATAAAAGTATAACAGTCATCCCATGGATCATAAAAATGTAAAAGAATACAAAGACCAGCCAGCCTGTCAGCAACTAAAAGCCTGTTGAAATAAAAAGGTCTTCAGCCCCTGCCGAAATACCGCCAAAGAGGGAGCAGTTCTTAACTCTAAGGGGAGGTTATTCCAAAGTTGGGGAATTTTTCCACTTATTTCTTTCAATCAAGATTCCTTATAACTCAAAGCAAGGCATAGGTAAAGCATAGGTGCTCTGCCCTCAGGCACTTCTTGGGCTGTGTGTTTGTGTGTGAATGCGATGACGTCTCTCCCGGGTCTCTCTACAAGTGGGCATGTTGATCCTTCCTGTGCATGCGGAGGGAAATCTCAGCATGTGGGAAGAGGAAGGGATAGGGATTAAGAGGGGCATGGACAAGCGAGAGGAGTAAAGAAGTGAAGGACTGCAGGCTTAAATGTTAGATCTGAAAGGTCTGGGCTTTGAAGTTTAAATATAGGGGAGGGGTGAGGATAGATAACCACCAAGGACAGAGAGTCAAGATTTGCATTGAAAGATGCAGTAGAGCAGCAGGGGGCTTGACTGCACTGCCCCTTCCCCTGTTGCCAGTGGTCCTGCTAAGTGGTCATTCTCTATTATGATGAGAACTGTATTTTTTCAAAGTGTTACCCTCTCCTCTTCCCCACCACTAATCCTTTTCTATACTTGTTCTTTTCCTTCAATGTTTTCTTATGTCTTTAGTACTTTTTGTACAGAAAAGTGAAACATTGCCCAAAGAAATTGAGTTCAAATTGAGTGCCAGATACCAATATCCAATTCCACCACCAGAGGACAGTATATGCAAAAATATACCAGCACTAATAACTGGTTCCTTCTTTTGGCCACAGAAGTGAATAATCACATTCTACTCTGGACTGGGTTAAGGCCAGTGATGTCATTCAGGGGGAACGGACCAAAACGGGCGTTCCGGATCCTAACGGGCTCCGTGGCTTTTTTTTTTTTTTTTCAACATTTGAATTTGAACTCAAAAGTGAGTTCCTGTTCCTAAATCATTTGAATGACACCACTGGTTAAGGCCTATGTGTCTTAAGAACATCTAATATTAAGTCCTAGCTAAAGGCCCATCTAATTTGACATAGAGCACAATCTTTACTGGAATTAGGCCAGCATAAGCTAAGCCAGCAAAGTTTGGCCAGCACAAAAAGGTAAAGGTAAAGGTTTCCCCACAACCGAATGGTCTAGTTGTGACCAACTGTAGGGGGCAGTGCTCATCTCCGTTTCAAAGCCTGTAGAGCCGGCGTTTGTCCGAGGACAAGCTTCCATGGTCATGTGGCCAGCAAGTCCCCTTCCCACCGAAGTGGTCCCTATTTATCTACTTGCATTTAGGTGCTTTCGAACTGCTAGGTTGGCAGGAGCTGGGACAAGCAACGGAGCTCACTCCGTCGTGCAGTCTTGAATTCCCAACCTTCCGGTCGGAAAACCCAGCAGCAGCGGTTTAACCCGCTGCTCCACCACATCCTTCTTTGGCTAGCACAAGGGCATTCATAAAGAGTATTTGGACTACTCTTGTAGTCAGGGAGGATGGCTCACGTCTGTGTGCTGGCCCCTGTGAGTCCGAGAGTAGTCCAAACATACTTTATGGTGTACTGGCCAAACTTTGCTGGTTTAGCTTACGCCGGCCTAACTCCAGTTTCGGATTGTGTCCATATATAGGAACAGAGGAAAGAAGAAATGGAGAGACATTTTGCAACCCCACTATCTCTCCAAAGCCTTCTCCATTTTTCATAAGTGAGACCTTTTCTGTGATGAGCAGAGGGAGAGAGACCAAGACTTCCAGCACTGTCCCCTGAAACCAAACAGAGCAACAAGGAGGGAAAGAACATCCCCCCCCCAAAAACCCTCAAAACTGCTCTTGTACTGAAGGTATGTGTAGTATGGTGGTGGTAGGGATACAGTGCTTCGTACTGCCTCTTCTTCCCTGCCCAGACCAGCTCCTGCTTGGGCATGACCAAACAGAAACTGTCCCCAGTCCAGCCAAGAATGCCACTGGGGGTGCAAGGAATGTCACTGGAAGGGCCAAGCACCTTTCCCCTAAAATATCCCTATGCAGATACCAGCAATGTAGCTCTGTGTAATGGATGGGCTCCACAGATCCTGCAGCGCCATCACCATGTGGACAGGCAAAAAGCCAGCATGGGCCTAAACCCCAGGCACGTGTGGCCATGATTTGCCATGATTGCAGTGTGGGACTCTAATTTTATTTTTGTACACTGCTTTGAGCATTGAGAAAACAGTACTAAAAATCTTTTCAATAAATACATAGGGCTGAATGAGTTCAACGGATCCATGTAAAAAATGAGCAAGACCTTACAAGGGATCAAGACATCATCTATACAATCCCACTCTCCATCTCTCAGGCCTGGCAGCATCTCCCGGTTTCTAAGAGGCCAAAACAACAACAAGGCCAACAACCTCTGGTATTGGGATAAAGGTGTAGCACCTGTGAAGTCCCCACGTGCTCTGGGAGATCAGCTCCCTGATACAGGGAGTAACTGCGAGTCAGGGTGTGTACAGTTTTGATATTGCCCAACACAAGCAGGGTGGAGACCTCTCCAAAGACTTTGTACTTGTAGTTAAAATTGCTAGCTGGTCCCTATTTTACTTTAATTACAAGATAAAGTTGTTTTGCAATACAAAATATGGAAAACTGTGTATATTGCATAATAACATAGATAATATTTAGTTTATATTTCCGCAAATAGACCAAATAAAAGAACAATCATAGACAGTGGGGCAAACAGGCTCAGGGTGGGCGATTTAGATCACTTAAATGGTGCAGGAGAAAAGAATGACAATTCTACTGAATTAGGAGCACAATCAATCAATCAATCAATCAATCAATCAATCAATCAACAGGTACTTATATACTGCTTTTCAACACAAAGTTCACAAAGCGGTTTACAGGCAAATAGTAGTAATAATAATAACGTTAAATGGCTCCCTGTCCCAAAGGGCTCACAATCTAAAAAAAAGGCAAACCAGCAGCAACAGCTACTAGAAAGACTGTGCAGGGGTGAAGAGGGAACAATTACAATCCCCCTGCTAAATAGAAGAGGAACACCACTTGAAAAAGTGCCTCTTGCCCAGTTAGCAGGGGCAACCTAAGCTGGCACAGTTCGGCCAGCAAAGTTTAGCAGGCACAAGGGACACCATAAAGTACGTTTGGACCACTCTCAGAGTCAGAGAGGGCAGCACACAGATGTGGGCCATCAATCCTGACTAGGGCAGCGCAATCCTAAGTAAGGCCAACATAGTAAAGCTGACATATATAGCAGGGCCATATTTTAAGCCCAG
Source organism: Lerista edwardsae (assembly GCA_029204185.1). NCBI lineage: Eukaryota > Metazoa > Chordata > Lepidosauria > Squamata > Scincidae > Lerista > Lerista edwardsae. The sequence continues at coordinate 5,659,688 of JAJKFI010000055.1, forward strand.
CAGGAAGCAGCAGCAACTCAGCGCAGGGCAAGGGGAGGTTTTCCCCTTGCACCTGGGTAAGCCCCAGCCAACCCTAAGGGGCTGCTCCCATCTGCGCCTGCTGTTTTGCAGGCGCAGGTCAACGTGGACAGCACGTCCACAGCATGTCCGAATCGGGGCCGCCCTGGCTGGGGAAGGGGTTTAGGATATGGCACAACGCCTGTGTCACTGCTCCTGTCGCCACCCACTGCGCCACCCCATTATGCCCCTGGAACGCCCTCGGCAAGGTCCTGGGTAGACTAAGCACCACCAGCGCTCAACTGGCGCTCCTGATGGGCACAGTGGTGCCCGTGTACGGACACTGCTGCTTGTGCCGGTCCAGTGCCTGACTAGCTGGCGCAGGTGTGCTTGATGGCACGTTTGCGACAGTGCTGGACCAGCACAAGAGCATAGCGCCAGCACAATGTAGGTATAGGATTGTGCTTTGAGAGTGGTCTAAATGCACTTTACAGTGGTGCTTGTGCCAGCCAAACTTTGCTGGCCTAACTGTGTCAGCCTAACTCCAGGTTAGGATTGCACTCTGAGTGATACTCCCAGCAAAACATACATATGATTGGGTCGCACAATTCCTATCAGTTAGCTCAAGCTACAGTGTATTTTCCCAGAACAGATTGGAACTACTGTCAGGAGGCTGTTGTATGGTAGCTGTACTGTATTTGAGAGTCTTTGCATGATCTTAGCCTTCTTGAAAAAGATGCGGGAGCTTGAGTTTAAGTTGAACACAAAGTGCAGAATTGCTCTGAGAATCCTGCTGATCTACAACATTCTACAAAACATCTCAGCTGCTTTGTAGACCCACAATCCTATGCACAGTGCTTTATGTTCAATGAGGCGTGGGTTTTTCCAACACACACACACACACACACCCCTTGGCCCAAGGTTCTTAACTCTCACTGTTCTTTACTCTCCCTTTTTCCTTTGCCACACTGGAGAAGCAGGTAATAGCAGGACCCAGACTGAAATGACTCAGTTCATTCCAATATGGTGAAGGAAATGACTGCTTTTTCTGGACTCCCAGCCATCTGTCTGCCTAGCAACCAGGTATCCAAACAAACAGTGCCAGACAGGGCTCACCTATGACTGCATCTGAAGCAGCCTGACCAGGTAATTGACATACCTGCTTGAAAGGAGTGGCATGGCAGTCGTGTCAGGAGATATACCATACAGTCAACTTCAACACACTTTGAGTTCTGATAATAAATTGACAAGATCTGCCTCTCCTTGCTCAACCAATATCCACGCCAGGAGAGACCTGTTTATTGGAGTAAGGAGAATAACTGGTCCAACATAAGTTGCTTCTAGGCAATTTTTATACAGACCCGGTCAAACTTTGTTTCCTGGCATTAAAAAAAAACCTGACCCTTAATCAATAGAACAATCATTATATTTGTATATGTGAGTCACTGGAGACCCAATTTGTAAGCACATATCGTAAAGACGATTGAAACGCGGAGGTTAGAGAACAGTTCTGGGACTGTCTGTTTGGCTGAATCTGCTTGCGGTAAGAGAGGCAATTTTGGAGGGGAATTACATTTTTCATGACAGAGACAGCGAATATCTTGTCTCTGCTGCATACAAAACAAGTTGCATGTTGGATACAGCAAAATCCAGCTGCCCCGGCACACTGCAATTTTATTTCCCGTACCTTCACATGTGTTCTTTGGTCTGCTTGTCCAAGATTAGTCATTACTTCTACGATGGATTATTTGGTAAAGAAGATAAGAAGTGGCTATGATTCATTCTTCATGCTAATTATTTTGTCATTTTTATTATTAGTCTAATGGCCCAATCCTACCCCCCACCATCCTATGCAATGCAGATGTGCTGTTGGAGTATGTGCTGCATCCAATGACTGGGGCGGGGGCAACCAGACAGCCCAGGAGAGGGAAGTAAAAACATTTTTTCCTTACTTCTCCATAGACTATCTGTTCATCAATGTGTCTCTTTGGACCTACACCAGCTATTGTGCTGGCATAAGACCAAGGAAAGGCGGGGGGGGGGGGTGTTGGGCTGGGAAAATTTGGTGGATCTGGCATGCACTAGGGCCCCCAGATCCACCCCTTCTTGCCCTCAAAACAGCCCCTGCCCACCTTGCTCTCTACTCCTACCCCTCCCCCCGCTCCTGCCATCAAACTGTTCCTGCTGCCTCCTGACCAGCACTGGTGCAGCATCTGGGAGCCACTGGTGTGCACACGGGGCCTCCAGCCATTTGCGCCAGTGGCCCTGCAACGTATGACAGTGCAGCGGCTTTTGCAACACCACAGCAGCACTTATGTTGGCAGATTGGGAGATCTGCCACTGTAGGTGCCCTATAAGTTTGGGCCGTAAGTAGAACAGCTGAAGTTATATTTCCACACAGAACCACCTCCACCCCCAAAGCACTATTTATATTAAATGCATAAGAATGGCCCTACCAATGGGACTCAAGCTATTATTACACAATGCATTTGACTGAGTTTTGAATCTGACCCTTGATAACTTTGCCAGAAGCTGGCAAAAAGATGTAGTTGAGTACAGTAGTATTGGCTACTGAGCAATAGCTGGTGTTCTGCTTCTGAGAGAGGTGGCAGGATAGTCAATAAGAACATAAGAAGAGCCCTGCTGGATCAGGCCAAAGGCCCATCTAGTCCAGTTTCCTGTATCTCACAGTGGCCCACCAGGTGCCTCAGGGAGCACACGAGACAACAAGATGCTTGCATCCTGTTGCCACTCCCTTGCACCTGGCATAAGGTGCAACAGGCATAAGGTCCAATCATTTCAAAGCACATGAATGACACTCTTGCTGGCTCAAATCGACAAATTGCTTGCCCTTAGACTCTGGAACAAAGCAAGTGCGTTTGTATTGGGATCAGGGTTGGACAGCATGCCAAATCATCACCCTAGGCTGCATATATTGATCCTTCTGCAAGTAAGTTGATGGGTCTCCAGCACTGAGGCCCCCCAACCCATTCTTCCGTGCCGGGTGCGTGAGCAAGTGTCACATGACTGAACATTTTGCATTTCTTATGCAGCCAATCCACATGGTCTGCTTCAATGTCCCAGTCATAGTCCCACAAAGAACATTATTACAATGCAGGAGAGAAGACTTGTGGGAGAAAGAGGAAGTTGGCCTAAGAGCCAACCAAGGAATGGACTGGAAGGAACAACAGAAGTGGGCAATCAAAATCCAAAGCATTTGATTGGATGGAACATGCCTGATGGAAACCAGGCCTTTCCTCCTTGCACCTTTGGAACTCTTGTCTAGCTCCTTCCGTCAACTGGACTATAGCTCAGGCTGCTGGTTCTTGGTGTCAACACCACCAAAGTTGGGTAGACTGGGCACAGAAGAACCACTCCCCTCCCATTTGGGGAGTACCATTTCACTTGTGCTGGGGGTCAAGGTGGCGGTGATGTTCTCGGAAGAGTGTTCCCCGCCGACGTCGACACAGACAGTACCTCATGCCGCGACCTTTCCATAGTGCATGTGTCTTCCAGGCCTCCGCCACCCTCTCCACCTGGACAAGGGCAGAAATAGACATTATGTGCTGAGCGAGGAAGAAGCCAAGGAGGAACTGAGTTTCAGTAAGCACAACAGAATGATGTCTAAAAAGGCACAGCTTAGGGAAGGGGCCATAGCCGAGAAGCAGATCACATGCTTTGCATTCCGGAGGTCCCAGGTTCAGTCCCTGGTCTCTCCAGGTAATGACCCCTATATGAAACCTTGGAGACATGCTGCCAGTCGAGGCTGTCTGCTCTTGATTGATAGACCAGTGACTGCTTCATATGTTTTTAATATGCTTCTCATATACTGGGAAGAGTATAATGAGAAGGCTGCTTCTCTCTCCTAGGGATACTAGGAAAGGAAGGTTACTGACATCAGATACATGAACAACCGAAACAGATATATAAGAGGCAAACAAGGGAGGGAGGAAATTCTAGCACTTCACTGACAAATCTTCCTGACTAGAGTGTTCCGTAATATGAAGAGGGTGTCACCACTGAAAAGAACCTGTTCTATATACCAGGGCTGCCTGCAGGTCTCAGAAGGCCCATGGAACATTAGTTCCTTGGGATTCACCTTGACCGAGTTGGAATTTGAAAGGTTGTGGGCAGTAGTGAAATTCAGCCAGTTCTCAGCAGTTCTGCAGAACCGGTTGTTAATTTTAGGTTGGGAGAGGGAAGAAAGGTCGCGGCTGCCCTGAAGGTCGCCCTGAAGGACATAGAACCAGTTGTTAATTTATTTGAATCCCACCACTGGTTGTGGGGTGAGGAGAGGAGGCTGAGGCTGGCCCCTCTCATTCAATACCCCTTTCAAAGCCTGCAAGTGTCAGGCAGTGGGAGACGGGAGCCCCCAATTTGACCCTTGCAGGCTTTGAAAAGGCTCTGGGGGTGAGAAGAGGTTGTTTACAGATCCTTTTTCTCACCCCACTTTCCTTCAAAGCCTACCAAGACTGGTAGCCGGTGGGCTGTGTGGGTCCCTGTCCTAGCTCCAAAGGCCCAGGGCTGTCAGCCATTGCCCCAGCCAGCTGACTTCTGACACAGCCTCCATTCTGTGCCAGTGATTCCACCTACTTAAATGGGAGAGCATAGAGCATCATTAGATGTCGGCATCATCAGATATCTGATCTGCATCATCAGATAAGGACACAAAGCAAGACATTATATAAGCTGCCACAAACATAACCAAAAGTATGTGGCTATTTGCTGAGGCTGGTAATGTCTCTCACTGGAATCATCTGGTCCTTTCTGTTTTCCTCCTCCAGAGCAGTCAGCTCACTTGGCGACAGCAGAGCCAGACGCAGCTCTGACACCACCGCCTTGGCCACGTCACACACTGGGCTGCTCAGCACAGCCTGCAAGAAGCAAGTCCAAGGGTCAGCAAAGAGTTGGTGTGGATGGACCCTTCCTCATTATTTTCCCTTTGTACAATGTAATGAGCACTTACAGAGCCCACATGAGCCCATTCCCGGACAGCATGTATCAGCTCCACTTCATCAATAGCCAAGCAGTCGCTCTGCAAGACAATTTGCATGGCTGCTTCCGAAAGCTCCAGGAAACCACGGGTGTGCACCACGTCCTAGGGAAAAAGACACTGCTCAATTGTGGGATGGAGAGCATGCATCCCACATGTCAGAAAGTTTGAGGTTGATACGGTTGGGCCTGTTGGGTTTGGGAGTTACCTTGAGGTCCTCTATCAAAGGACCTTGCAAAGAAAGTAACACTAACACTAATACCATTGCAAGACTCTCACACTTCCCTATTTCACAGTAGGACTACAAACTTCTGTGGGTGAAAAAGAAGACAAAATGTAGAGTACCAGCATAGTCCAGGCTGCTGCTTGTGATGCCCTGCTCTTCATATGACCTAGCAATCATGTTGCTAGCCTAGACCAAAGGCATGGTCTGAAGTCATATATTACAGCCATGTTGCTGAAGCTAAGTAGGCCTGATCCATTGAATCTTCCATTGGAAGATACATGACATATAAATGTGATAAATAAATAAGCAAGCATACCTACAGCTCAATCCTACTTATCTCCCCACACTGTGATGCAGCTGCACCAATGCTGTGTCCTGTGGTAGCCTCCTCAGGGTAAGGGAACATTTGTTCCCTGCATTGGCCCACTGGGTCTACTCAGGCCTGCATCAGTTATATTGCTGATATAAGTGCATGTGGACCCAGGTCAGGAGAACGAGACCAGGAAGTGGGATAGTGTGTTGGTGTGCATTGCTGCTACCACCCCCTTCCCAGCCCCAATCTGCCTTCCTCCCTGTTCCCATCACACCACATTCTCCTCCCTCCATGTCCAATTACTGCCCCCTCCCTCCGACCTTCTGAGATGACTTACCAGTGCGCCAATGGGCATCCTCAATTTGCTGGCACTCATACCCAGCCGTTTGTGGTGGTGGTCAGGCTACGCCAAATGGCATGTCATGTTCTATTGCAGCCATTAAGGGCTTTAAGCTGTCGGAACTCTCATTCCAGTGGTATAAGGCCCAAATAGGGAGGCCATGCAAGGTTAACCTGAGATCTGATCCACTTGGCTGTGGCTAAAGTTAGGGATGGTAACCTGCCTTAGCCTCTTCTTTGAATGGGGGGAACCTTAATATTCTTGTCTGAATTTTGTGCTTACCCTGATGCAGCTCTCGATAAAAGCCAGGCAATGCAGCTGCAAATCCACCTGCCCATATGCCACTGCTGCCTGCCGTAAAGAGAGTAAGAACAAGAACTGATTATGGATGCTTGGAGATAAGGTGGGAGATGCTTGGAGATATGCCAACACTCCAAGACTGGCCTGCAGTCCCCAGGACTCAGCACCAGTCTCTAAGTGATTGCTGAAAACAATCCTGGAGATTTTAACAGGGCCTTTCCAACATGACATCATACTAAAAAAATATCCAGAAATAGCTTCAGTCAGTACTGGCAACATTACTTGGAGAGATAGCAGGGTCAGGACTGAGTGGCACCACCCAAGCTGAGAAAAGATGGGGCAGCAATATAGGAGGATAGGGGAAGAATTATGTGCTGAACTTGGCAGAACTGGCTGTAGCTTACTTTGTCATCAACAGTTCTTCCCATTCTCACAATGGGGGTATTTATGGTATGATAGAGACCTGCAGGGAAAAGAAGCAGCAATTCTTTCCCAAGAATCAAATACAAGCCTGCGTAGCCTGGAACAGGGCAGCTCCTTCTCGAAAAGAAGAGCCAGGGCTCCGAGCCAATTCATATAGCCAGTCTGTGCAAGGGTGGGTATTTTGCTTAATATCTGCTGGATTACATCATGTTTATGGGGAACTTATGGTTTGAATTATTCACCACAAGCACAATGCATGGTTTGCATTCCATCACAAGCCCTCCTATCATGTGGATAGGAGGAGTGAGTGGAGTGAAGGTTGCCAACTCTAATTGCAGTTATTTCTGGATATTTCCCCCTCTACATGACTTAACATCACTAAGCCCCGTTAAAATCACCAGGATTGCTTCAGTAGTCACCTGGAGACTGCTGTTAATTCCGGACTAATCCTGGAGGGCTGGCCATCCTGAACTGGGTAAAAAATGGCAATTTGTGTTTGTGGTGACTTATTTGGACAACCACCCGTCCACCACAAGCATGGTACAACTTGAGCCGAAATATCAGCTGATTGCACAGATTGGGGTCTTGTGAGCTTCAGTTTGTTCTACTAGGCTCTAGGTGGGATCCCAGTGCAGGAATTCTGCCTGAAAGTGCTTAGTGACAAATGGCACTCAAGGTGCAAGGAAGGCAAAGAATGTTGCCTGTTTAAGAAAAGATGCAGCCTCTGGTGCTTAGCTGTTCCCTGCTCTGCTAAAAAAGAAAAAAACATCAGACACTCCCCTGACAGTACATCCCAGTGCATCACATGTCCCAATCCAGGGAGGGAGGAAGAAGAATCAGGCATTGCATGATCAGTGCATCCTGCATTACTGGATGCAGAGGCACAGTCAGAGATGTGCCTACTCTGTGATCCACAGAGGCAGAGGCAAGACTGTGAACATGATCCCCATCTCCATTGCAAGTGTAGCTGAAGATGTGTATTCTCATCTATCTTGCAATGTGAGAGCAAATGCACATCCCACCCCAGCATCTATTAATTGCATGCAAAACAACAGTTCTGTGCATCGCTAGAGAAGCTACAAAAACAGGAAACTGTGTTCGGGCATTACAGATATGTGCAAATACAGGAAGTGTGAGTGATCCTAGCTGGGGATAAACACTGGGGACGCAATCATCTCCATGCATAAGGTCCTGCATATGATCGTCTGGTTGAACAGACTTGGAGATCAGCTGTACCAGTGAACCCTCTGATAGGCATCCATCTGTACCAACTTAGCCAACCCCCAATGCCACCCCTGCACATAAAGTAGTTTACAGAAAAATGGAAGGATTTGTGGATTAAATACTGAGGTCATTCTGAGGGCAATGCCTGGAGCGTGTGAATACAAAGATAGGAGAAATCACTTACACAGCCACCTTGAACACAACATACATCTTCATACAAAGTGACAACGATTCACTCTATTACTTCCCATGAGGATGAAACCACAACTGTCTTCTCAGACATATTCCAGGCTCAGAAGGCACAGGCTACAGGTGGGAGCCCTAGAGGAGTAAGCCATGCAGCCAGCAAGAAAAACAATTTCTGCTGCAGCGTGTATATATGTCTGAAAACAGTTTAATTGTGGCAAGCCACATTATTCCCCCCGTTGCTTTCAGGATACACCAGCCCCGCCACATGGCAAAGCATGCACCTCAGAACTAACGATTCCAATAACGGCACCAAATGACCACAGTAAACAGCAAACAACAGTTAAACCGCCTGTGACGACAGTAGTATCACTGTTTTGTTTCCATCATGATCAAGCCTAGCAAAAGAGAGAATGCAGGAAGACCAGGGCTTCTAGATAACCTCGCCTCTCTGCTGATTATTTCAGCAGGACAATTTTGGGTATGGCCAACCTGATTTAGTATACACCTCATCAGGGCTGGTCCTAGATCCCCTGGAATCTGAAGCAGTGTGCCAAATCTTGCCCCCCTTCCCTGGTGATGTGCCATCCTCTGACCCTCTAGCCTACCACTCTCCTCTCCTCCACACTTCTATTCCATTTCCTTTTCCATTCCAGGAGGTAGGAGGAGGAAGATCAGTGAAGGCAAGTGGGTGGATGGAAGCCTGCTGCTTGAGGCATCTGCTTCAGTTGGCCTCATGGATGAACCTCATCAACAAATCTCAGGTCTCCAACTGGGATAGCTCTTGGTATTACCTGGAAATAATCATTATTCTTGTCTATCACTGGCTGTCATGATGGCTATAGGCCACTTCAGGGGAGCAATGGTGTCCCATTGTGGGTGAACAGGTTGCCAGACTAGACACACCTTTGAGCTGATCCAGCAGCTTTTCTTGCATTCCAATGGGAATGGCCAAAAATAACTCTAAACAAATGCGGAATTGTAATATTAAATATTAAATTATTTTTTAAGCAGATTGTTTTCAAGGTTTGAGGGAGGGACCATAGTTCAATGGAACAGCATCTGTTTTTCACTGCAGCGGGTCTCCGGTTCAAACTTGGCATCTCCAAGTAGGACAGAGAAAAAATCCTGACTGATACCTTGGAGAGCTGCTACCATTCAGTGTTGATGATCCTGGCTAAGTGGTCCAATGGTCTGACTCTATGTAAGGCAGCTTCTTATGTTCCTATGTAAGATCTGAGACTGAGGGCGCAATCCTAACCTGCGCCGGAATAGGCAAGCTGGATCACTTGTGCTGCATCCTAATGACGTTAGGAGGCATCAGCGGCTCAGCGCAGGGCAAGGGGATATTTTCTCCTTGCCTCGGGGGTAAGCCCCAGCCAGCCCTATGGGGCTGCTTGGATCTGCGCCCGCAAAATGGTAGGTGCAAGTCCTCATAGGCAGGAGCAGCCTGAATTGGGGCCACCCAGCTCAGAGACAGGGGTTTGGATATGGCCCAACAGCATCTCCGCCCACAGTGCTGCCCCGTTATGCCTCCTGCCCACCTCTGGCACACCCTCGGTGCAGCCCTGCGCCGCCAGAGCTAAGCCAGCACTCGACTGGCGCAGCTGATGGGTGTGGCAGTACCCATGAGTCACCGCTGCTGCTTGCGCCGGCCCAGCAACCAACTCTGCTGCACAGAGATGCCTTACGGCACATTTGCAACAGCACTGGTCCAGCGTAAGAGTGCTGTGCTAGCACAACGCCAGGTTAGGATTGCGCCCTCAAACTGCACATCTAATCCATTGGATGAACTTGTGTAGAGCAAGAGGCTCTTCTAAAGCCTTCTGCTAGGACAAGAAGAACTTGGAACAAGTAGCACTTCAGATATTGGAGGAAGTACCACAGTATACCATAATTACTATTATGTAAATGTATTGTGCTTATGGATTCAGGGGGGGCTCACAGTACACAAATAGCACAATTAAAACCAAGCTCATTAAAACCATTCATAGCAGGGGAAGAGAGAGGTGGGGGAAGGAAACACAGAGCTACAGAGGGACAAAACATGTTTGAGGGTGCAATCCTAACCTGGAGTTAGGCCGGCACAGTTAGGCCAGCAAAGTTTGGCCAGCACAAGGGCCATGTTTGGACCACTCTTGACAGAGGCAGATCTCAGGGAGGGCAAAGCTCTAAGTTTTGCAAGGAGCCTTACCTTGCAGTGGAAATCACTCCTCTCCTGCACAGCCAATCCTCACAGAGAAAAGCAACATCTTGGCGTTGCTTACTGGCTACAGCAGCAAGGGAGAGGAGGGATTTACATGACAGGGTAAGGCTTCTTGCAACACTTAGAGCTTTGCCCTCCCTGTAGAGCCGCCTCTGACTCTTGGAGTCAGGGAGGATGGCGCATGTCTCAGTGACGGAAAACTAGTAGCAGGAGGGCTTGTTGCATCTTGCAGGGCAGGGCATTCCTCAGAGCAGGCGCTTCCCTAAAAGGTCTTACTGGATGGGCAAATTCTTATAGGAGGAGGAATCTCATTTGAGTCATAAGCCATGTAGGGCTTTAGAGGTGATCACCACCACCTTGACTTGCAATTGGAAGCACACCCAATGAAGCAAAGGTATTCCATAATCATAATAATCATACAATCAAAAATGGCATTCTTATGGGGGGACAAAATACTATGTGTTGCAGGAGACTGAGCTCCTGTGTAACGCAGCCCCTCTCCCTCACTTTCAGAGCCATTCGTGGCTGCTCTCAGCTTTGCTCTCCTAGCTGCAAATGGCTCTGGACAATCAGGACTGACACCACTACACTGACAATCAGGACTCTGTCAGCATCTGCATTTGGCTCCAGCAGAAGCTTTCAGGTAGTCTTCATGGGAAGCCCCACCTACAGTTATGTATTATTCTTGGCTACTGACCCCTGGATGTCTGCAGTCTGCCAAAGTGCCTGTGTCTCCTGGTATTCCTTGAGCCCCCCACCCCACCCATCCAAGGCCTTCTTCTCAGGTTTGTCCTTTTCTGATGCCTTGGCTAAGAGGGATGCGGCTTTGCAACAGACATGAATGACAGCATCTAAGTTCTTCATCTCTGCTTTGGTCCTCCTTCCCCCAGAGAGAAGTCCCTTCTGACACAACTACATGCCAGCATGAAACAAGAGGAAATTCTCCCAGGTTGTTGGTCTGGCTTGGCGATTGAGGGGAGGGATGAGAGGGGAGAACCAAAAAGGGAATCCTCCTGTGGTGGAGAAGTTTAGTCCAAGAAGCAGACACAGGGTATGGGGGTGTTTGGCATACATCCACATCCCCATGTTGACGGCAGTCTCCGATGACATACGTTGGCCCTGACCACAAAGTTCATCAGCAATGCACAGAGAGGTTTCCCCCTGTGCCCCAGCACATGCTGTTTGCAGCAAAAGAGGAAGAGGGAGGGAGCACCTGTGAGCCCACAGCTCTGTTTGTTTGCAACCACAGCTTTCACTCCCTGGGCCCTGAGAGCTCTTTTTAATCTTCCACCCACCCACTCACATATCAAAAACTAATCTTAACATGTGTTTGGAAGAGGTTTCACAGCTAACATCATCTGCATGTAGCTGTAGATGCTGAGCAATTATTTTTGAACTTTGATTCCTACTGATGTCCCCTCCCTGAGAAGCCAGGCCCTATCATGCCAGGGCTCTCTTGCGCCCCCTCAGGGATGGAGGGGACACATTGGGCAAGGGGTGGCAGCTATGGAATCTTGGCTCCCGGCTCTCTCTCTTGCTCTCGCTCTCTGCAACATGATGGAGCCTAGGAAAGGGAGTCCGGACCATGTAAATGGCCCGTGTTGCTTACTTTCTGCTTTCTGAGGGTCTGCAGGTCTGACTTGCTTTGCCATTGCTGTCTTCTAGGTGCTGCACGGCCTCTGGTACCCAAACGGAACACTGGGAAAGCACTATTGGAGAACTTTACATGGTCCAGGCTAGCAAGGGAACCTCAAGACACCAAACAGAAGTAGGACAGGCTCCCTGGACTGTGGGGTCAGCCTTCAGGGCTTCGACTTCCTGTGCCAGGGACCTGACCATTCAACGCTGCCCCAACCCTGACAAGAGAGTCTATACCCAGTCCTTTCTTCAGGCATCAATGCAACCGCAGCTGCACGGCACAAAAGGCTGGCTGCTCCCTGAGAAAAGGCAGCACAGGCTCTTTTGTAGCAACAGAGCTCCTCAGCCTCCGGCTCTATACGTGGTGTCTGGGGATGGGACGAGGCGGGGGGGAGACATACAAAGGGTTGACAGAAGCATCTAGCTTTGTTGCTTTCCATCAAACAGAGTCAACTGCAAACACCCGGGGCCGTACCCTATCCCCTGAGCAACAGCCCTCCTTGCAACACAGAGTTCAAGTGAAGCAAAAGAGATTGAGCACAACAAACAGCAGACCCTCTTTAATGGATGCTGGCTTAGTGGGGTTTGTAGTTGTTGCTAAAGTCCCTTCCCACTGGCTGCTCCTGAACTGCGGTGGCTAAATATGGGGGGGGGATGAGTGAGTGAGTGAGTGAGTGAGAGAGAGAGAGAGAGAGAGAGAGAGAGAGCTGCTGAGAAAAATCAGCTGGTGGGACTCCAGCTCAGCCTTGAAGAAGCAGGTGCCTGTGGAACAAAGAGCCCAGCACAATGGGAGGCCTTAGAAAGGTCTCATTGAGAACATTCAATAAAGCAGGACTCTGAGAGAGTGTGGCTTCTCCACTGCCCTGTAAGGGGCAGCGCAACCTAGGGGGGATACAGTAGTCAGAGAAGGCAGACAGCAGTGAAAAAAGTCCCTTTGAGTGCTCTTTGTCCCCAACAGAGCTGAAGAAGCCAGTTTACAGGATTCACCACAAGTTGCAGTCAGGGGTGAAGTTTTAATGTTTCTCTCACCAGCACTTACATTGTCCCTACTCTCCCAGATCCTCTGGAGGAGTTTTTCCCCCAGAGCCACAAACCACAAGAGCTGCAACAAGTCAGTGAGACTCCTAGCTTTGGGGCTTAGCTCTGAGCCATGTGTCTCTGCGGATGCAGCTCTTTGGAGCCAGCCTAGAACCAATGGGGTAGGGAATCTGAAGAGAGCTATACAGCTAGTAGCATTTGGCTGGGCCATGCTTTGGTTGCCCGAGGAAAGATCTCCTCCTGTCCCAAGTTAATCAAGGACTCTCAGACAGACAAGCGGAGCAAGGGAAGGGATACAACTCACCTGCAAGGCCTCACACACCTGCGCCACACTCAGTGTGTCTTTGATGAATTCAACACACAGCTGAAACAAAGAGATTGAGAATAAGACTGTAGGGAACACACTTGCAGCACATGAAATCATAACAAATCTACCTGTATGCTGTTTCAGACCTGCAGTGTGGCCTCACCTACTATCCAATTTTGAATGGGAGACTCCAATTCCTGACTGATCTCTGAACTTCGCCTCTGGGTCCAGTCTGACTTTCATGGTGATTTCCTAAACAATAGCACTGGCAACTTAGGGATTCGCAAAGGACTAGCAAGAGTTGTTCCTCCAGTGGCCAGATTTTGCATGCAGTGGAGAGAGTGGCTTACTAGACAGGGATACAGGCAGGTCAAGGAAAATGGAGCTGGGCTGGAAGGACTTCTTGGTTTCCAGGAAACCCTGGAAGTAGGAATGTCAAAGAAGCAAAGTTATGCCATGTTGGTGATTCTTGGAGACCAGTTTCTTTGCCTTGTTTCACTGGAGAAAATCCACAGTTTATTTCTCACAGCCCCATTGGGGAGCCCAAGTGGTAGCTGGCAATAGGGGATTGTATGGTGTGAGTATCCCCCATTTCTACCCCTGCAGCTACTGTAACTTTGAAAAACTATCAAGAATCCTTCAAGAAGACCATAAAGACGGGGGTTCTTTCAGGCAGAGCCCTCCAAGTGAGTGATGAAGAACAATCATTCAAAAATCACCAACATGCCCAAAATGAAACAACTACTCCAACTATAAATATTAATGTTAAATGCCAGATTGGTGGACTGACAAAGCACTGAATTTCAATTTCATCAGCGAACAAAGCTGACAAAAGAGGAGGACGTGACGGCTGGACAAAGTGGAGTGACGTCATCCATTTTGACCAAAGGAAAAAGGTTGCTCTGTCTGTCTATTACATTGCAACATAGCCCTAAATAAACCATCCAGTGCCTGCAATTGAACAGTTATTTACAAGTGTGAATGAATGAAATAACACACTGCTTAGCAAAATGTCATTCTCTTTTCTGACCTAAATGCACACTGCTCAGTCTCACCCACACACCTACATCAGCACTAAGTGTTAGCCTGAGTGCGAAAGGGTTGCAGACTAGGTGACAAAAGGGCAAATGTCTTCTGCTTTTTAAGGAAAGGCAAACTAGTTGCACCCATAAGCCTCTCTAAATTTAAAGAAACCAAAAACCCAGCATTATTTAATATAATACGGCCGATATTTGTGATTAGTATGACAGCTATGCAACATGACCAAGTTAAAGATTCTGTGATGCAAAGTTCAGATTAAAACCAAGCTGGGAATTAAAATCAAAATTCAGATTAAAACCAAGCTGGGATAAGAACATTGTCTTTCTGTGGTGGTGGGAGGGACTTAAAGGTGAGGAGGACATCTCACTCATTTCCTGCCCTATCTACAACTCTGTTAAAAAGAATGTTGTCTGCTGACTAAACTACTAGTCTGCCTCCACACTAGGAACTTTTAGTGCTGCCCAGGCATTGCTTTTCCACAATTTGTTGGAAGTGGAATTAAAACAGAGGCACTTAATATCGCATTATATTATTCAGCAATGCCCTTACCATGTTTTGACCTGTCTTGTATGAGTCTTTATGTTTCCCTATTGCAAAATTCAAAGTGAAGGAACTAGGAAGGTAGCCAGGAAATTTGTTCTGTAGAGGCAGAGCTACTCTTGGGCAGTAGGGATGCTGTATATGAGGGTGTGCGTGCAAAAAAAAAAAAAAGTTTTCTGAGCCTCATTTATTTTCAGGCTTCATTGTGTTCTGCTTTGGGTCAATTTCGACTGATTGCTATTCATTTCAGGACCCAGTTGAAGGATCTCAATTCCTTTTTAAACCCCATGTGTGCCTTTCTGTTTCTTTAAAAAAAAAGAGCACTTTCAACACCACCACTGCCTAGGTCAGCAGCAACAGGGGTTTCAAAGTGCAGCCACTTCCAAGCTAGGACCATCTTGAATACCCATCATTGCCCCAAAGCTCAGCAGCATCCTCTAGGATCTTTACCCAAGCAGCATCCTCTAGGATCTTTACCACTTCCATGAATTAATGGTGGTTGCTACTTCAGTGGCCACTGTTTTTCACGCGTGTCACCACTTCTCAGCTACACTGCCTGGTGGACCAAGATGCATCCTGGTGTACTTCCAGGTATTCAAGATGTTACCTGCCAGAGGCTCCTGTGCCTTGCCAAGGTATGCCAAAATAGGTGGTGAAAATCAAGAAGGTTTTTATTTAGAAACAAACCACCACTAGCCCCTAAAATGAATGGTGGTTCCAAAAGTGACCTCCTCCTCATTCCAATTCATTCCACAAACCATTTCTTTCTGAATGAATGCATTTGAACCACATCAGTTCTAAAAATGAATGCATATCCCTTTTGTTTACAAGATCTCTGGCCTGCTAATGATTGGCTAGACAATTTTAGAATTGAGCTTTAAATGGCTGGGAGTCATACGTGTAAAAAAAAAAATGAATGTCAACATTTCAAGGACACATTGGCAATATAGATTTGTGAGAGTAGGTCTGATGCACAGATTCAGTGCATCTGCCCCTCCATCCCATAGTCCCTCTGCAATGATCCCTCAGTAGTCTGTGCACCAGATGAGGAAGCTCTGGAATCAACACAGGAGGCTAATTGTATGGGCCTGGAAATTCTAAGAATCTAATCCAAAGCGCTTGATGGGCCATAATGGGCATTTGCACCGACAAATAGGAGGGTAGGCCAGTGCATGCATGCATGTGCTCTGGCTTCCCTGCGCCAATGACCAGGCCCAGCAGCACAAAGGTAAGGCTGGCCAAGCTTGGCTGATGCTGGGGGTTGGGGAGGGCGGTGTGGGGGAGGCAGAACGGAACAGCAGGAAGGCAGAACAGGGTGCAGGGGAAGGCAGGGGATAAATGGGCCCATGGGTAGAATGGCCTGGGGAATTGAGTGGACTGGTCCCCAATCTGGGCTACTTGGGGTTGTGCCAGTGATTTTGCTGGCAAAGGTCTGAGTAGACCCATTCGGGCCACTGAGCATTACCCAAAGGAAGGGGAATGGATTCCCCTTGCCCTAGGCTGTTCTACAGCCAGTCCCAACCCCAAGCTGGATATGGGGTAGGCCTTTCACCTGCTTATTCAAGCTTGGGGTTAGGTCTGCACTCTAACTGATATTAATGTGACTGGGTAGCAAGATACCTAGAACTGGCATCCCAGGAGCATGTGATGTTTATCTCATGCAGTGGTGTAGCTACTTATGGGGGGGGTGCAGCACCTTAGGTGCCATCTTCGGGGGGGTGTCACCACTGAACCCCAAATTCCAAAAATAGCGAGTGTACAGAATAATATGGTCATGCTGGATACCGTTGGATGTGGAATTTCACCCAGAACTCAATGGAAAAAACCAGAGTGTAATATCTCTATTCTAGCAAACGTTATGGCCAAGAAAGTAAAAACCAAAAATGTGAATGAATTAATAAATAAATAATTTTGCCGTGGGTGTGTGTGTAAAAAAATTAAGTAGCCCCAGGTGCAAAATGCCCTAGCTACGCCACTGATCTCACATCATTGGATGGCATATGGAAAGGATTTCTGAAGTACTCTATCACAGCTATATTGCCCTAGAGCAATAGCTGTTGTGTTTGCCTAGTTGACCCAGTCAACTAGTTTGCCTAGTCCCCTCCCACCCAGTCCATTCCCTTCCTTTCCCTCTTTTTTCTTCTCCTGCTCCTTCTTACTCCCCTGGATGAAGTTAGCTCACAGCCTGAATTGATGGAGTCCAAAATAGCTAACAATAAGGAGGACACAATTCAATTAGTAGAAGCTTATTTTCTTTTGGATAATCTTGTTCTAGCCAAAGAGATCATGCATTGTCTTTCTGAATGTCAAGGCTTTTAAAATTGCTTATTCATTTTTAACTTTGTTTATTTCTTTACTTCATTCATGCATACCTATCCCATCTTTCAGTAGAGAGTGGCAAGGCAGCTAACAGGAATACGAAAGCATAAAAATAATTTACAGTAAAAATGAAATCAACAAAATGAAACAAAATCAAATTGAAACAAAAAATCAGAAACATCAAAATACACCACTCCAGAAGCAGCGAGGAACATTTTTCATTTCTCAACCCAAAAGTACAGTGGAATGGAGTGCCTTGTTAAAACCAAAGAAAGAGGGGGCCTCTCAAACTCCCTAAGGCAGAAAGGCAGGAAGTTCTTGAGGCAGGGAGTTCCACTGAAGAGAGTCCCACATGATAAACAATTGAGCCTAGCTCAGTGATGGCACCCAAAGCAGAGTTTCCCCCACATAGCTCCCATTAGCATTCTGAACTAGATGCAATATTCAAATGTTTTTCAAAGGCAATCCCACATCAAGCATGTTGCAATAATCTGGTCAAAATGCAACCACGACTGGCAACTTTGGCCAGATCTGCTTTCTCAAGGGAGGGCTGCAGCTGGCGCAGCAAAAAAAAGGCACTCCAGATCATGACTGCCACCAGCCCCTCTAGGGCCTGTGACGGGTTCAGTAGCACCCCCAGGTTATGTACCTGCTCTTTCAGTGGCCCCATCTAGAACAGGCTGAACTCCCATGCCTGGATCCGCTCCTCCTATAGACCATCAGCTCGTCAGTTTTGTCTGCATTGAGTTTCAATGTATTAGTCCACATCCAGTTCATCACTATCTCATTAAAGATGGAGGCAATGATTTATAACTTGCTGTTTTAAAATCCCACAGGTGGCAATCCACATCGGAGACAGGTGTGCAACCACCATCTTGTAAGTGATGATGGTGGTTCTGGAGGCAGTGCTGCTTCTCAAACTTCTAGTTTTGCACGAAAGTGACAAACTGGCAGTTTACAAAGCTGAAGTACAAACAAAGACGCCTTTCTCCAGAGAGGCTTGGTCACTCCACTCAGGAGCACTGTGTACTTGCTCACTGTTACTGGCTTGGCTGAAATCAACATTCCTTTTCTGCCTTCGTAAGGTGCCAAAGGTCTTGAGCCAAGGTCCCTGGGATTTGGCAGCCAGATTCTGGCACAATGCGGCCTATAATACAGCAGAAGGATTTCTAGGAGGCTGAGGAATAAAAAAGAACTAGGCATGTATCAGAAAGGCCCAGAATGTGCAGCCAAATAATGTGCCTTGGATTTAATGTCACTGATAATGAGAAGAAACGACCAATTGAATGGATCCACACAAGTTCTTCCAATAAATGTATCCTAAAAAAGTAGAACATCTCAGTCCATGACAAATGAAGTCCAGGAGGCATACCAGCCTGGGGAGGGGGTCAGTGAATCGCCCAACCCCAGCCCCAGCCCACATGGCCCCAATTTGGACTGCACAGGGAACTTGGGTCTGTCTGTGCCTGCTATAAAGTGGGTGCAGATATAAGTAGCCCATAGGGATGACTGGTGCCTTGCCCCATGGAGGCTCCAGCGCAGTCCTAACCTGCATAGGATACAGCGCAGGCCCACAGGTTCCGGCACAGGTTAGGGTTGCACCCTAAGTTTGATTTAGCTATGCCACTGCAGATATGAATTGAAATGAATGGCCTGAGGTGGAGCTGAGTGCTTGCTTGCAGAATCCAGATGAGGAGGGGAGACTAGAGGAAGATTCTCCTTGGGAGGAAAGAATTACAGGAGTGCCAGCTCATCCCTGGAGCCTCCCACTCTCTTGCACCTCATGGACAATGCTGTTCTTTTTTATAGAATTTCACTTGACCTTTCACTCCCATTTGCTCTCTTTCTCCGAGTTCAGATCTATAATTAGTTTCTCACAATAAGGAGAATGCCAGCAAGCCTGGGAGCAAGCAAGTGTGTGCAATGGAAAGCAGGCATGCAGGATTTTCCCCAGGCAGCAGAGTTGAGCACAGCCTCTCATTACCACCATCAATAAGCGTGACATGTGGCTGCAATACGGGGTGGGATCTTTCCCTTTCTAGAGATCGTCCTGTTACTTGTGACATAGAATGAGCCAAAATTAGCCCATGCTGAATCACATGGCGGCTTATTCACCCTGTAATGCAAATGGAAGGAGAAGATGGGTTCTTCTGACAAACTCTCCTCGCTGATTTCTGTGCCCACTCACTGCTGCGTCAACTAAGGGAGAAAGTGGCCAAACGGAATTAAACAGATGTCTCTTGCAACAGCAATTCGAGAGGGAACTAGGATTTAATGCAGGATAGATTGGCACTGCAGCCAGATTAGATTTTCCGAAATAAGGGACATGATATATTTGAGAGAAATGTGTACATGGATTTGGGACTAAAGAACAGATTACGTATGTATGCACAATGTCAGGAGGAGGAAATTGGCAGTAGAGGAATGCTGGAGGAGGAGATGTTTATTCCTTCCTTTCCCATCCACTTCCCCCAGAAAGATATTCCAGGTACGTTTCCTTCTGCAGGCTGAAACCTCAAATTCTGCTCCTAATTTGCATTCTGCAACTTTATAATATGGCTGCATTTTTAAGTTGCACAACACTGCTCAATTTGCATAGCCTGTCTTAATCTGGATTTGGAGCTGAAGTACACATTGCAACAAAACACCAACCAGGAAAACAGTGTCAGGAGGGGAAAATTTGCAGTAGAGAAATAAAATGCTGGAGGAGGAAGTGCTGTACCATTTAGAGTGTTCAGAATAATTTGGCATGGAACAACAGTAGGACAGGTGACACACAATAGAGACTATACAGGCAGGGGAATATGATCAGTGAGATCCAGTGGACCAAGTATTGTATCCAGGACCTGGCTCTACATCTCACCCTAGCCATTACCCCACTAATAGCCCACGGCCCAATCCAGAACTGCCTGACTGCTGTGAGCGCAGCAGTAGCCAAAAGGCTAGTGCTGCATCCAGTGGCAGCAGCTCCTGGAGTTCCTTAGAGCATGTGTTGTGCTCTAAGAATGATACTTCCAAGTAAGGGATGACTTTTTTAAAAAGTACATTCTACTGTGAGGAGATGTTTTTGCAGGACACCAACAGTAGCACTACATATCCAGCTCCTTTGAGGTCACAACCAGGACTCAGAATTATCAGGTCACTTTTTCCACTTAACAAAAGAAGGCTTAAATAAATAGTAAGAACATGCAAGAACTTCTAGACACAGGAATGAAAGCCAGTACCGTAGCCACAGGGGTGGTGGTGTGGCAAATACAGTGGGCACTGCAATGCGCTGTGTTAGCGGCCCCTCCCACTTGCCATCGGAGCACCTGCGCATTGACATCACTGCCCTGAATGGCTCCAACATCAAGTGGGAGGTACTGCTTACATAGGGCATTACTGCGGCACTCCTCTCTCTGGCTACGCAACTTATGAAAACTACTGTACTCTCTAGTTTTGTGCACTTTGACTTGGTTAGCTTCTTCCCATCAACCCAGCTGTGACAGCTGCTTCTAGTTGGAATCCTTGCACTAAGCTGTCCCCTGGGACCTTGATAGTCTTCTAACAGTCAAGTGATGTATGATTATCAGCAGCATGAAACCATTATCTAGTGACACTGATCATTTCCTCTTCAAATCACAAGGCTATATTTAGAATTAGCATTTTTTTTAAATCAAACTTATGCAGGGGGAGGAAGATATGATGACAGTAAAAACATTGCCTTGGGACCACAGCTTAATGGAAATGGATCACATTCTGCTTTCAATTTTTTTCCCTCACAAATGTAAGAGCTAGTAGGAGCTTCCTTTACAAATAAGGATGGAGAGGTAACAATGCAAACATCTTCCCTAACCAATCTCCTACCACTCTCACTGATCTTATATCTCAGCACAGCATGGAACCCCTGGATCCCTTCTGTTTCCTACTGTGCACATGTGGCAAAGGTGGAGATCACCTCCTAAAATGTGACTGCGGTCCCCGTCTTGGCACCCCATTTGACAGGCGTATTGGACAGCAAAGCAAACACTGACTTGGCATTTTGTCTCCATCTCTATGTTTAGTATTCCTAAACAAACACAGCACACAACATTAAGATTTCTTAATGTACTGAAGCACTGTGGCTGCCATTGAGCTGGGCAGGGTAAGACACAACAGGTACCCACTGCTTACAAGAGAGACCAAGCCATAATGTGAATAGGTCTATAGAAGGGAGGTTGGTTAGGGTTGCACCCTTAGAGATGTTTCGGGCAAAGGTCTTCAAAACAGGAAACTATCGTATCACTATGGTAGCATTGCACAAAATAACTGCGCTTGGAACAAGGAAGTGAAGGACACCGGAAAGCCACTCAACTTCACGTGCTGCCCCACCCTGCTTGGTGAACAAATCAAGTCCACACCAGCCAGGGCCTCCCAAGCACTGCACTTTGCACTGGTCAATCATGACCTGCAGATGCATCATCATCATCATCATATCAGGCCACCTTGTACCAAATTATATGACTGCACGCACTGCTGGCACTGCTACCAATACTGCGAACTGGTAATGACCTGTCATGCTCAAAAGAGGATAAAGGAATAAAAGTCATGGAAATGACTTCTGGACTGGGCCAAGGAGGAAGGGAATTTCTTGGAATGATGAGAACTTTATTTTGGGGGACAGGGAGAGGCAATATACTGTACTATCTTAGTGGTTTTCAAACTTTTTATCACTGGTACCCACTTTTTAGAATGATGATCTGTCTGGGACCCATCAGAAGTGATGTCATAGCTGGAAGTACCATCATTGTGATGCCAGAGCCCGCTGTTTTCCTGAGAATGCAGCAATAAGTTGGGTTATTTCTCAGCCATTTTCCAACAGCAAAGTGAATCAGAAAGAAAAAAGCCTATCTACAACCTTGACAGAAGGAAAACCACCATATAGCCTCCCCCTTTCCAGCATTCCATCTTCCCATATTTTCAATATGGCTGCTCTAGATGCTTTGCAACCCACCAGAAATTGGCATGTGACTTACTGGTGGGTCCCAACCCACTGTTTGGGAAGCACTGTACTATCTCTTAAGAGTAGCCTCAACAATGCAGCATTGGGAAGTGGGAAACAGGAAGTGCCCCATCCTGTTTCTCTAGAATGCCCAAGATGCAGAGGCTGCCATGACAGCCAGGAAATTGCAGGAGAGAACAGCACCCAAAATAGAAGCAGTACAGAAGTCAGGCATTACTCAAGACTTGATTGCAGCTTGAAAACAGCTGTTTCATTTATCTGGCTTCCTGCAGACTCCAGCAAAAGATGTTCAGGAAGCCAGCATGGAAGCAGAGTTTGTTCACACTGGCAGGACAATCCAAACCCCGGACCAATGTGCCTGCAGCATATCCAGCCCAGGGCTCAGAGCTGCTGTGTGCAACTGGGTGTAAAGAGCAAAAGAAGGCTAGGCCATGGCTTGACTCCATTTCGTGAACATGACTCCATTGTGTGAGAAAGAGCTGAAACGGCTAAAATACCAGCTGGTGGTAATCAGCTCACTTCCTAATGTAATCAGGAGTGTAATCCCCTATCTCCTTTGTTTCTGCAGAAAGGTGTGAGGTCATAGCTAGGGTCAGGAAGCACAAATCTAATCAAGAAGGTTCCATCCAGCTAGTGATGCAATCAAGAAGATTCCACACAGCTGAGACCCATCACTTAGGTTGTGTACCTAACCTTTTCTGACCATTTTGTGACCTCCGAACGTTCCATCACCCCATCAGGAGATGGCCGACCTTTATCCGGATTGGATAATTGATTGTGCCAGAGAGGTATAAAGATACAAAGTTTTGGGGGTACAACTAAACACCCACCATCAGATCTTCAAGACCATCACACAACTTCAGAGCTTCAAACCTTCAGATCACCTCCACATCAGTCCACGATGTCCCAGCCTGGATTTGCTGCCTTGGATTGTAAGTGCTTAAGGACACACACTGCTGAAAGTTCACAGCTCATATGGGCCCTGGGCTGATTATAGGGCATATGAGCCTGTGAATTACACCAGGCAAAGAAGAAAACATTCCCCTTCCCCCAGGTAATATGCAGTGGCCCAGCTCAGAGCTGCACTGCCAAAATCTAAGGCCACCTCCCAGCAGCTGAATCAGGCTGTCTCAGGCCAGGAGACAAAGGCTGGATCCTGCCTCCATCAACCTCCCCCAGGATGGCCTGCTTATGGGCCTACCCGTACTCCACTCTCCCTCTGCCCCATTTCGCCTTTTCTCCCACCCCATTCTACCTCCTGATGCCCACATGGAGTCCCTGGGCTGGTCTTGCAAGTACAGCCTTACCTTCAGGACTCTGGGCCTGGACGCCGGCTCCACAAGGCCATCACACATCTGTGTGCTGGCCAGAAAATGGCACAAATGCACTTTACAGCACATCTGCAACATTAAAAGGCCAGCTTTAGCAGTTTGTGATTGTGCTGTCAGGGATACATATAGCAAGTAATAGACCCCAATGCAGAGTCTTAACTCTCTTATGGACCCTTTTCATTCATTCATTCATTCATTCATTCATTCATTCATTCATACTGCTCCTGTGCACCCAGAGACTGCTTAGTGCCTACAAAACTAGCCATTTATTATGCCAGTCTAGACCCAATCATTTGCAGAGGCAGATCCAGGGCATACCTTTAAAACCAGTCCAGGCAACTCAGCATCCACAGACCCTGACTGAACTTCAACTTGTATCATTGACAAAGCACACTTAATTTTTTTAAACCTATCTAATGCAAGGAAGTCTGCTATGTCCTATCATCAAATCTGCACATATTAACAAATATTTGTATCTTTTTACCCACACGACACAGTTAAAAAGGGTTTTACTCACTATGACCCACAGACCACAAAAAATGTGGCTTGAAACCGCAGTCATATGCTATTATATGTGCACTGGGGTGTCTGCACATGCCCAAACACTGGGGGGAAAAATCTATATAATCTGTGCAAGAGAGCTCTTATATCTGGAGAGAAAGAGTGGTCCAAGAAAACAATAACTTGTGCTGTTGTATTAAAATTGTTTGGATTTTTGAAATGGATTTGTAAGAAATCTTAAAAATTATAAAGAAAACGATTTTTCAAAACAATGTTAAAAATGAAATGTCTCAAGCTGCTTTTGCAAATTAAGTCACTCTGTGCAGGAAAAATCCATTAAGGACCCAAAGAAGAAAGGTGGACAGCAGCTTCCACATCATAACCTGTGCCTCTGATTTTAAAAGGTGCATCTGTATTCAAAGTGACACAAGTAGAGGTTCTCATCTTATGGGGTTCAACCACACCAAGACCTATAGCAGTGCCAATGGAAACTAAAAAACCAAGTTTTGCTCTCTTGTGATGGAATCTGCCTGATGAACACTGGGGTGGACTCTTGCATAGAGTCAGGGAACATATGGAAACAACTATTTATTTGCACAAGTTAGCTCTTTGCCTATTCTCTGCATTTTCATTAATCCCCTTAATCCTGTTCTTCCTTGGCATGAGAGAATCTGATTTGAAGGAAGGTGCCAGTTTTCCCTGCAATGGAGATCTTTTTCCTCCGTTACTTACTCCTTCTCACTGATAGCGAGTAGGCAGGGCATGGGAATAGTGAGAAACTGGGAAGGGGCCTGAAGGCATAAACAACATAAATCATGGTAGCTTCAGCCACACCCTCTGCCCCTTTGGTGTTAGAATTAGTGATGGGGAAACAGTGTGGGAAAAACAGCTGTAGGAGTTCCCCATCAACTTCTAACTCCCATTTGTGAAACCAAAATGAGGCGCCCTAGGATAAAAAGTCAGGCTCCAAAGTTACAGGATTGCTTTGAACATTTTCTAAGGGGAAAAGAGCAGTCTTCATTCAACTACTCCTTTGCTGTATTCAGAACCTCTGGAGTTTGCTGTAATCAATACCTCTTGAAAACATTGTGTTGTGTATGTGAATGTTTGGAACATTGGAACATGCCCAGTAACAGAAATTGAGACAATTAGGGAAGATGCACATTCACACAACAGTGCCGGCCTTCAGAGAAAGGACAGGAAGCATTGACAGAATTGTGTCCTCTCCCCAGGAGAGGCAGGGCCAAATGGAGGCATTCCTGTGGGGGGGGCCACCTTTCCCATGGGGTTCCCACTCACCATACAGCTTTGGCAATAAGAGCACTTTTGGTACCGTGCGCAAAGTGGGGCACCTAGAAATAGTTGGCGAAGACGTGGGCTTCCAGGAGGCCCATTTCAGGTGGTTTGGAGGCAGAGCCAGGTGGGACGGCCCAGTAAGCCATTCTACTGGCTTACAGCCCACAGAGATCCTAGCTGCAGCCAGTGCAGCCCCCCCCAAAGGGGGTGGGGCTAGGCCACATTGGCTTAAGGCCAGCCTGCTCCTCACAGACAAGGAGAAGACCAGTGCATTCTCAGTGGAAATGAGCCTGTAAGCAGAAAAAGCAGTTGGCCTGCTTCTCAGACAAGAGGTAGACCACCCAGAAAAGTTCACAGGGAGCTAGGTTCAGCAAGTGCCAATGAACAGAGGGGTTGATGATGCTCAAAAGTGGGTAGCTGTGAGAAGATGTGATTGAGCAGACCTTGGTCCAAGATCAGGATATGAAGCAATAGCGAAGAGTCCATCTTTTGCCTACAGTTGCTAGTCCAGCCATGATCTCACCAACCGTGGTTTAGCATTGTTTGCATTACATATACACCCCAAATACTTTATTTGGAGGAAGAAAGCATCATGTTGTGCTATGCTGCTTGTCAGTGGAGATGCTCCAGTGTTTCTGTATGCCCCTCAGTTTTTTATATATATTTCCTGCGATATTTTCTTGGATTTTACTCTTAACGAACACCGGGTGTGCATCTGCACCAGCATTCTTGTTGCGTGCAGAGCACAAGCCTCTGCTTGTTTTCTCAGAAGCCAATCCCACTGTCTCAGTGGGGTTTAATCCCAGGAAAGTGTACATAGGATTGCAACAGCCTGAATTTCATTTTGGTAGCTACCAGCATAAAACTGCTGGAGACTTGAGAGTGGTGTGGAAGAAAGCCAGGAGCAGTGCTTGAGCCAAACCAAGACAGGAGCTGTAAACAGCATGATCTGCTTGTGATCAGGCCAGATGCAAAAAAAGAGCCTTTCAAGTGGGGAAAGGGAATTCAACTGAAAGAGGGAATTCAACTGAAGCAGCTTTTCTCACAGAGTCAACTCCACCTGCAAAAATTCCCTCTTTTGCACAACTGTTAAAAGCACAGAGGCTCCACCCTGTCCTCCTCCTCCTGTCTAGTCATCCTATGTTGCTTCTAGAGAAGGAAAGACAGCAACTTTGTAAATGAGCGATGCCATGCTTTAGGGTGCAATCAGTGGTGTCATCTAAATGATTTAAGAACAGGTACTCACTTTTGATTGGCACGTGTTGGGACCCACCCACCGGAAGTGACGTCATAAGCCAGAAGTAATGTCGTGGCAGGAAGTGACATGAAAAAAGCCCTTTTTGAGGCCTCAGATGATTTTAAACTGACCCAACAGTTGCAACAGTATTCCACAGCACCCCCAGAACATGTTAAGGAGGCCTGGCATCATGTTAAAACCCCAGAGCAACTCATTTTTCAGTGGCAAGGAAAGGAAAGGCTCCGCTCGCTGCCTGCCTGGCTCTGAGAACATGCAGGCAACCAAAAAGGTTAGATGGACAGGAGAGGACATCCCTTAAGAAGATATAGGAGAAAATTGAGGCCAGGGGGCGGGCTTAGCAGCCATGTTGGCGTACTCAAAACAATCCTTATTCCAAGCATTTCAGATTGCTTTTCTGGTAGTGTTTAGGACTGAATAATTTACTCCTGAAATAAAAACTTACCAAAATAACAACGTGTGATCGTGTAGAAACATCAGTGGTAACCATATTATGAGTTAATATGCAATTCCAAGGTTAAATTCCGCGTAATTATATTACTGAACATACCGGATGAAATGCCACTTGCTGTCTATTTAAACTCGGATTGCACTGTTTTGACAGACTCATTTTTTGAAATTACACAAGCAGGAATAAAGTGTGAACGGGAAGGAAAGAAAAAAAGGGGAGGGTGGGCAAAAATTGGATAAATATGTAGGAAAATTACATTAAAATCTCTCAATGTATAACACAAGTAGTTGTCAATATGAGAGTAATTCTTTTTTACTTCTAGGCTATTAAGAGTATTTTTTTAAACTTCTACACTCACCCCCCCCCCATAAAACAAATTCTGTTAATGTTCAGAATTTCAAAAATATTACAGTAGAAGTATAGGGAAATGCGCTGCTTAGAAGGTTGTGGGCAGTGATTATTCGGATGCGCATCGGAATGATGTACCTATATTATTTGGAAGCATGATCAAATGTGTCATCTTATTGACATGCACATAACATTTGGTGTAAAATTCACAACAACAACAGTTCCGCTTTCGGTAATGTAATGTATTCAGATGAGCGGCCAAATGTGTAGTCTTACTGGCGTGCAAACCAAACATTTTGTATCCGAAAAATCACTGCTGAAGGTTGTGTGTGGATTGAGTTCCTTTTACTTCTTCATACCTACTTCAGTTTGTGAAGGGTTGCATACTTTAGGAAGTAATATTTTTCAGTAGCAATTAATCACAATGACTTTAAGTACCTGTGCAAAGTAATCCCATTTTTCGTACAGCGATTCGTGCACCCATATGCAGAACACGCAGGCATTATTAAAGACGTTGCGATTCACTTTTACACACGTGCAGGGAGAGTTTTATTAGTGAATTCGCGGCAATCCTTCTTGGCGGGAAAGATCTGCGTCAGCCATATTTGTATACTCATGGCTTCAAGAAAATAATACCATGTTGTCTCCAGTTATTCTACCTCCATGCAGGCAACTCAAACATGCAGGAAATTCAAACGTTGCAGAGGGCGGAGTTGACGAGTGGGCGGGCGAATGGGCGGGGCCAGCTGTAATCCTAGAAACCGGTACTCGCGTACCCCCGCGTACCCCCTGCATGACATCACTGGGTGCAATCCTAACCAACTTTCCAGCACTGAGGTAAGGGAACAAAAATTCCCTTACCTTGAGGAGGCCTCCATGACTACTAGTCCACTGCAGGATGCAACACATGCCTCATTGGCACAGCTATGTCAGTGCTGGAAAGTTGGCTAGGATTTGGGCCTCAGTCTCGGTTTATCTGGTTCCTATTGTCCCTAACTGAGATGCTACCTTATGAATCGCAACCCTAAATGGAAGAGGGGTAACCGTGAGCATGGACAATGAGCGCTCAGGAACTGCATGGTTTGGAAGGGGGGGGCCGACAACACACAATGTCACTAATCTTTTGCAGGGACATGGAGAACAAGGGATGATGGTGTGGCACGCCAACAAGGCTGGGTTCAATTCATAAACCTGGGCTGAATAATTAAGAGCTTTGCTACCGGATATGCAAGATGATTCAAGGAAGCAGAACGGGCTCTGGCAGCTTCTCCATGTGGATGGTATACAAGGAGAGGTTTGCCAAGTGATATGACCAAGTGCAGCCGCACCACTGCCCCATGTCACAGAGCAGGTTAACCCCTGTGGCCCTGGGCTCCTTTGACAATCATGGTAATCCACGGGTGTCTTTACTGCAGAACTAGAAGCATTCAGGGTGCACAACTGTAATCAAGGAAGTGGCGTATTAGAGGAATCTAGAAAGCTGTGGTGCTAAGTAGGGGACAAGATTGTCGCTTTCTGTTTCTGGCAGGGCTCATGTGAGGTGCAATCCTAACCAAATTTCCAGCACCGGGATAAGGGCAATGCAGCTCCAAGATAATGGAACAAACATTCCCTTACCTTGAGGAGGCCTCCACGACTACTACTCCACTGCAGGATGCAGCACATGCCCCACTGGCACAGCTATGCCAGTGCTGGAAAGTTGGTTAGGACTGCACCCAGACATGCAGGAATGGGTGAAACGTCATCTGCTGGATTTCTGCTTGCCATGCAGTTATAAACTTTGGCTGCAAAATCTTCACTCCTTTGCTTTCCTCTATCTGTCCCTGTATCTAACCAATTGCTCTCATTCGTAGGGCCAAACTAGATATTACATGGAAATACATGTGGCTCATCCCCAGTTTTTTCTCTTTACCCAGAAAAACAACATTGGAAGGGGGCACAGTGAAGCAGAAAATCAATGGGAGAGAAGTTGCTTAATCCTTTCCCAACCCCTCCCTCCACAATCCAAATTACCTCCCAAACTATGCCCCTTCCACTGGATTCCAAATGCACATTTGTGCTTGAAAATCTACATTTGGAACCCCATGTGTAAAATCTCCAGGCTTTCTTGCAGCAAGTGCTTGGAGGAGAGATGGGGAGGATAGGCTCCAAGCAATACCAATGCTATTCGCACAGCATCTTCAAGGAGAAAGTGGAGGTCACCTTTTCCTCCATTCCCTGCCAGCGCAGAGTACAAGTGGCCTGGCCCACCTGAACAGGTAAGATAAATGGTCCAATTGATTTCTAGAACTATTCATGCTCTGCCTCGTTTCATCTCTAGGCAGCTTTCCTCTCCCACTTGCCATACTATAGGCATGTCAAGACTTGCTCTGTACTTCTTGTTCCACCCTGTCCCTCCAGGGGAAGGTGAGAATCCTTGACAGGCCACCCAGGTGGGGACGTGCTGCTCTGAGGGGGTCATAATGCTTCACTGGGCACTGAAAATGGACAGCAGGAGGGAGCCTTGGATCATGTGGCACAAATAAACCAGCCCTCGCCTAGGCAATTCTTCTGTTTAGAGATACTTCACAACAAGTCCCCAAATGCAATTTCAAGGAAATGTTTGCTTTACTTTCTGGAAGAAAACTCAAATAGTAAAAACCAGCAGCAACTAGAACTGTTGGGAGAGACTTGTTAAGTAAAGCCACAGGACTCCACTTTCCTCCTATACCTGAAACAGAACTCCAGAATTCTGGGCCTGAGTCCTCCTATCCTCACTTGGTCTTATAATCCCACTCTTCTTCCAGAGGAAGGAGGGAAGCTAAAGTCCTAGTTCTCAAGCCCTTTGTTCAAGCAAAGTCCCTCCCTTCCTAGAGAACCAATGATTCTAACATGCAAGACAGTGATGTCATGCAGGGGGTACGCGGGGGTATGCGAGTACCGGTTTCTAGGATTATGGCTGGCCCCGCCCATTCACCCGCCCACTCGTTGACTCCGCCCCCTGCAACGTTTGAATTTCCTGCATGTTTGAGTTGCCTGCACGTTCTCAGAGCCAGGCAGGCAGGCAGGCAGCGAGCAGAGCCTTGCCTTGCCTTGCCACTGAAAAATGAGCTGCTCTGGGGTTTTGGAACTGTTGGGTCACTTTAACATGATGCCAGGCCTCCTTAACATGTTCTGGGGGTGCTGTGGAATACTGTTGCAACTGTTGGGTCAGTTTACATTTGTCTGAGGCCTCAAAAAGGGCTTTTTTCCATGTCACTTCCTGCCACGACATCACTTCCGGCTTATGACATCACTTCTGGTGGGCGGGTCCCGACACGTGCCAATCAAAAGTGAGTGCCTGTTCTTAAATCATTTAGATGACACCACTGATGCAAGACATCCCTTTTGGTGGCTCAGCCAGGGCTGGTCCCAGACCTCCTGAGGCAGCATGCAATCTGGTGATGAGTCAGTCTCTGCTCTACTCACTTAATGGCTTGGAAAAAGAAGAAGTGAACCTAGCAGAAGAGGAAGTGTGGAGGAGATGCTCTAGGCCTCCACACTTCCTTTTTGTCACACATCATATTCTGCTTCATCCCCAGATTCCTTTTCCAGTGCAGAGTGAGGGAAGAGGAGGAGAAGCAGTGAAGGTGAGTGGGTGGATGGAGGTGGTTGCCCACCACCAAACTGCTGCCTGAAGGGACTGCCTCAACATGGACAGGCTGACCCTGAGCACGGATCATGGGCACACAAAGGCAGGGCTGGCCTTGGGGCAATTTTACCAATTTGGCCAAATTGGGTCCTGCATCTGGAGGGGCCCCGCACCGGAGTGACCAGGTGCCCGCAGCTGGCACCTTCCTCTGTAGCTTTCACTCTGGCATGGAATCTTCCATGCTGAAATGTCACAAGGAGAGTGCAGCAAGCAAAACATTAAATCAATGCACGCGCAAGTACAGTGGTTGTATCTACTGATAAACTAGCATTCGAAACAAAACATCTTATTTCCCATCGCGGAGATCATTGGGCTTAGCTGGTGAATCTACAATTTTGCAAAGTATAGCAAAATAAACAAACAAACAAACAAATAAAAGCTTTGTTAATCTCATCTTTTGAATCTGGAGGAATCCACTAAGAGTTGGGGGTGGCAATGAGAGATCACTGCTATAATTAAGCCCATAGGCTGCACTCAATGATGCCATGTCTTCTAGTTTTGTATTTTCTGCCCACCCAAACTTATTAGCTGGGATGCTGGGAAGCTGAAGCAGGAATCTTTTGTTCTAGGTCATCTCTGAGTAATTCTCAGGAGGGCAGTCCTGGGCTGCCAAAGGTTTTCAGGCCAAGTGCCCCAGAGTCAGGTGCTGTTTACAGAATGCTCCAGATTGGAAGCGACTCATCAAACTAGAAATGATCTAATGCATGATAAGGATTCCCTGTGCTTTTTTTAACAGCAGCGTATGCATATTGGGGGATTGGGAAGTGGACCTCAGACTGGGGCTGCAGCATTGCGAGAAGAAGGTTTAACCTTTGCTCTTCTGCTGTTTTCAACCCCCTCCCCACAGCTGCTACTTGCTTCATGTGGGGAAAACATGCTGGCAGCAGGACTGGGGGGGGGGAGGCAGCAGCTGATTCATGCTTCAAAGCCCAGGCTGAAATGCAAAACTGCCCTTATATTACTTAGGCAGGGATACAGCTGATTGTCCTGAATCAAAGATGATCGGAGCGGAAGGAAAACTGCAATCCCATTAATCCACCCAGCCCAGAGCTGGAGCAAATCTTTGTTATGCCTTTCCCCAAGAACAGCTCTTGAAAATGCAGCCCCTTGGCATGGCCCCATGAATCCAAGCTGCTCATTGTCTGGGGGTCAGCAGCTGCAGAGAGAGTTGGCTGGGGCCCATGTGCTCCGTGATGGCTTCCTGACAGCATCCTCCTCCACTCCCAGGCCTCTGCTTTGAGTAGAATAACCTCCCATTCCAGAGCTAGAATAGCATGGCGGTGCGGGTAGAAGAACACAGATTGCTATTCCCAGAAGGCGTGTGGGGTTATCCAAAGGCTATTTTTAGGAAATATCATCACCATAACTAGTCTGCAGATATAAAAGCTAAATAAACAAAGCTGCATTCCTGGGCTACTATGGAAAACCCATTAGAGTTCCTGCAATGGATCCACTGAGGATGTGCAGTCTGGCTGCAGACCAGTTTTCTGGCATTCTCTACAGAGGTTCACATGCTGAGCTCTGGTGGTTGTTATTTCAACCTTTGCAAGTCATCAGTGTTCCCAGTGCTTGCAAAGCATTCAGGAAATATAATTTTTGGGCTCCCTTACTGGGAGAAAGGTGGGTATAAATTCGATAGATAGATAGATAGATAGATAGATAGATAGATAGATAGATAGATAGATAGATAGAT